>JARFIW010001373.1:2400000-3000000 GCA_036346225.1 Platerodrilus igneus | reverse complement strand
CAATACAAATACAATACAATATAAATAAAGATACAGTACATCTTTGTTTTTAATTTGTATTAAAATTCACTCACTGCCTTGATTTGACCGAACGTTTTTCCGGTATTATGGGGACAATAATTAGATAAATTAAAAATCAAATACAAAGTGTTTTGCATTGCTGGAAATCTTATTAAAGAGGTTGTTTTTATAACATTTGCTCACTTGAGTAGAATAATTTTGCTGTAATATTACTTTAAATTTTGTTAAAAAATTTTCTTAAATTCTTTATAATAAATGTTTCTTTTATAAAAAACAACGAGATGGTTGTTTTTATAGGAACATGAACGTAGTTTATGAAAATGGAATTGTATATCTTGTTATTTGCGATAGAACCAGAGTATTTTAACTTTTACTGCAAGAAATCGAGTTATTAAGAAAAAACTAAACAAAGCGAGATAGTGCGGAAGCCATATTAATAATTTTTGTTGCAACTTAGGTATACTATCACCCGGTTCATTTTTGCACGAACGTTACTATTCATTCTGTATATGGCGAAATCAATAAAAAATCCAGGTTAGTTGTTAACCCTTATAATATACACTCTGCAGATTTCAATTGTTTTCATCTAAAATACTAGATAGCCTCTCCTAAGTATCAATTTAACAATTATTTCTCACATCACTTAATCGAGTACAATTTTGACATTTTGAATTTGTGTTAATTTCTAATTGATGTTATTATTGTGTTGCAAATATATAGTTCTTTCAAATTTTTCTTACAATCGATCATTCGAATACTGCATTTACAATTTTCTTCTTTTGAATTTATACAACTTATGTAGGGGATCCATTCTGAACGGACCTGCACCTTGACGAAGTTCTAAAATGCTAGAACGGGTAGAAGGGCTTGCGTGTTGCAATGAGCTAAAGAGCCGAAATTAGTGGGATCTATAGTGAGGAACCAGATTAAGACAGGTCCCCGAAAAAGGGCAGCAGCTTTTACGGTACTTAAATTGGCAGAGACCATAGGGGTCGGTATGGCATTCTATGACACACTACTGCGATGTGGAAGGCAACGGGAAACCACCATGTTATTCCCCAAGCACACAGCGTGCTTAAATTGTATTTAAAATGATGGCATCCTCTATGGTAAAAGATTCCGGAAGTAAAATAGTCCTCCATTCGGATCTCCGAGAGGGGACTACTACGGGGGATGTGATCCGAAAATATAAAAAAAAAACCGTGAACATTTTGCGAGTCAGAGCGTGGAATGTCAGAAGTATGAAGCAGGTAGGTAAGCTAGGGAACCTGAAAATCGAAATGCATAGGTTAGCACTAGACATAGCTGGGATCAGCGAAGTCCGCTGGCAAGAGGCGGGGGATTATTAGAGTGGAGACGTCAGGGTAATTCATACAGGATCAGAGAAAGAAAATTCGGCTGTAGGGATAGTTATGCGACGTGTAGAAAACTACTTACGAAAGAACGAAAGAGTACTCATGGCTAGATTGGAATCTAAACCGGTAAGTACAGTAATAATACAAGTATACATGCCCACCTGTAGCTACAGTGAGGAAGAAGTAGAGGCGATCTACAAAGATACGGAAGACATATTAAGATACGTAAAAGGACATGAAAATTCAATAATTACGGGAGATCTTAATGCAGTGGTAGGTGAGGGTAGGGAAGGAGCGTTAATAGGTATATTTAGTTTAGACACGAGAAATGACAAAGGAAATAGGCTGGTAGAGTTTTGCGACAAAAAACAATTTAATCATCACAAATACATTATTTCAACATCATGCTAGAAGACGATACACGTGGAATATGCCAGGAGATATAGGAAGATATCACATAGATTACATTATTGTTAGACAACGGTTTAGGAATCAAGTAAGAGACTGTAGAAGCTACCCAGAAGCAACATCGTAATTATGAAGGCCGCTCTTAAATTTAAAAATTTGAAAAAAGGAACAAGCTAAAAGATAAAAATATCCACGAAAGATTTGAAAAAAAGTCAAATGAATTGCTGAAAGATATCGAGAAAATTTCTGATACGACGGAAGTAGAAACAGAATGGAATAACAGCTTAGATATGGCGGCTAGAAATATTCTGGTGTATACACAAAAGAAAATGCGAAACCATGGATAACAAAGTATATCCTGAATTTAATAGAAGAAAGACGAAAATACAAAAATATATCAGATGAAACAGGAAAACAGAGATACGAAGCCAGAAAATGAAAAATTAATCGCAAATGCAGGAAAGCTAAAGAACAACGAATTGATGAAAAGTGCAAAGAGGTACAAACCAAGATGGAAATAGGAAAGACAGACGAGGCATACAAATTAATTAGAATGAATTTTAGGAATATAAAACGATATAGCAAAAATATAAGGGACGCGGGAGGAAACGTCATTATAGAAAATGTAGAGAAAGTGATTAGATGGCAAGAATATATACGTAATTTATATGTAAGAGAGGAACTAACAGCATTAGAACAGGAATCAGACATTGAAAATGATGACTTGGGATATCCTATACTTAGAGATGAGTTTGATTTAGCATTAAAGGGTCTGAAAATGGTAAGACGTCGGGTTCATATAAGGTGCAAGCCGAAACTCTAAAAGGCGCTGGACAAGCAATAACAGAACGTCACTTTCAACTTGTAAGCTATATGTATGAGACAAGCGAGATACCCAAAGATTTCAAACGTAACATCATAGTAACTATACCAAAACAGAGAGGCGCGGATAGATGTGAAAATTTTGGAACAATAAGTTTGACAGCACACGTGTCAAACATACTGACTAGAATTGTACAAAGACGAGTGAGAAAACGAGCTGAAGAAATATTAGAAGAAGATCAATTTGGGTTTAGGCGAAATAGGGAAACACGGGAGGCTGTTTTAGCTCTGAGAGTGATAATGGAGAAAACAATAGAAAAGGGGAAACTCGTGTATATAGGGTTTGTAGATCTGGAAAAAGAATTCGATAATGTAAAATGGAAAAAAATGTTCGAAATACTCAAAAAGACTGGAAGAGTTTTAGGGATTGGCGAATACTACATAGCTTATAGAAAGAGCCAACAGCGGTAATAAAATTTGAGCAGGAAAGTAGAGAAGTAAATATTAGGAAAGGGTGTTATCGTTTGAGTGGTAGGCGTCTTAAAGCAAGTAGGCTTGACTTGATTAATTGTTTAATTATATAAGCAAGAATAATTTATAAGTTCCAAAATTACACAAAAATAAAAGTGAAATTGACTGAATTTAATTCTTGACGTAGTTCGGAAGTCTTCGGTTATTTTGAGAACTCTTCGGAAGCTTGATGCTTGCTTGTGAACACCAAATTAAACTCAAACAGTTATATAATGAATGTCTATACAGCTCGAAGGCGGTGAAAACGGCTTTGGTGGTCTTCGAAACTCCTCGGAACGTTTCGTGTTGTCACAAAGAGTTATGATTTGAAATTAAAAACTACTACTTTACAATATTTACAAGTATGGAGGATTCGGAAGTCTTCGATTGTCTTCGGAACTCCTCGGAAGGCTTCAGTATTGAATAGTGAAGTTCAATAATAACGTGAATAGCAACTAATTGTAATTAAAAACTGCTACTTTACAATATTTACAAGTATTGAGGGTTCAGAAGTCTTCGGTTGTCTTCGAAACTCCTCGAAAGCCTACGGAATTAACTTGCGAAGTCCAATAATAACTGGAACGGTGGTGAATAGCGATTAATTACAGGTTTGGAAGGCCCAGACGTCTTCGGTAATCTTCGGCAGACGTCGTGGATGTGGTGCCCTAGCCCTAGTAGAGTACGGCTCCGTCAAACTCTACGGGGGTGTAGTCCCGGAGGTAGACCTGGCAGATGCAGTCGACGACATTACAATAATCTACCTCTCGGGATATGTTTGAAGTATATCGCATGATTCCTTCGCCGACGGCGGTAGCGGAGTCAGAAGCCTCGGATGCGATCGCATGGAACGGATCGCAAGTCGAAGAGCGTTCTTGTTTTCGGTCCGCTTGATGTGCAGAACGAGGCTTACTACCCATACGTAGTTTGTTGATTTTAGACGAATTAACTATTATGACGGCCCCAGGTACGGCGGTAGACAGCGTAACGTTAGGACAGGACGCAGGCTATGATGAGCGCTGCGTTTAGGATTATAGCAGGCTATGGCGGGCGCTGCTTGGAAGGTTCTACAGGCTGTGGGGAGCACTGCAGAGGAGAGGATTCCTAGGCTATGGTGAACATTACGAATGTCTTCTGCAGAATTTGAAATTATATTTATACAGCTCTGGTTCCTATTCTTCCTGTGTTGAAAAACGTTAATGATGCCTTTAACCAATGAAATGCGTTTTCGTTTTTTAGATTTTGCAAAAGAATCTCCAAATTTAGTTGAACCAATGAAAGTATCGATTTTTGGATAGCACAAAAACTTAGTCGGAATTTCTCGAAATTCTTTGGTTTGTTCTATTTCCGGCTCGTGTACTTTGATATAGTCAACTGCAAATCCTCAGTCTGTTCAGTACTCTGCGTGTGGTGATACACTTAACAAGAGTTGAGACAGTAAAGTGCCTTATCCCCATTAATTTTTAACTTGTACATTGAAAAGGCAATGATTACTGACTGTCAAATGCAGGAAGACATTTGGAATTAATATGCAGGGACAAAAGATTGATATGCTTAGATTTGCAGATGATAGTGCTATTAGCATTTAGCAAAGAAGAGTTAGAAGCTGCTCTTAATGAAATGGAAACGGTTCTAACAGAAAGAAACGGTATGAAAATTATCAAAGATAAAACTAAAGTTCTAGTATACCAAAGAGGGGAATAGAAATCAAAAACAAGAATACAAATAGGTAACGAGAATTTACAAGAGGTTAAGGATTTCTGTTACTTAGGAAGCCAAATAACGCAAGATGGGAAAAGCAGAAAAGATATAAAACAAAGATTAGAACAAGGTCGTGCTACATTTAATAAGAAAAAGCAAATACTGTGTTCAAAGACAACAAACATAGAAAAAAGGAAAAGATTGCTTAAAACATATGTGTAGAGCACGGCACTGTATGACTGTGAAGCCTGGACAGTAGGAGAAGCAGACAAAAAAGGTGGAAGCCTTTGAGATGTGGTGCTACAGAGGTACGATGGAGATATCATTGACAGACAAAGTTAAGAACAAAGAGGTACTAGAAATGGTAGGTGAAGAAAGAAATATGTAGAAAACAGTAAAAAATAGGAGAGACAGGATGATAGGCCACGAGGTAATAGTACGGAATATATTAGAAGCAGAGATAGGAAAAAAGAGAAGCAGAGGTAGACCTAGGTTAAACTATTACATACAGATAGTAAAAGATGTAGGCTGTAGAAATTTCAGTGAAATGTGTAGGCTAGCTGAAAATAGAAATCAATGGAGGTATGCATCCAACCAGCCTCAAGATGGAAAAATTAACGACGAAAAAATAACTGTACTTAAATATGATAATTATTATAAACAACTACAGGTATTGGTCTTGCAATATTCTTAACTAATGTTAATTGTGCGAAAGGATTTACTGGATAAATATTAATACGGCAAATCTATAGGCTGCTTAACCCCCTTCACATACCTTACATGTGATTTTCCAATGCTCCACCCGAAGGTACTAGATTGGCCAGGAAGCGTGTTTTTTTACCTGGAAAATTTGAAATTTTGCTGTTCCAAGCTAGATAGGGATCTTTAACGTGCGTGACAACACTCACACGGGACCTCCATTTTACCTCTCATCCGAACGAAGGTGTATTTGTGAAAATGCTCGCCTAACATTTTTCAAGCGGATCGTGTCAGGATTCGATCCCGGCACTTCGGGCGTAGTAGTCACACACATACCAACTACGCCACGAAGCCGCCTATCCCTTTCACATACCTTTCATTTACATTTCCAATGCTCCACCTGAAGGTACTACATTGGCCAGGAGGCGAGTTTTTTGTTGCCTGGAAATTTAGAAATTTGCCGAACCCTTGCCGTTCCAGGCAAGGTAGGGATCTTTAACGTGCGTGACAACACTCACACACGGGACCTCCATTTAACCTCTCTTCCGAACGAGGACGTAATTTTTGTGAAAAATGCTCACCTGCCATTTTTCAAGCAGTCGGCCGTGTCGGAATTTGAACCCAGGATCTTGGGATCCGTAGTCTTACGCTTACTACATTGATCCACGGCGACGCCTCCTCTTTCACATACCACTGAATATTGGGGTAATAGGGTACATAACTGTAAAACAATAGAAGGCGACCGAACTGCATCAAACAAGAAAGAACAGCAGCTATGATCAAAGACCACGAACTTAGAAACAAGAAAAAAACTGTTCAAAGCATATGTGTGAAGCCCAGCACAGTACGTCTATGAAATAGAGGCAGTAGGAAAAGCAGACAGAAAGAGATAGAAGCCTTCTGGAATGTTGTGCTTCAGATGTATGAGAATGGTAACATGGGACATACAAACTTAATAACAAGTAGGTTATAGAAATAGTAGAGGAATAAAGATACCTGTGTAACGCAAAAAATAGTAGAAATAGAAGGACGGGATACGTTCTCAGGCATTTCTAAGAAATGATACGGGATATATTACAAGCATAGATAGGAAGAAGGAAGTAGAGTAGACCGAAATCAGACTTTTGCATGCAATTGTGATAGATGCAGACTGTGCATATTTCAAAGAAATGTGAAGGTTAGTTCAGAATAAAAACAATTAGGGTACGCGTCTAACTAGTTCCAGGACTGAAGACCTAATGATGATGATCATGTAAGAGATACGGTTTAAATAACATAATTCAAACACTCTTTATAACTATAACACTTCAATGTCAGTTGTAATGCTTATTATTAATTCTTTATTATATAAGAATCGTTTTGCACAATACAATGATTAATATAATTAGAGATATTATTACAGTAATTCGATTGTACGTCTTAGTATGTGATCACTATTTGGTATCTTAAAAGTGTTAAGAAAAATACCTTATTTGGTTAGTAAAAACAATTGATCAACAATAATACCATATTGTTTACATTGATAATTATTTATAAACTTCAGGATGTCACGTGTCATTTTGACGCGTATCAAGTAACTTTTATATGTATTTCATCATAATTGTGCTTAAATTAAAGGCATTTCTAAAGTTCTATACGATTTCCTGTTAGGAAGGTTGTGGAAAGCTTTCGATCAGCACGTGACTGTCGTAAGCCAATAAGGGTTAACTTTTTACCGCGTATGAGAAATAACGTGGTTTTCATGGTAGTTAAGAAAACACTTGTAACTGGTGGTGACTTGAAACGGTTAAGTACTGTGACCAATGCTGTATGGGGAATCTATATCTTTATACCTACCTTTCCTTATCTTACTTCTTTGCATAGGGTCTCCCACAGAAGGCGTTGCAGCAGTACCAAAAAGACTGAACTCGCTTCCAGTATTCCCATATAAATTGCTAGCAGTAATTAAGATCTCGTAGTTGACTATCATGTTAATGATCAACTGGAAAACCCACTGTTACACAATATGTGTGCTAGATTTCCCTTGCAGGGTTTTCTGTATCAATACATATGGGTCTAATTGATAGAGTAATAAAACGTACTTAGAATTATTTTCTTATAAATTACTAACACACAATTGACATTTAATAAGCGGACATTAGTTAAATGTGGGACGCATATTTATACAAAGGTAGTTACGAACCTCTGTGAAAAGCTCCGTACACAATTTCCATTTATAGCTTATATTAAGTACTGTTATGCGAGTACAGCTTAATGCTCCCCTGAAAGGTATTATATTGCAATATCAATTACTAGCGTGTGTGGCCAATAGAAATTTTCATGACCACTCATTGGTAATACTATAACAGTAATTAAGATTTATATAGAACATTCTGGAAAGTACACTTATTCAGTTTTTACTAAAGTGACCTCACATCTGTTCAGCAATAAGAAAGAATAATGCAGAGGTATCCTATTACAATCATAGCTATCTAGCGATAACAAGAACGATTAATAGGTATCATAATACAATAGGTTTGATGACATACATTCTAGATGATTTTTCGATTTAACTAGCATACAGAATTATTGTATATAAGCTCGAGCACCGTTACGATAGATTAGTATTAGTTTGAATTCCGTCCTATTAAATGTTCGGTGTACATAAATTAATGTAAGTATAAATTCGCTTATGTGATCTAAATGAGTTAGATAAATAAATTACCACTAAGATTAATGTTACAATAGTGTTTAATTTATCGTATTCCGAAGATTAAATTAGTGCCTACAAATAGTGATTGAGTTATTTCTAATGTAAACAAGGCTCTATAAATATTTGTGATGGTGAAGAATAATTATAAGATTTGTATTTATTGGTAACAAAGGCCAAAGACAATCAGAAAATTCCTAATACGTGCCAGGTGCAGGATTGTAATGAAAAGTACACTTAAACGATTTTCTTTGCATGTCTATCGCGCATAGTCAACAACAGAAAATAGACAGCAAAGTTTTTTCTTTATGGAGGACTTCAATTCCGGCATGGGAAAAATTCCGTAAAACTATAGGAAAGTTTTACAGTAAAGTTACAAGAAAATACGGAGAAGCAAGAATAAAATACTGCAACCCTGACAGAGAAATTGAATCAGACTGCAGCACAATCAAAAGAAAGTAACACAAAATTTACAGAAAATTAGATCAATATGCGAAAGCTGTTGAATAACTGAAACAGGAGCTTATAAAGGAAAATGCTAAATCCGCGAAAAAACTAGAAGTCAAACTTTCAGACAACCTGCAGAAAATGAAAGCCAAATTTCCTGAGGATTTATTACGAAGTTCGCATGAGCTAAAAGCGAGATTTTTGGAAAAACTTTTAAAAAGTTTGCAAACCGCCGTCATCGGAATTCAAAGTAAAACCACCTACTTTTGATAGAAAGTCGCATTGGGCGACGTATTTCAAAACAAATTGAGACTGCCTCGACAGCGAGCGGTTGGAATGACTGTCGGAAGGCCATTGAGTTGAGAATAGCACTACAAGATGAGACGTAGATTATCCTATAAGCAGTACCGGACCATGATCAAAGAAACAACGGGGGCTTTAATATCAACGCTGGAAATGAGGTACGGCGATTCCCACGTGCAAGAAGTGCACAACGCTTAAGTAAAGAACCATTACCAGAAGGCCAACGAAAATTCACAAGAGTTGGAAGCAGTATTGCTCGCTTGGGGAGACTTGTCAATCCAACAACACCAAACAGTTTCCTGGAACAGCTGGTAACACAGACACCACAGACATGCCGATGGAATACAAAATCGAGATGTCCATTAAGCAGTACGACCAACCCAGTCTACGACCCTGGATAATGTCCTGGCTCGTGCTTTGAAGTTTGAAGTGGCAAAACAAACATCACGTCATTGCAGTGTCAAAGTTAAATGCTCTGTGGAAGAACAGGACAAGAGACCATGAAGAAAATAATTCGACGAGTTCCTTGAGACCGGCGACCAATGGGGAAAAGACCGAAAGACTGGAATTGTGGAGAATTTAGGCATAGCCAGAGGCACTGCAAGCAAGCCAATGACAGAACAAGAGAAGCCGGAAAATTAGAGGGGGTCGACGATGAGGAGTCGACCAGCACAAATTCTGCTCCGGAAAACAACATTCGCATCGCGCGAATAAGGTGTAGGGCAGAATTATCGTATATGGACAGTATATCGGTAAAATTATTTAGTTTTTAGTTGATACCAGTGCCACTACGACAATTGCGAATCCTGCGTTGGTGCTCAACCATGCTAAACTGACGTCTGTAATAGCACGTCTTCGGACAGTGACCGCCGAAGACCTTTGGACGCGTGAAATTTTCAGAAGTAAAGATCTGGATCGCTAACATAATAATCGACCATCATGTAATATAGCGGGCATCGCCAAGGATGCCATCTTGAAAGAGTACGGTTTTTATTTAGACATGAAAGAGGATCTTCTAAGACTAGGGAACGAAGAGATACAGTCTTGTGAAACAAATGACGGATCTCTGCGGGTTTTTTTAAAGACGACGTTTTCCTACCGGGAAAAGCAGAAAGTGTGACGGACCGATTGGATGGTGCATTTCAGGAAGATTCTGTGCGCGCTATCCAACCGATCTCTCATGAATCTCTGCAGAAAGGTGTATTCGTGGGAAAAGCATTGAGAAATGTGTTAGACATTGTACCTGTTAGGATCCTAAACGCCAATAACTATGACGTTGCATTGAAAAAAATACCACAGTAAAGTGGTGCTCTTCAGTAGTTCACGTGGCGTATAATACCAATATTGTTGAAGATCCGCCCACAAGTTGGTGCTTCTCGAAGTCATTGGATCAGTTAGTAAAATCATGTTAGAATCTCGAACAACAACATCTTGCTGAACTTAAAAACCTGATTCGACAATACTGAGATCTGTTTGTGAGTGACGGTAGTCAGTGCAGTAAAACCGTAATAGTCAAACACAGAATCGATACTGGGGATGCCCAGCCAATAAACCAATAAACAACAATCGAGAAGGTTAGCATTGATCAAACGTGAAGAGGTCGAAAGAATCGTTGGTGAAAAGGTGGGATAGGGTGTGATCGAACGTTCCGATAACCCTTGGGCATCGCCTGGCGTGCTTGTGAAGGAGGGGTCGACAGGGTTCTGTGTTGACTATCACCGGTAGAATGACGTAACGCAAACGAACAGCTATCCATTACCGAGAATTGACAACACCCTAGATACGCTCTCAGGGTCACGCCAGTTCTTAACCTTGAACTTGAAAAGCAGGTACTGGCAAGTGGAAATGGATCCCAAAAATCGAAAGACTGCTTTTACTATTGACACTGGCTTATAGATATTTATTTATTTATTTACTTGGACTTGGCACGTTTGATCGTTTAATGGATAACACCTTACGTGAACTGTTATGAAAAACATGCCTCGTCTATTTGGCCAGGAAGCGAGTTTTTTTTTACCTGGAAAATTTGGAATTTTGCCGAACCCTTGCTGTTCGAAGCAAGATAGGGATCTCTAACGTGCGTGACAATACTCGCACATGGGATCTCCATTTTATCTCTCATCCGAACGAGGGTGTATTTTTCTAAAAAATGCTCGCCTAACATTTTTCAAGCGGACCGTGTCCGGATTCAAACTCGGGGCCTTGGGCGTAGTAGCCACACACATACCACTTCGCCACGGAGCCGTCTCCCCCTTCACAACTACTGAATGTCGGAGAAGTAGGGTATATAATTGTAAAACAATAGAAGAGGACAGAACTGCATCTAAGAAGAGAGAACAGCACCTATGATCAAAGACAACAAACACAGAAAAAAGAAGAAAATTGTTGAAAGCATATGTGTGGAGCACAGCACGGTATGCCCATGAAATACGGGCAGTAGGAAAAGCAGACAGAAAAACGGTAGCAGCCTTTTGGAATGTTGGGCTTCAAATGTATTCGGATGATAGCACGGGCAAACAAAGTTAATAAAAAATGGGTTATAGAAATAGTAGGGGAATAAAGATAACCGCGGAAAAATATAAAAGAAATAGAAAGACAGAATACGTTCTAAGGCATTTTTGGGGAATAGTATGGGATATATTACAAGCAGAGATAGGAAAAAGGAGGTAGATGTAGACCTAGATCAGATGGTGCTAGATGCTGACTGTGCAAATTTTAAGGAAATGTGTAGGTTAGTTCAGAATAGGAAACAATGAGGGTACATGTCTAACAAGTTTCAGGACTGAAGACCTAATGATGATGATACAACTAATATTCAGTCAAAACAAAGGTTTTCAGAAAGCGGCAGGAAATTTAATTATAGTGGAGTAAACTTTTCTTACTAGATTCATATAATATATTAACTTTTAATACAACATAATTACGAGGTCACAATCTTATTGATACAAGTATTTTATATTATAACTTAAAACAATGCAATGCAAATCTGTATTACGTTATAAGTATTACTTTAAAGGTAAACATTAATACTTAACTGGAAATTCTGATTTTATAAACCAATATTTGTTGTTGAATTCCTCGTGTAAACGTGACACTGAGTTTCCTATCAAACTTTAAAACAAACAAACCGCCGTATGGCATGAATAAAGCTAATCGTTTACCTTGAATTGTTGAATAGATGTTGAAAGACCACAACGCACAAGCTGTATGTTTTGGAATTGAGTAAACTCTTTAGAGAAATTTACCGGAACCACAAATTGCCAAGGAATTGAATATTTATGCCGCTTTTCCTTACTCCTTGAAGATTCCTCATCATTCACAAACCAATAAACTGAAACGGCGTAAATCAGAACACCATATACTTCTAGGAGGTACTGACGTCGTGGTACAATAATGTTCTTGAAGCGTCCGCAAACCACGCTGTAAATGACATTAAATTAGAACAATGAACCTAACACTTTTACCTGACTATCGTTAACCGAGAAAGCAGAGCTTTCATATGACTATCCCATCTAAAAATGCAAATCTAAAATGGCAATTCGCATATCGCACACTGTTTTTTTTCAAACCCACTTCTTCTTGTTCAGGAACTGAAAGCGAATGCCGTCTAATTTGACGAACTAACAAAACGACCTCGTGGTGCTGTCAATTGAACAGAATTCAAACAACCATACGAAAAGGTATGCACCTCTATTAATTATTTTTAATAATTTTCGACTCCTAATTGGATAATACTGCAAACGCTTGAATAGTAGTTAAGGAATGAATCACCGAATCAAACACTTAGCACACTAAGTGTAGTAAAGCAAAGAATCTACGCCTTTATCAAGCAATGTCACTTTTACTCGCAACAAATTGACGACAGCCCGATCTGGATCGAAGTGATTCAGCTAACCTAGGTATAAAAATGAAAGAAAAGAAAAGGTGAATAGGGCACCAATTTTTTTTGTTGTCATCTCTAATAGTTAATTTTTGGGTGCGTTAGCGCGCATCTTGAACTCGATTGAAAAAAGAGTCTGCGTCTCATGCTGTTCTGCCAACCTTAAGCGCCTCAGAAGTTTTGAACATTTCTGGGTAATAACTCATGATCAAGATAGGTAAGATTGGCATAACATATCTTTTTTCCATGATATTCACGACACCCTATTGTGTTTGACAACTACTTTAAGACATAATGTCGGAAATAAATCAGCTGCAAAATTTTGGTGTTTGCAATTTTTACCATTGTGTTACTAATTTGGCTGTCAGATCGATATCATCATCCATTATTTTTAAAACCAATAATGTACGAAGGTTGAAAATAATTTAAAAACAAGTTACAACAAATATAACGTATATGGAATATTTAAATAACGATGTTAATTTAAAGGAAGTAAAAGATAAATTAGCTTGCTTACAATGGATCTATGGGTAATGTAATAAATCAGAAAATATGAGTGTAGGTGTTACAGCTTCTGAATCTGATTAAAGTTGAGTAAGGTTTTTCATTTGGCAAAGGCGAAATAGAATAGATGTGATCAGCGTAAAATATTTTATAACCTAGTTAACTTACTATCGAAATTATTACTTTGAATGTAGGTAATAAATCTTATTCGTACAGCTGCGGTCGCTAGTTTCGTTTCCAAAGCCTGAAGACTTTAAAGATAGACGATAAAATAAATTACCTCACGAGTGTGTGCTATTCAAAATTAGACATACCTTTATTTATGACGTAATAGTTTGTTTATGTGCTAATCTTAGTTAATTCGCTGAATTATTTTCTTAATGCCTATATCTCTTCTTAATTTTTATTCAGGAAATATTCTCGAGGCAATATCGAAACTGACGGAAAAAAACAAGTTCTATTTCTTCATTAAAATGTAAATGTTTGGCAACGTACATGTACACGTTAAAAAAAGACACTAAACCAGTCCAAATAGAAATTACAAAGTCCCAGTTCAAATTAGCAGAAGCTTGACCTTGTTTTTCCATTAAAGACCTGCACGATTTCTAAAGTTAATTAAGATTCTCTCCTACTCTGTCCAAAGTACTAATTAAATGAAAAGAAATCATAGATTGTTTAGATTGAATAAGTTTACAAATTTTATTAAAGGATATTTGCATTCATTTTTTCATGGTGCTGGTTCTAGGTTTTAGTAATGTAAAAAACCCTATGTGTAAATCAACTCCATTTAATGTTTGCTATATACACGATGCTTCAGAATAAAGTATCGTAAATTGGGAAATATATTATAAATCTGACGAATTACCAAGAAAAGTTAGATAAGAGTTTCCTGTAAACCCATCCACCGATTGATAAACCTTTTCTATAAAATCAATCAAAATTCTTGGAAACGTAAATTGTCAATCCCATCCCGATGCGGGTAGGTGTCTAACTACAAAATCTCTTTCCTAAAGCAAGTTGTTAAAGGAAAGAAGGCTTCCGACCTAGCTAGGGGTCTATTCCTGGGTAGAGCAATGTAAGATGGTAATGGATTTTCAAAAGCTAGACTTCATACAACACTCTATAAGAACTAAAATTAGAACAACACTAAAGAGGACGCCACCAAGTTCTAGACTCATCAGAAAACAAGATGTACTCTAAAGGAGAACTTGAAAACCCTCAGATAAAATATCGCCTTTGATGAGTAACTATGGTTATCAAAAGGGGAGTGCTTAGCACCAGTAATAAAACAATATAGTTAGGGCAGAGAAATAAAATAAGAGGCTAGCTCATACTACCTTATGCTATTGCAAAAGAAACAAGATATCAAATCATTTCTTGTATAAAATATATTTTATCAAATCGCATTATTGGAGCTACTTGACCTCCACTGTAAGATAAAGATACAAAAAAAAGCTTGTCATTTTACACTCTTACTAATATAAAAACCAAGCGGTATTACTGATCAAACCCGATGAATCTGTGATTGCGCTTCAGATAGTGGTTCCCAAAAATCGTATGTTTGAGGTTTTAGGACATTTACATAATAAGACGTCGGAGAATACTTCGGTGTCAAGCATACTTTAAAGTAAGTCCATAGAAGATTTTCCTGGGTTGATTACAAGGAAGACGACAGGGAATGGTGCAGGAAGTGTCACTTATATGTGCCGGTGACTAACAGGAAGGTACCCATTAGGCAATATAACGTAGCAAATCCGTTGGAGAGGGTGGCATTTACATCGTAGGTCCATTTTTTAAATCGACTGTAGAAATAAATACATATTAGTGGCTATGGACTATTTTACAAAAAGGATTAATGCGTATGCCATCCCCCAATCACTAGAGCCGATGTTTTAGTCAAAGAGCTTTTCTGCCGGTTTTTGGAATACCTTTGGAACTGCACGCTCACCAGTGAAAAATTTTGAGTCGGCGCTATTTCAAGCACTTTGCCGGTTGCAGTGAATGAAAAAGACCAGAACGACATCGTTGCACCCTCAATCGGATGATATGGTGGAATGCATGAACCACATCTTGGGAAAGTATCTCTCCAATGTAGTCTCTGAACATCAAAAGGAACTGAGACCAATACATACACCTATTTTTGTTGTCCTACCGATCTGAGGTTCACGAAAGTACTGGACAGATTCCAGCATGTGCTATGCTAGGACGTGAAATACGTTTGTCAAGTGACCCTGAGTTCGCTAGTAAACCTAAAGACAACGTTGTAGACGACAGTTATGTTGAGACACCCAAGCGGAAAATGCATGACATCCATGAAGACGCAAGAAACAATATTTAGGTTGCGAGCAACCGGATGAAGATCAGATATGACATCAAGAAGCAAGAATCCGGTTTTCAAACGGCAGACCGGGTATGGCTGTACAATCCCAGACAAGCGAGTTTGTCACCATGGATACAAAGAAATTGGTATGGTCCTTAGGAAGTACTAAAACGAATGGGCGATGTAGTACATAAGATTCGTAAACTCCCAAAAGGCTGACCAGCAGTACAGTACATTAACAGACTGGTACTTTATGACAGTGATGACTACAACAACAACAGAGGGCACCATGAATTGAGGCAAATAGGGAGTCAGGAATACGAACCAAAGCCTGGTCGAAAATATGAATGGTTCATGTTCGTGTACAGAGGTGCGAATAAGGCAGATTATCGAAGATGCCAACAGGGATCTATTTGATGTGCCTTCGAAATGCTCTCTTGCACATTCATTGATAAAAATGAAAATTGACGCAGGTAGTTAAGTAAATATTTTAAACCTACGGGATTTTAATAGATTAAATATTGGAAATAATAATCTTTCAAAACCTACTTCGTTTTTAACCCCATATACTAGTCATACTGTTAGTGTAATGGGACCATGAGAACTCGGTTGTAGTTTTACCAAACAGTAAAAGTGTTTTATATTTCTATGTTCCGAATACAGAAACTACATCCTCAACTTTAGAGTTAAGTGCAGCTAAAATGTTAGAAATTGCATTAGACAGTGCCGTGCAAGAAGTTTATACTCAGATACCTACTAGTAATGGTTATGGTAATCGATATTACAGTCTGTAGAGGATATTCTCAAACAGTACAAATATGTTTTTGCTGGCATTGACAAAATATCAACAACATACTGATGACACTGTTAGTCGTGTTAGTACTATACGGAAAATATCGATTGGTTTAAAAAATAAAGTAACAAAAGCTCGATGAGATGATTATTAATAAGATAATTGTTCCAGCGACTGAACCTACTGATTGGGTTCATCCCATTGTAATAGTTCCAAAAAACAACGGTGATATACGTGTATGTATGCCCCTCCGTGAATTGAATAAATTTGTATAGTGTGAGATTTCTCAAATTCCTACTCAAGACAGTTTATTTGTGGAACTTGCTGGTGCAGAATATTTTTCTATTCCTGATGCTTCTTCAGCATTCTTGCAAATATCACTGGGTTATAATAGTTCCTTATTTGTACTATAGCCACACCATTTGGGCGTTATCGCTGCTAGGGTGCCTTATGGGCGATCGTCGTCGCTAGAAGTTTTTCAAAAATTTATGTTTCAAACTTTAGATGACTTAGTTGGGGAGTATCATACTTCGACGATATTCTTGTCTTTGGATGTACGTTAGATGAGCATAATAAAAACCTAACTAACGTTTTGTATAAAATTTCTCAATCTGGGTTAACTTTAAACCTAGAAAAATCAAAGTTTGCTGTTAAACAATTGAAATTCTTAGGGCATGTTATAAGTTTTAAAGGAATAAAACCAGATGATAAGAAAATCAAAGTTACTATAAACATGAATCCTCCCAAAAATAAGCAAGAACTACAACAATTTTTTTGGAATGGTGGTCTAGTTAGCCAAGTTTTTATGTAACTTGTCGAAGGAAATTGTTGTCGAAAAATATAGTATGGGAATGGTCACAAAATGAACAACGTTCATTTATTAAATTAAAGAAGTTAGTTACTTCTGCACCTGCTTTGCGTTATTTTGATCCTAAACAAGATGTTTTATCTGTAGATACGAGTCCTTGTGGAATCGGGCCGTGATCTTTCAAAAGGGTCATTCAGTAGAGTATGCATCAATATCTCTAACCTCTACGTAAAAAAGACACAAACACCTAGAAAAAGAATTGCTAGCTATAGTGTATGAGTGTAAACATTTTCATTTTTATGTATTTGGACGTTCATTTCAGTTACAAACTGATCATAGACCATTGTTATACCTGATCAAGAACCCTTTGGATGAGGTGTCTCCTCGAGTACAGCGACTCACTTATCGACTTCTGAAATATCAGTTTGAGCTGCAGTACGCACCAGGTAAACAATTGCAAACACCCAATACCTTAAGTAGGGAACCCTCTACTAACACTACAGATACCATGTATCTGAAAAATAACTTGAAGGTTTATACAATTATATAAACTTTGCCAGAAAATGAAAAGTGGTTACAAATGGCTATTGAGCAAGATGGTATACTTTGCAAAAAATAATTTACCGCCTAATCTCAAGAAGTTTTGGACAATGAAAAATGACATTTTCCTTCATAAATATATTTTGTTTTTCAATAAAAGAATTATTGTACCAGATACCTTAAAACAAGAATTTTTGGACTTGCTTCATAAGTCGCATCAAGGTGTTGTTGCTACAAAACGCTTAGCTCAAGACTCAGTATTTTGGCCTGGCATTATGACGGATATAGAAAATATTGTCTTAAGCTATATCACCTGTCCAAAATAATCAAAATCAAACACAAACAAACCTCTGCAGTCGCATGACGTTCCAGATCTCCCCTGGCAAAAAATTGGGTTTGATTTCAAAAGCTTGGAACCATTGAACTTCATAGCGATAGTAGATTATGTTTCTAAACTTATTGTCGCAAACAAGCTTACAAACAAAACTGCCGAGAGTGACACATCGTGCCTCAAAAATGTATTTACGATAAATGGTTTATCACAGGAAATATTTACAGATAACGGTCCACCGATTAACTCGAGAAAAATTGTAAGTTTTTCAAGTCAGTATGATATTAAATTAGGAACTTCAAGTCCTCGTTATCTTGTACCTAATAGTATGGCTGAACGTGCTATACAAACCGCAAAGGGACGATTACCCAGAGGCATCAAGAAGGTAATGATCCGTTTCTATCAGTTCTTACCTACAATATAACTTCAAAAAGAAATTTACCTTCTCCTAGTCAACTATTAATGGGTCGTAGGTTAGGTACAACCCTGCCTACTTCCAAATGTGTGTTCGAAATATTCAGTAAGAAAAGTAAAAGAACAATTGAAGCGTAATCAATTGATTCAAAAGAAATTGCATGACAGAACACGTAAAAAATTGTGAAAGTTACACAAAGATGAGCCGATTTTGTTATATGAAGGGACTCGATCTTGGAAACTCGGTATTGTAATTAAAAACATAATGATTATCTGGTAAAGGTGGATGAATGGATATATAGAAGAAACAGAAATTATTGAGACCTTTATAAATTCACGAACAAAGCCATAACATTTCAGATGATATGAATCATGAAGAAATACAACCTGAGCAAAAAATTCAAGGCGATCAAACTTGTTCTTCAACACCTCTAAAGTTGTCTGAGGATACACCTGATTTGTCTCAAAAAACAACACGCAGTGGTAGAGTGGTTAAACAACCTGTAAAATTAAATTCGTGAATATGTACATGTTGTCTTTTCTTTAGTTTATCTCATTTCAAAGAAGAAACGTGTGATATATTCCATGATGCGCACCTCTGCGCCTAATTTATAATTTATGTATGTGCAACGAGAGTGGAGACACCTTCGAGCAAGACCTTGATAATACATTTCAGAGAGCCAAAAGTGCTATATTAAAATAGATTTTTAAGATTACGTTTGTTTCTATTTCTTCGTTAAGTTGTACCTCTTTGGCCTCTACGAAAAGACTACCTACATAACTACAAGACATATTACAGTTTCCTTAAGGATTTCTTGTATTAGTACCTGGCGAGTTGGATGTTACATTAGATTTGTTTGTTTTTTAAAGATTAATCTGCGGAATTTAATGTTAATAGAGTTTAAGCTTATGTGAAATTTTATTTGGAGTTATTTAAGATATAGGTGAAGATAGATAATTGTGAAATCTGAGTGATGAAGTCGTATTTGGGAAAGACTTTATTTTATAAATTTATTTCATTTGACAAAAAGTTAATGAGTGTTTAAAGAAAGGTAAAGTGTGAGGTGGTAAATTTCAAAAAACCGAAAGCAAGGAAATCTATCCGGAATAACCGTCTTCCGGGTAGAGAAAAAAGCAGAGGAGTTTCCTGGGACAAGGCGGTTTGTTGCCCCTTACTTTTGACAACCAGTTAAGCCTTTCAAGATAAATGGTTTTGTAACGTAGCGTTTGTATTTTGGTAATTTTACATGTTTATATTATTTTTCTTTCTTCCCTGTGAACCTCCCAAACCACTATAGTTCGCCGGTGCTTCCTTCAAATTGTTACGAAGTTCTCGCCCATGTAATGTTTTAGGTAAGTTAGATTATTGAATAATAAACAGTAGTTTACTAATCAATTTTTTATACGTAGAAAGAATTTAAATATTAATTAATTAAAAATTAATATTTAAATATTAAATTTTGTATTTAGTTGCTACAGCGTTTTCAAAAGGGCTTCAAGCCAACTCCGTCCAAGTTGACAATGTCGCTCATACTCTGACATCCAAAATTACTAACAAAGACAACGTGACTATATCAAATGTTCACTTTAAGATTGAAACACAATTTGTAATCTCAGCTTGCGATGGGTAAGCTGCTAACTACAAAATTCCTCTGTTGTTAAAGGAAAGGAAGTCTTCCGGCGTAGCTAGGGGTCAATTCCTGGATAGGACAATAAGAGATGGCCATGGGTCTTTAAACGTTATACTTCATACGACACGCTATAGAAACTAAATTTAGTGCAACATAAAAGAGGACACTGCCAAGTCCTATGCTCATGAGAACTAGATGTACTCCAAGGGAGAACTTGGAAATCTTCAAAGAAAAACATTACGTTCGCTGTGTAAATACGGTTATCAAAAGGAAATGCGTAGCATATGTAATAAAATTATTTAGTTAGAAGAAAGATAGGACTTACGAGGCGTCCTCTTAATACCTTAAGCAAAACAAACAACACATAACATCAGTTCCTCTAATAAAATATATCTATTATCAAACCAAACTCTTCGAGTTATTTGAAGATTACGGTAGGACAAGGCTACAAAAGAGCTAGTCGTGTTAAACTCTTACTAATATAAAAACCAAGTAGCATTACTGACCAAATCTAATAGGAAACTCTGTAGAAATGATTACCAATAGGCCACCATTAAAATCTCACCTATTAAGAAATATTGATCAAAGAATTGTAATAAGTTTCCATACCTTTAGACGCATTTGTCCAAAATAAAATAATAAATTTTGTCTAAATTTGTTGCGGTAAAACCACCACAATTACGAGAAAGACATCGTGCTAGCTATTGTCGTAGAGTCGGTATGGGACTTAAAGCAATTCTTAGAGACCAAGTCGTCCAACGGAAATAAAGAATTAACGATATATCTGTAGAAAATAAACATTAATATTGGGTAAGAGATATATTCAACGTTATATCAAAAACAGTATACAATATGTTGGTAGGTACATATATAGCAAACTCACAAATGTAGTAATTATTCTTATAATTCTCAGTTAACACAGAGCTAGATGCACAATCTGCTCTATTATTGCTAGTAAATGTTACTGGGGCGTTATGCACGTAGGAGATGTACATTTTGCTTTAAAAATTCTATAAGTAGTTAGACAACGATTAATAATTTTCTGATATTATCTGCTTATCCATCATTCTACCGAATCGGTTACCTATTATCTTTGATCAGTTTTTGTATAACACTGAGAATTTGGAATATAATTCTTACTCGAAAAGTGACATTTACATGATTACTGTCAACACTCGAAGAATCTGCTCTACGCAGCATCAGCAGAACCAATCGTAGCGATGAACGACGTGTAAGGAAAGTTGCCTGTCTTTCACATAAAATTGTATAAAGTGTAACATCTCAATAATACCGTGTAAGATAAGTAATGCGGAAATTTTAATGGATCGAAATTGTTAATAAATCGAAGCCGTAAAAAGAAATAAGAATTGTAAGATTGATTAAGTAAGAGCAAAAATATTCGCGTGCAAGCCCTGAACGTAACAAATTATTCGTTTAAGACATGTGATTTATTTTATGATTAATAATTTTTTTTTACAAAATATACAACTAATGGACAATTATTATAGATAAATTACGTGAGAATCCAGTGCCATTGAATTGGATTTAGTTTGTCACTTGGCAAACACTTGCTACATCATGGTGTGGAAGCATGATCACTTCAAAAAAGCGTAAGGGTATGGTTCATGCACTCATCCACCTCTTAACACAAGGAGTCGGGTAACAGTGTTTAATGTGAAAACATCTCGTTTTGTATCAACACAATTCAAGTTACCTTACTTGATTATTATTTACAATAATTTGTATTAACTGCTTTGCATTTCAGTGTGATCTTTTGTTTAATAAAACGTGATTAAGTACAGCGATTAATTATTACAGTCCACTATATCGATTGAGCATAATTTGGCAATTAAATAACTAATATTCAGTCAAAACAAAGGTTTTCAGAAAGCGACAGCAAATTTAATTACAGTGGAGTATACTTTTCTTACTAGATTCATATAAAACGTTAACTTTTTATACAACGTAATTACGAAGTCCCTTAATATCAGATATGTATATTCGAGTTCACAACCTTATTGATACAAGTACTAGTATTTCATGTTTTAAGCTAAAAAAATGCAATACAAACCTGTATTACGTTATAAGTATTACTTTAAAGGTAAACATTAATACCTAAGTGGAAATTTTTATTTCATAAACCAATATTTGCTGCTGACTGGCTCCTGTAAACGTGATACCGATTTTCTTAACAAACTTTAAAACAACCAAACCGCCGTATGACGCGAATAAAGCTCATCGTTTAACTTGAACTAATGTATAGATGTTGAAAGGCCACAAGGCACAAGCCATATGTTTTGAAATTAAGTAAACCTTTTACAGAAATTTACCGGAACCACACATTGCCAAGGAATTGAATATTTATGCCGCTTTTCTTTACTACTTGAAGATGATTTGCTAATTGAATTTATTCCTCATCATTCACAAACCAATAAACTGAAACGACGTAAATCAGAACACCATATACCTCTAGAAGGTATTGATCTCGTGGCACAATAATGTTCTTGAAACCATCCGTAAAAATGCTGTAAATGAAATTAAATTAGAACAATAAACCTAATACTTTAACCTGACTATCGTTAATAGAGAAAGCAAACTCATTCCTTCTTGTTCAGGAACTGAAAGCGAATGCCGTCTAATTTGACGAACTAACGAAACGACCTCGTGGTGCTGTCGATTGAACGAAATTCAAACAACCATACGAAAATAGTACTCGATCCCTAATTGGATAATACTGCAAACGCTTGGATAGTAGTTAATATCAAGAAATCAATCACTGAAATAAACAACTAGCACACTAAATGACGAATCTACCCCTTTATCAAGCAATGTCATTTTTACTCGTAACAAATTGACAATAGCCCAATCTGGACCGAAGTGATTCAGTTAACCTGGGTATAAAAATGAAAGAAAAGAAGAAGGTGAATAGGTTACCAATTTTTTTTTGTTGTCAACTCTAATAGTTAATTTTTGGGTGCGTTAGCGCGCATCTTGAACTCGATTGAAAAAAGAGTCTGCGTCTCATGCTGTTCTGCCAACCTTAAGCGCTTCGGAAGTTTTGAACATCTCTGGGTAATAACTCATGATCAAGATAGGTAAGATTGGCATAACATATCATATTTCCATGATATTCACGACATCCTATTGTGTTTGACAACTACTTTAAGACATAATGTCGGAAATAAATCAGCTGCAAAATTTTGGTGTTTGCAATTTTTACCATTGTGTTACTAATTTGGCTGTCAGATCGATATCATCACCCATTATTTTTAAAACCAATAATGTACGAAGGTTGAAAATAATTTAAAAACAAGTTACAACAAATATGACGTATATGGAATATTTAAATAACGATGCTAATTTAAAGGAAGTAAAAGATAAATTAGCTTGCTTACAATGGATCTATGGGTAATGTAATAAATCAGAAAATATGAGTGTAGGTGTTACAGCTTCTGAATCTGATTAAAGTTGAGTAAGGTTTTCATTTGGCAAAGGCGAAAAAGAATAGATGTGATCAGCGTAAAATATTTTATAACCTAGTTAACTTACTATCGAAATTATTACTTTGAATGTAGGTAATAAATCTTATTCGTACAGCTGCGTTCGCTAGTTTCGTTTCCAAAGCCTGAAGACTTTAAAGATAAACGATAAAATAAATTACCTCACGAGTGTGCGCTTTTCAAAATTAGACATACCTTTATTTATGACGTAGTAGTTTGTTTATGTGCTAATCTTAGTTAATTCGCTGAATTATTTTTCTTAATGCCTATATCTCTTCTTAATTTTTATTCAGGAAATGTTCTCGAGGCAATATCGAAAGTGACGAAAAAAAATCAAATTCCATTTCTTCACTATAATGTAAATATATATCAACATACATGTACACGTTAAAAAAAGACACTAAACCAGACCAAATAGAAATTACAAAGTCCCAGTTCAAATTAGCAGAAGCTTGACCTTGTTTTTCCATTAAAGACCTGCACGATTTCTAAAGTTAATTAAGATTCTCTCCTACTCTGTCCAAAGTACTAATTAAATGAAAAGAAATAATAGATTGTTTAGATTGAATAAGTTTACAAATTTTATTAAAGGATATTTGCATTCATTTTTTCATGCTGCTGGTTCTAGGTTTTAGTAATGTAAAAAACCCTATGTGTAAATCAACTCCATTTAATGTTTGCTATATACACGGATAGACGAATAGTACATAGCTTATACAAAGAGCAAACAGCAGTAATAGAATTAGAGCAGGAACGTAGAGAAGTAAACATTAGGAAAGGGGTGAGACAGGGATGTGCCCTATCCCCATTGATCTTTAACTTGTACATAGAAGAGGCAATGAATACTGTCAAATGCAGGAAGACATTTGGAATTACTATGCAGGGACAAAAAATTGATATGCTTAGATTTGCAGATGATATAGCGGTATTAGCGTCTAGCAAGGAAGAGTTAGAAGCTGCTCTTAATGAAATGGAAACGGTTCTGACAGAGAGATACGGTATGAAAATTAACAAAACTAAAACTAAAGTTCTAGTTTGCAAAGGTGGGGAAATTAAATCAAAAACAAGAATACAAGTATCTAACACGAACTTACAAGAGGTTAAGGATTTCTGCTACCTAGGAAGCCAAATAACGCAAGATGGGAAAAGCACAAAAGATATAAAACAAAGATTAGCACAAGGTCGTGCTACATTTAACAACAAAAAGCAACTACTGTGTTCAAAGACAACAAACATAGAAACAAGGAAAAGATTGCTTAAAACATATGTGTGGAGCACAGCACTGTACGGCTGTGAAGCCTGGACAGTAGGAGAAGCGGACAAGAAAAAGGTAGAAGCCTTTGAAATGTGGTGCTACAGACGTATAATGAATATGTCATGGACAAAGTTAAAAACAAAGAAATGGTAGAGGAAGAAAGAAATATGTGGAAAATAGTAAAAATAGGAAAGATAGGATGGTAGGCCACATACTAAGGCATGAGGGAATAGTGCGGAATATATTAGAAGCAGAGATAGGAAAAAAGAGAAGAAGAGGCAGACCTAGATTAGACTACTGCACACAGATAGTAAAAGATGTAGGCTGTAGAGGTTTCAGGAGATGTGTAGGCTAGCCCAGAATAGAAATCAATGGAGGTACGCATCCAACCAATCCCAAGATGGATAAACTAGTGACGAAAAATAACTGTGCTTAAACATGATGATTATTATAAGTAACTACAAGAATTGGTTGGGCAATATTCTCGAATAATGTTAAGTGTGTGAAAGGATTTACTGGAAAACCATTATTTCGGCAAATGTCTAAGTGTTGGGGGATCTTGGTAGCCACAGGTTGCTTAACCTCCTTCACTGAATCTCGGTAAAATAGGGTATAAAATTAGAAAACAATAGAAAGGGAACGAGCTGAATACACATGCTGTGTGAGAATTTCAGGGAACTATGTAGGCTAGCTCAGAATATAAATAAGTGTAGGTGCGTGTCCAACCAGTTTTGAGACGGGAAACGTAATGAAAAAATAAGCGCAGATAAATCTGATGATTAGTATAAACAACTAGTTGTTGGTTTCGAAATACCTGCAACTAATGTTGAGTGTGCGAAAAGATAAATTGGAAAATATATTAAATCGCCAAATGGTTAAGTGTTGGGGGAACTTGGCAGCCACAGGCTGCTTACCTCCCTTCACAACCATTGAAGGTCGGAGAAATAGGGCATGTAACTGTAAAACAATAGAAAATGATCGAACTGCATCTAACAAGAAATAACAGCGCCTATGAGGAAATACAACAAACATAGAATAAGAAGAAAATTGTTGAAAGCATATGTGTGGAGCACAGCACAGTATGCCTAGGAAATAGGGGCAGTCTGAAATGCAGACAGAAAAACGGTAGCAGCCTTTTGAAATGCTGTGCTTCAGATGTATGAGGACGATAGCATGGACAGACAAAGATAATAACAAATAAGTTACAGAAATAGTAGGGGAACAAGGATATCTGGGGAAAAAGAGAAATAGTAGGGCGGAATACGTTCTAAGGCATTTTTGGGGAATAGTATGTGATATATTACAAGCAGAGATAGGAAAAAAGAGGTAGATGTAGATCTAGATCAGACAGTTATAGATGCAAACTGTGCATATTTCAGGGAAATCTGTTGGTTAGTTCAGAATAGGGAACAATGATGGTACGCGTCTAACCAGTTCTAGGACTGAAGACTTAATGATGATGATATACACGGTGCTTCAGAATAAAGTATCGTAAATTGGGAAATATATTATAAATCTGACGAATTACCAAAAAAAGTTAGATAAGAGTTTCCTGTAAACCCATCCACCGATTGATAAACCTTTTCTATAAAATCAATCAAAATTCTTGGAAACGTAAATTGTCAATCCCATCCCGATGCGGGTAGGTGTCTAACTACAAAATCTCTTTCCTGAAGCAGGTTGTTAAAGGAAAGAAGGCTTCCGACCTAGCTAGGGTATTCCTGGGTAGAGCAATGTAAGATGGTAATGGATTTTCAAAAGCTAGACTTCATACAACACTCTATAAGAACTAAAATTAGAACAACACTAAAGAGGACGCCACCAAGTTCTAGACTCATCAGAAAACAAGATGTACTCTAAAGGAGAACTTGAAAACCCTCAGATAAAATATCGCCTTTGATGAGTAACTACGGTTATCAAAAGCGGAGTGCTTAGCACCAGTAATAAAACAATATAGTTAGGGCAGAGAAATGAAATAAGAGGCTAGCTCATACTACCTTATGCTATTGCAAAAGAAACAAGATATCAAATCATTTGCTGTATAAAATATATTTTATCAAATCGCATTATTGGAGCTACTTGACCTCCACTGTAAGATAAGGATACAAAAAGAGCTTGTCATTTTACACTCTTACTAATATAAAAACCAAGCGGTATTACTGATCAAACCCGATGAACCTGTGATTGCGCTTCAGATAGTGGTTCCCAAAAATCGCATGTTTGAGGTTTTAGGACATTTACATAATAAGACGTCGGAGAATACTTCGGTGTCAAGAATACTTAAAAAAAAGTCCATAGAAGATTTTCCTGGGTTGATTACAAGGAAGACGACAGGGAATGGTGCAGGAAGTGTCACTTATATGTGCCGGTGACTAACAGGAAGGTACCCATTAGGCAATATAACGTAGTAAATCCGTTGGAGAGGGTGGCATTTACATCGTAGGTCCATTTTTTGAAATTGACTTTAGAAATAAATACATATTAGTGGCTATGGACTACTTTACAAAAAGGACTAAAGAGTATGCCATCCCCCAATCACTAGAGCAGCAACAGTAGCCGACTCATTAGTCAAAAAGCTTTCCTACGGTTTTGGAATACCTTTGGAACTGCACACTGACGAGTGAAAAATTTTGAGTCGGCGCTATTTCAAGCACTTTGCCGGTTGCTGGGAATGAAAAAGACCAGAACGACATCGTTGCACCCTCAATAGGATGGTATGGTTGAATATATGAACCACACCTTGGGGAAGTATCTCTCCAATGTAGTCTCTGAACATCAAAAGAACTGAGACCAATACATTCACCTACTTTTATTATCCTACCGATCTGGGGTTCACGAAAGTACTGGACAGACTCCAGCATGTGCTATGCTAGGACGTGAGATACGTTTGCCAAGTGACCTTGAGTTGGCTAGTAAACATAAAGAAGACGTTGTAGGCGAAAGTTATGTTGAGAAATCCAAGCGGAGAATGCATGACATCCATGAAGATGTAAGAAACAATATTTAGGTTGCGAGCAACCGGATAAAGATCAGGTATGATATCAAGAAACAAGAGTCCGATTTTCAAATGGCAGGCCACGTATGGCTGTACAATCCCAGACAAGCGAGTTTGTCACCATGGATACAAAGAAATTGGGATGGTCCTTAAGAAGTACTGAAACAAATCGACGATGCAGTATATAGGATTCGTAGGCTCCCAAAAGGCTGGATAGTAGTACAGCATATTAACAGACTGGCACTTTACGACAGTGATGACTACAACAATACCAGAGGGCACAATCAAGTGAGGCAAATAGGTAGCCAGAAATACGAACCAAAACCTGGTGCAAAAAATGAATGGTTTATGTTCGTGTACAGAGGTGCGAGTAAGGCGAGGTTTGGGATTATCGAAGATGCCAACAGGGATCTATTTGATGTGCCATCAAAATACACTATTGCACATTGCGTGGCGGCAGATGTCAAAATGTACCGAGGGATTGCTACGGTGATCAAAAGTAAATTTGGTGGTTTGGACCAGCTTCGCCAACAGCGATCGGCGAAGGGCAAAATTATACACCGCAGAAGAAAATTTTCCTTAAGCCTTACATCATATTTTAAAGTAAACAACACAGTTACAAGGTGCTACTTCTTACATTGGTAAGATCATTTCAAAATCATTGCAATAATAGACCGAGTATATTCAATCTTACCAAACTTACAGCTCATCCAGCGTATGTATGTGTTATGCACTAACTCTAAGATTATGCAGTTGGTTATGTTGGAGAGCTTATAAGGCCGTGGTGAAAAGTAGCAAAATGCAAACAATCGTTTCTCTGTAACCGTTATCTGTAAATATTTCCTGTGGTAGACCATTTATCGTGGGAGATATGGAACGTCATGCGGCTGGAGAGTCGCATCAAGGTGTTGTGGCTACAAAACGCTTAGCTCAAGACTCAGTATTTTGGCCTGGCATCATGACGGATATAGAAAATACTGTCTTAAGCTATATCCCCTGTCAAAAATATTCAAACACAAACGAACCTCTGCAGCCACATGACGTTCCAGATCTCCCCTGGCAAAAAATTGGGTTTGATTTCAAAAGCTTGGAACCATTGAACTTCATAGCGATAGTAGATTATGTTTCTAAACTTATTGTCGCAAACAAGCTTACAAACAAAACTGCCGAGAGTGGCATATCGTGCCTCAAAAATGTATTTACGATAAATGGTTTATCACAGGAAATATTTACAGATAACGGTCCACCGATTAACTCGAGAAAAATTGTAAGTTTTTCAAGTCAGTATGATATTAAATTGGTAACTTCAAACCCTCGTTATCCTGGACCTAATGGCATGGTTGAACGTGCTATACAAACCGCAAAGGGACTGCTCACTAAGACGTATAAAGTCGGTAATGATCCGTTTCTATCAATTCTTACTTACAATATAATTTCAAAATGAAATTTACCTTCTCCTAGTCAACTATTAATAAGTCGTAGGTTACGCACAACCCTGCCTACTTCCAAATCCTTATTGTGTCCAAAATATTCAGCAATAAAAGTAAAAGAACAATTAAAGCGTAATCAATTGATTCAGAAGCAATTGCATGACAGAACACGTAAAAATTTGTCAAAGTTACACAGAGGTGAGCCGATTTTGTTATATGAAGGGACTCGATCTTGGAAACCCGGTATTGTAATTAAAGAGTCCGAACATAATGATTATCTTGTAAAGATGGATGAAGGGATATATAGAAAGAAGAGAAAATTATCGAGACCTTTAAAAATTCACAAACAAAGTCATAACATTTCAGATGATATGAATCATGAAGAAATACAACCTGAGCAAAAAATTCAAGGCGATCAAACTTGTTCTTCAACACCTCTAAAGTTGCCTGAGGATACACCTGATTTGTCTCAAAAAACAACACGCAGTGATAGAGTGGTTAAACAACCTGTAAAATTAAATTCGTGAATATGTACATGTCTTTTCTTTAGTTTATCTCATTTCAAAGAAGGGACGTGTGATATATTCCATGATGCGCACCTCTGCACCTAATTTATAAATTATGTATGTGCAACGAGAGTGGAGATACCTTCGTGCAAGACCTTGATAATACATTTCAGAGAGCCAAAAGTGCTATATTAAAATAGATTTTTAAGATTACGTTTGTCTCTATTTCTTCGTTAAGTTGTACCTCTTTGGCCACTACGAAAAAACTACCTACATAACTACAAGACATATTACAGTTTCCTTAAGGATTTCTTGTATTAGTACTTGGCGAGTTGGATGTTACATTAGGTTTGTTTGTTTTTTTAAAGATTAATCTGCGGAATTTAATGTTAATAGAGTTTAAGCTTATGTGAAATTTTATTTGGAGTTATTTAAGATATAGGTGAAGATAGATAATTGTGAAATCCGAGTGATGAAGTCGTATTTGGGAAAAACTTTATTTTATAAATTTATATCATTTGACAAAAAGTTAATGAGTGTTTAAAGAAAGGTAAAGTATGAGGTGGTAAATTTTAAAAAACCGAAAGCAAGGAGACCTATCCGGAATAACCGTCTTCCGGATAGAGAAAATATCACAGGGGTTTCCTGTAACAAGACGGTTTGTTGCCCCTTACTTTTGACAACTAGTAAAGCCTTTCAAGGTAAGTGGTTTTTGTAAAGTGACGTTTGTATTTTGGTCATTTCACATGTTTATATTATTTTTTTTTCTTCCCTGGGAACCACTCCAAACCACTGTAGTTAGCCGGTGCATCCTTAAAATTGTTACGAAATTCTCGTCCATGTAATGTTCTAGGCAAGTTAGATTATTGAATCATAAACACTAGTTTACTAATCAATTTTTTATACGTAGAGATAATTTAAATATACATTTTTCATGTAGTTGCTACAGCGTTTTCCAAAAGGGCTTCAAGCCAACTCTGCCCAAGTTCACAGTGTCGTTCATACTCTGACATTCAAAATTACTAACTAAGACAGCTACAACGTGACCATATCAAATGTTCACTTTAAGATTGAAATGCAATTTTTAATCTCACCTTGCGGTGGGTAAGTTACTAACTACGTTGTTAAAGGAAAGGAAATTTTCGGGCGTAGCTAGGGGTCAATTCCTGGGTAGGACAATTAGAGATGGTCGTGCGTCTTTAAAAGCAATACTTCATACGACACGCTATAGAAATAAAATTTAGTACAACACTAAAGAGGGCACTACCAAGTCCTAGGCTCATAAGAACTAGCTGTATGTACTCTAAAGGAGAACTTGGAAATTCTCACAGAAAAACATTGCGTTTGCTGTGTAAATACGGTTACCAAAAGGAAGTGCGTAGCATCTCTATTAAAACAATATAGTTAGAGCAAAGATAGGACATTCGAGGAGTGCTCTTACTACCTTGAGAAAAATAAACAACATATAACATCAGTTCCTCTAATAAAATATACCTATTATTAAACCACACTATTAGAGCTATTTGAGGATCACGGTAAGACAAGGCTACAAAAGAGCTAGTCGTGTTAAACTCTTACTAATATAAAAACCAAGTAGTATTACTGACCAAATCTGATAGGAAACACGGTAGAAATGATTACCAATAGGCCACCATTTAGGCCACCATTAAAATCTCACCTATTAAGCAATATTAATCAAAGAATTGTATTAAGTTTCCATACCTTTGGACGCACTTGCCCAAAATAAAACAGTAAATTTTGTCTAAATTTGTTTCGGTAAAACCACCACAATTACGAGAAAGACACCGCACAAGCTATTGTCGTAGAGTGAGCATGGGAAGCAGAAATTCTTAGAGACCAAGTCGTTCAACGGAAATAAAGAATTAACGGTATACTTGTAGAAAATAAACACTAATATCCGGTAAGAGATATATTCAACATCATATCAAAAACTGTATACAATATGTTGGTAGCCACATATATAGCAAACGCACAAATGTAGTAACTATTCTTATAATTCTCAGTTAACACAAAAGAGCTAGATGCACTAACTGTTCTGTTTTGTTAGTAAAAATTACTGGGGCATTATGCACATAGGAGATGTACATTATGCTTTAAAAATTCTATAAGTAGTTGGACAACGATTAATGACTTTCTGATATTATCTGCTTATCCATCATTCAACCGAATCGGTTACCCATTATTTTGATCATTTTTGTATAGCACTGAGAATTTGGAATATAATTCTTACTTGAAAAGTGACATTTACATGATTACTGTCAACACTCGAAAAATCTGGTCAACGCCGCCTCAGCAGAACCGATCGTAGCGATGAACGACGTGTGAGGAAAGTTGCCCGTCTTTCACATAAAATTGTATAAAGTGTAACATCTCAATAATACCATGTAAGATAAGCAAAGCGGAAATTTTAATGGATCGAAATTGTTAATAAATCGAAGCCGTAAAAAGAAATACATTGTAGGATTGATTAAAAAAGGGCAAAAAATTTGCGTACATGCCCTGAACGTAAGAAATTATTCGTTTAATACATGTAATTTTTTTATGATTAATAATTTTTTTTACAAAATATACAACTAATATTCAGTCAAAACAAAAGGTTTTCGGAAAGCGGCAGCAAATATAATTACAGTGGAGTATACTTTTCTTACTAGATTCATATAAAGCCTAATTACGAGGTCCCTTAATATCAGATCTGTATATTCGAGTTCACAACCTTATTGATACAAGTACTAGTATTTCATGTTTTAAGCTAAAAAAATGCAATGCAAACCTGTATTACGTTATAAGTATTACTTCAAAGGTAAACATTAATACCTAAGTGGAAATTCTTATTTCATAAACCAATATCTGCTGTTGACTTGCTCCTGTAAACATGATACCGATTTTCTTAACAAACTTTAAAACAACCAAACCGCCGTATGACGCGAATAAAGCTCATCGTTTATCTTGAATTAATGAATAGATGTTGAAATGCCACAAGGCACTAGCCATATGTTTTGAAATTAAGTAAACCTTTTACAGAAATTTACCGGAACTACACATTGCCAAGGAATTGAATATTTATGCCGCTTTTCTTTACTCCTTGAAGATGATTTGCTAATTGAATTTATTCCTCATCATTCACAAACCAATAAACTGAAACGACGTAAATCAGAACACCATATACCTCTAGAAGGTATTGATCTCGTGGCACAATAATGTTCTTGAAACCATCCGCAAAAAACGCTGTAAATCAAATTAAATTAGAACGATGAACCTAATACTTTTACCTGATTATCGTTAATAAAGAAAGCAGAGCTTATATGTGACCGTCCCATCTAAAAATGCAAATCTAAAATTGCGATTCGCATATCGCACACTGTGCTCTTTCTCAAACCCATTCCTTCTTGTTCAGGAACTGAAAGCGAATGCCGTCTAATTTGACGAACTAACGAAACGACCTCGTGGTGATGTCAATTGAACAAAATTCAAACAACCATACGAAAAAGCATGCACCTCTATTAATTATTTTAAATAATATTCGACTCCTAATTGGATAATACTGTAAACGCTTGGATAGTAGTTAATATTAAGGAATGAATCACCGAATCAAACAACTAGTACACTAAGTGTAGTAAAGCAAAGAATCTATGCCTTTATCAAGCAATGTCACTTTTACTCGCAACAAATTGACGACAGCCCGATCTGGAACGAAGTGATTCAGGTATAAAAATGAAAGAAAAGTAGTGAATAGAACACCAATTTTTATTGGTCAACTCTAATAGTTAATTTTTGGGTGCGTAAGCGCGCATCTTGAATACAATTAAAAATAGAGTCTGCGTCTCATGCTATGCTACCAACCTTAAGCGCCTCGGAAGTTTTGAACATTTCTGGGTAATAACTCACGATCATGACAGCGCAAGATTGGCATAACATATCTTTTCTCTATGATATTCACGACACACACTATTGTGTTTGACAACTACTTTAAGACATAATGTCGGAAATAAATCACAAAATTTTGGTGTTTGCAATTTTTACCATTGTGTTACTAATTTGGCTGTCAGATCGATATCATCATCCATTATTTTTAAAACCAATAATGTACGAAGGTTGAAAATAATTTAAAAACAAGTTACAACAAATATGACGTATATGGAATATTTAAATAACGATGTTAATTTAAAGGAAGTAAAAGATAAATTAGCTTGCTTACAATGGATCTATGGGTAATGTAATAAATCAGAAAATATGAGTGTAGGTGTTACAGCTTCTGAATCTGATTAAAGTTGAGTAAGGTTTTTCATTTGGCAAAGGCGAAAAAGAATAGATGTGATCAGCGTAAAATATTTTATAACCTAGTTAACTTACTATCGAAATTATTACTTTGAATGTAGGTAATAAATCTTATTCGTACAGCTGCGGTCGCTAGTTTCGTTTCCAAAGTCTGAAGACTTTAAAGATAGACGATAAAATAAATTACCTCACGAGTGTGTGCTATTCAAAATTAGACATACCTTTATTTATGGCATAATAGTTTGTTTATGTGCTAATCTTAGTTAATTCATTGAAATATTTTTCTTAATGCCTATATCTCTTTTTAATTTTTATTCAGGAAATGTTCTCGAGGCAATATCAAAAGTGACAAAAAAAATGAAATTCCATTTCTTCATTAAAATGTAAATGTTTGTCAACATACATGTGCACGTTAAAAAAAGACACTAAACCAGTCCAAATAGAAATTACAAAGTCCCAGTTTAAATTAGCAGAAGCTTGACCTTGTTTTTCCATTAAAGACCTGCACGATTTCTAAAGTTAATTAAGATTCTCTCCTACTATGTCCAAAGTACTAATTAAATGAAAAGAAATCATAGATTGTTTAGATTGAATAAGTTTACAAATTTTATTATAAGAATTTCCTGTAAACCCATCCACCGATTGATAAACCTTTTCTATAAAATTAAACAGGAACAAAATTCTTGGAAACGTAAATTGTCAATCCCATCCCGATGCGGGTAGGTGTCTAACTACAAAATCTCTTTCCTAAAGCAGGTTGTTAAAGGAAAGAAGGCTTCCGACCTAGCTAGGGGTCTATTCCTGGGTAGAGCAATGTAAGATGGTAATGGATTTTCAAAAGCTAGACTTCATACAACACTATAAGAACTAAAATTAGAACAACACTAAAGAGGACGCCACCAAGTTCTAGACTCATCAGAAAACAAGATGTACTCTAAAGGAGAACTTGAAAACCCTCAGATAAAATATCGCCTTTGATGAGTAACTACGGTTATCAAAAGCGGAGTGCTTAGCACCAGTAATAAAACAATATAGTTAGGGCAGAGAAATGAAATAAGAGGCTAGCTCATACTACCTTATGCTATTGCAAAAGAAACAAGATATCAAATCATTTGCTGTATAAAATATATTTTATCAAATCGCATTATTGGAGCTACTTGACCTCCACTGTAAGATAAGGATACAAAAGAGCTTGTCATTTTACACTCTTACTAATATAAAACCAAGCGGTATTACTGATCAAACCCGATGAACCTGTGATTGCGCTTCAGATAGTGGTTCCCAAAATCGCATGTTTGAGGTTTTAGGACATTTACATAATAAGACGTCGGAGAATACTTCGGTGTCAAAAATACTTAAAAAAAAGTCCATAGAAGATTTTCCTGGGTTGATTACAAGGAAGACGACAGGGAATGGTGCAGGAAGTGTCACTTATATGTGCCGGTGACTAACAGGAAGGTACCCATTAGGCAATATAACGTAGTAAATCCGTTGGAGAGGGTGGCATTTACATCGTAGGTCCATTTTTTGAAATTGACTTTAGAAATAAATACATATTAGTGGCTATGGACTACTTTACAAAAAGGACTAAAGAGTATGCCATCCCCCAATCACTAGAGCAGCAACAGTAGCCGACTCATTAGTCAAAAAGCTTTCCTACGGTTTTTGGAATACCTTTGGAACTGCACACTGACGAGTGAAAAATTTTGAGTCGGCGCTATTTCAAGCACTTTGCCGGTTGCTGGGAATGAAAAAGACCAGAACGACATCGTTGCACCCTCAATAGGATGGTATGGTTGAATATATGAACCACACCTTGGGGAAGTATCTCTCCAATGTAGTCTCTGAACATCAAAAGAACTGAGACCAATACATTCACCTACTTTTATTATCCTACCGATCTGGGGTTCACGAAAGTACTGGACAGACTCCAGCATGTGCTATGCTAGGACGTGAGATACGTTTGCCAAGTGACCTTGAGTTGGCTAGTAAACATAAAGAAGACGTTGTAGGCGAAAGTTATGTTGAGAGACCCAAGCGGAGAATGCATGACATCCATGAAGATGTAAGAAACAATATTTAGGTTGCGAGCAACCGGATAAAGATCAGGTATGATATCAAGAAACAAGAGTCCGATTTTCAAATGGCAAGCCACGTATGGCTGTACAATCCCAGACAAGCGAGTTTGTCACCATGGATACAAAGAAATTGGGATGGTCCTTAAGAAGTACTGAAACAAATCGACGATGCAGTATATAGGATTCTGTAGGCTCCCAAAAGGCTGGATAGTAGTACAGCATATTAACAGACTGGCACTTTACGACAGTGATGACTACAACAATACCAGAGGGCACAATCAAGTGAGGCAAATAGGTAGCCAGAAATACGAACCAAAACCTGGTGCAAAAAATGAATGGTTTATGTTCGTGTACAGAGGTGCGAGTAAGGCGAGGTTTGGGATTATCGAAGATGCCAACAGGGATCTATTTGATGTGCCATCAAATACACTATTGCACATTGCGTGGCGGCAGATGTCAAAATGTACCGAGGATTGCTACGGTGATCAAAAGTAAATTTGGTGGTTTGGACCAGCTTCGCCAACAGCGATCGGCGAAGGGCAAAATTATACACCGCAGAAGAAAATTTTCCTTAAGCCTTACATCATATTTTAAAGTAAACAACACAGTTACAAGGTGCTACTTCTTACATTGGTAAGATCATTTCAAAATCATTGCAATAATAGACCGAGTATATTCAATCTTACCAAACTTACAGCTCATCCAGCGTATGTATGTGTTATGCACTAACTCTAGGATTATGCAGTTGGTTATGTTGGAGAGCTTATAAGGCCGTGGTGAAAAGTAGCAAAATGCAAATAATCGTTTCTCTGTAACCGTTATCTGTAAATATTTCCTGTGGTAGACCATTTATCGTGGGAGATATGGAACGTCATGCGGCTGGAGAGTCGCATCAAGGTGTTGTGGCTACAAAACGCTTAGCTCAAGACTCAGTATTTTGGCCTGGCATCATGACGGATATAGAAAATACTGTCTTAAGCTATATCCCCTGTCAAAAATATTCAAACACAAACGAACCTCTGCAGCCACATGACGTTCCAGATCTCCCCTGGCAAAAAATTGGGTTTGATTTCAAAAGCTTGGAACCATTGAACTTCATAGCGATAGTAGATTATGTTTCTAAACTTATTGTCGCAAACAAGCTTACAAACAAAACTGCCGAGAGTGGCATATCGTGCCTCAAAAATGTATTTACGATAAATGGTTTATCACAGGAAATATTTACAGATAACGGTCCACCGATTAACTCGAGAAAAATTGTAAGTTTTTGAAGTCAGTATGATATTAAATTGGCAACTTCAAGTCCTCGTTATCTTGTACCTAATAGTATGGCTGAACGTGCTACACAAACCGCAAAGGGACGATTACCCAGAGGCATTAAGAAGGCAATGATCCGTTTCTATCAGTTCTTACCTACAATATAACTTCAAAAAGAAATTTACCTTCTCCTAGTCAACTATTAATGGGTCGTAGGTTAGGCACAACCCTGCCTACTTCCAAATGTGTGTTCGAAATATTCAGTAAGAAAAGTAAAAGAACAATTGAAACGTAATCAATTGATTCAAAAGAAATTGCATGACAGAACACGTAAAAAATTGTAAAAGTTACACAAAGGTGAGCCGATTTTGTTGTATGAAGGGACTCGATCTTGGAAACTCGGTATTGTAATTAAAAACATAATGATTATCTGGTAAAGGCGGATGAAAGGATATATAGAAGGAACAGAAATTATTGAGACCTTTATGAATTCACAAACAAAGCCATAACATTTCAGATGATATGAATCATGAAGAAATACAACCTGAGCAAAAAATTCAAGGTGATCAAACTTGTTCTTCAACACCTCTAAAGTTGTCTGAGGATACACCTGATTTGTCTCAAAAAACAACACGCAGTGGTAGAGTGGTTAAACAACCTGTAAAATTAAATTCGTGAATATGTACATGTTGTCTTTTCTTTAGTTTATCTCATTTCAATGAAGGGACGTGTGATATATTCCATGATGCGCACCTCTGCGCCTAATTTATAATTTATGTATGTGCAACGAGAGTGGAGACACCTTCGTGCACGACCTTGATAATACATTTCAGAGAGCCAAAAGTGCTATATTAAAATAGATTTTTAAGATTACGTTTGTTTCTATTTCTTCGTTAAGTTGTACCTCTTTGGCCACTACGAAAAGACTACCTACATAACTACAAGGCATATTACAGTTTCCTTAAGAATTTCTTGTATTAGTACTTGGCGAGTTGGATGTTACATTAGGTTTGTTTGTTTTTTTAAACATTAATCTGCGGAATTTAATGTTAATAGAGTTTAAGCTTATGTGAAATTTTATTTGGAGTTATTTAAGATATAGGTGAAGATAGATAATTGTGAAATCCGAGTGATGAAGTCGTATTTGGGAAAAACTTTATTTTATAAATTTATATCATTTGACAAAAGTTAATGAGTGTTTAAAGAAAGGTAAAGTATGAGGTGGTAAATTTTAAAAAACCGAAAGCAAGGAGACCTATCCGGAATAACCGTCTTCCGGATAGAGAAAATATCACAGGGGTTTCCTGTAACAAGACGGTTTGTTGCCCCTTACTTTTGACAACTAGTAAAGCCTTTCAAGGTAAGTGGTTTTTGTAAAGTGACGTTTGTATTTTGGTCATTTCACATGTTTATATTATTTTTTTTCTTCCTGGGAACCACTCCAAACCACTGTAGTTAGCCGGTGCATCCTTAAAATTGTTACGAAATTCTCGTCCATGTAATGTTCTAGGTGTTAGATTATTGAATCATAAACACTAGTTTACTAATCAATTTTTTATACGTAGAGATAATTTAAATATACATTTTTCATATAGTTGCTACAGCGTTTTCCAAAAGGACTTCAAGCCAACTCTGCCCAAGTTCACAGTGTCGTTCATACTCTGACATTCAAAATTACTAACTAAGACAGCTACAACGTGACTATATCAAATGTTCACTTTAAGATTGAAATGCAATTTTTAATCTCACCTTGCGGTGGGTAAGTTACTAACTACGTTGTTAAAGAAAAGGAAATTTTCGGGCGTAGCTAGGGGTCAATTCCTGGGTAGGACAATTAGAGATGGTCGTGCGTCTTTAATAGCTATACTTTATACGACACGCTATAGAAACAAAATTTAGTACAACACTAAAGAGGGCACTACCAAGTCCTAGGCTCATAAGAACTAGATGTATGTACTCTAAAGGAGAACTTGGAAATTCTCACAGAAAAACATTGCGTTTGCTGTGTAAATACGGTTACCAAAAGGTAGTGCGTAGCATCTCTATTAAAACAATATAGTTAGAGCAAAGATAGGACATTCGAGGAGTCCTCTTACTACCTTGAGAAAAATAAACAACATATAACATCAGTTCCTCTAATAAAATATACCTATTATTAAACCACACTATTAGAGCTATTTGAGAATCACGGTAAGACAAGGCTACAAAAGAGCTAGTCGTGTTAAACTCTTACTAATATAAAAACCAAGTAGTATTACTGACCAAATCTGATAGGAAACACGGTAGAAATGATTACCAATAGGCCACCATTTAGGCCACCATTAAAATCTCACTTATTAAGCAATATTAATCAAAGAATTGTATTAAGTTTCCATACCTTTGGACGCACTTGCCCAAAATAAAACAGTAAATTTTGTCTAAATTTGTTTCGGTAAAACCACCACAATTACGAGAAAGACACCGCACAAGCTATTGTCGTAGAGTGAGCATGGGAAGCAGAAATTATTAGAGACCAAGTCGTTCAACGGAAATAAAGAATTAACGGTATACTTGTAGAAAATAAACACTAATATCCGGTAAGAGATATATTCAACATCATATCAAAAACAGTATACAATATGTTGGTAGCCACATATATAGCAAACGCACAAATGTAGTAACTATTCTTATAATTCTCAGTTAACACAAAAGAGCTAGATGCACTAACTGTTCTGTTTTGTTAGTAAAAATTACTGGGGCATTATGCACATAGGAGATGTACATTATGCTTTAAAAATTCTATAAGTAGTTGGACAACGATTAATGACTTTCTGATATTATCTGCTTATCCATCATTCAACCGAATCGGTTACCCATTATTTTTGATCATTTTTTGTATAGCACTGAGAATTTGGAATATAATTCTTACTTGAAAAGTGACATTTACATGATTACTGTCAACACTCGAAAAATCTGGTCAACGCCGCCTCAGCAGAACCGATCGTAGCGATGAACGACGTGTGAGGAAAGTTGCCCGTCTTTCACATAAAATTGTATAAAGTGTAACATCTCAATAATACCATGTAAGATAAGCAAAGCGGAAATTTTAATGGATCGAAATTGTTAATAAATCGAAGCCGTAAAAAGAAATACATTGTAGGATTGATTAAAAAAGGGCAAAAAATTTGCGTACATGCCCTGAACGTAAGAAATTATTCGTTTAATACATGTAATTTTTTTATGATTAATAATTTTTTTTACAAAATATACAACTAATATTCAGTCAAAACAAAAGGTTTTCGGAAAGCGGCAGCAAATATAATTACCGTGGAGTATACTTTTCTTACTAGATTCATATAAAACCTAATTACGAGGTCCCTTAATATCAGATCTGTATATTCGAGTTCACAACCTTATTGATACAAGTACTAGTATTTCATGTTTTAAGCTAAAAAAATGCAATGCAAACCTGTATTACGTTATAAGTATTACTTCAAAGGTAAACATTAATACCTAAGTGGAAATTCTTATTTCATAAACCAATATCTGCTGTTGACTTGTTCGTGTAAACGTGATACTGAGTTTCTTATCAAACGAACCGTCGTATGCCATAAATAAAGCTAATCGTTTATCTTGAAGTGTTAAGTAGACGTTGGAAGCTACAATGCACAACCCATATGTTTTGAAATTAAGTAAACTTTCTACCAAATTTACCGAAACCACAAATTGACAAGAAATTGAATATTTATGCCGCTTTTCTTTACTCCTTGAAGATACATTGCTAATTGAATTTATTCATCATCATTCACAAACCAATAAACTGAAACGGCGTAAATCAAAACATCATATACTTCTAGGAGGTACTGACCTTGCGGCACAATAATATTCTTGAAACCATCCGCAAAAAAACGCTGTAGATGAAATTAAATTAGAACAGTGAACCTAATACTTTTACCTGATTATCGTTAACAGAGAAATCAGAGCTATATGTGCTCGTTCCCATCTACAAATGCAAATCTAAAATGGCGATTCGCATATCGCACACTGTGCTCTTTCTCAAACCCATTCCCTCTTGTTCGGGAATTGAAAGCGAATGCCGTCAAATTTGACAAACTAACGAAAAGACCTCGTGGTGCTGTCAATTGAACAAAATTCAAACAATCATACGAAAATAATACTCGACCCTTAATTGGATAATACTGCAAACGCTTGGATAGCAGTTAATATATATTAAGGAATCAATCACTGAATCAAACAACTAGCACACTAAGTGTAGTAAAGCAAAAAATCTACGCCTTTATCAAGCAATGTCACTTTAACTCGTAACAAATTGACGACAGCCCGATCTGGATCGAAGTGATTCAGTTAACCTGGGTATAAAAATGAAAAAAAAGAAGAAGGTGAATAGGTTACCAATTTTTTTTTTGTTGTCAACTCTAATAGTTAATTTTTAGGTGCGTAAGCGCGCATCTCAAACTCAATTAAGAAAAGAGTCTGCGTTTCATGCTGTTCTACCAACCCTAAGCGCCTTGGAAGTTTTGGACATTTCTGGGTAATAACTCATGATCAGATAGCGTAACATTGGCATAACATATTTTTTTTACATGATATTGTAGCATTTTCAAATGCTACGTTAGCAAAATGATCCCAATAATTATTTTTGTTGTGTAGTCATATATAACCCCTGATATATGCAATACACTTTACAATATCTATCACGCATTTGGTATATTTTATCAGTTATAATTAATACATTTTAACATAATACAGTATTGCCCGAAATAAACAGTACTGAAACTAAGTTGGCGGTGTTTTTATGCGTGCGCTGTCACACTCAAGTTAGCTAGTATAGACCTGTCAAGTAAACCTCAAACAAGTAATTAGTAGGGCCTAATTGTTAAAAATGGTGTTAAGTACAGAGGAGAAAGTGTTTCTGGTAGAGCATTATTTTCGTTCATACGGAATCGGCCGACGTAATGGTGCAAGTTTGCTATACGTGTCTGATCAATTCACACAAAGGTTTAATAAACGTTCTCCAAGTAATGCTGTAATTTTGAAGGTTATTGAAAAGTTTAGAAATACAGGTAGTGTATTGTGCCAACGAAAAGGAAACTCAGGGCGTCCCAGGACAGTTAACAACAACAATAACCATGAACGTGTTTTGAGCAAACCTTAGAAAATCCGAAAGTCAGCCAGGCAAGGACAGCGTTACAACTTGATTTAAAAGAACTTCCTTTCAAAGAATCCTGAAGGAGCTGGGTACATTTTCGTATGTGATTCAGGTACATCAACAACTACATCCTCGGGATTATCGCAGTAGAGTGGAATATTGCGCCAGAATTCTCGCGTTACAGTGTGAAAATCCTGAATTTTTGAAAATGTTTGGTTTTCAGACGAAGCACATTTTCACTTGTCAGGCTATGTGAATCGTCGCACAAATCGATTTCTGGGCTTTGCCAGACCCGATGAGGTTCAAGAGGTTCCTTTACATAGTGAAAAGTGAGTGTCTGGTGTGCTGTTTCCGGACACGGAATCATTGGTCCGTACTTTATCGAAGAGAATGGTAGGCAAGTCACACTTAATCACCAGAGGTACAGACAAATTTTAACACAATTTATCCCTGATCTACGTCAATTCTGTCGTGCACGTAACTTGGCATTTCGAAACCAATTTTTTCAGCAGGACGGGGCAACTTGCCATACTGCTGCCGCAATTCGTCAATTTCTTCAAGAACATTTTCCAAGCAAATTCATATCACGATTTACTGACTTCCTTATCCTTCACATTCTCCAGACCTCACACCTCCAGACGCATACATTTGGGGCATGGCTAAAATGCCGTTTTCAAACGGGCACCACAAACCATCGATGAATTAAAGGATGCCGTTAGAGTCTTCTTCGCAGCCCTGAGACAACCCTTATTCAATAACATGACCAGAAACTTAGAACATCGTTATGAAGTCTGTCTCGAACGAGGAGGTGCACATTTAGAACATATAATAAAGTGTCAATAATATGTATTTTTTAAATATACAAAACAATTACAATTTCAGTACTGTTTATTTCGGGCAATACTGTAATTACATCTCAACAATTGATTAAGTTGTAGTTTACAACATTCAATTTTTGTTCTTATTTGATTTAATAAAAATTCATTATTACATTTATAATGAAGATAAATAAATACATTCCTAATTTACATCTTTATGAAATATCTGGTAATATGTGTAGCCATCTGCCGTAAATATTGAAAGTTACGAATGTGTCGTAGTATAAGACCACTTGTTCTTAATCGCAAAAGGAGGTCTAAGGTCGCTTCTGATCAAACTAACATGGCTCGTTTAGCGTCCTCGGACCTTAGGATCGGGATAGTAGAAGGATGTGAGTGAAGCGTCGAGAATGATCTACGTGACCATTCCGGAGTGAATTAAGAATGCGCTTTTCGGTACGTTAGTTCAGAATCCAATTTTACAATTCGTTTAAGATGCACACACATATAGTTAGTCTGGTTTTTGAAGAATCGCCGTGATATTTATTTACATCTATCTTGGATGCTCGTAATTTCAATGCAGTATAATTGCTTGGTACAAGATGGCAAGATTTCACCTTGTTTGAATTAAATAGATGGATTAATTTTCTGTGAAGAAGCATGGTCAAAGTCTGATCAGCCATACTTCGTTTCATAAACAGCACGTAATCGATACATAAATCTGGTTGGTATAACAGGTGTTGAACTAAATTTTCTAGGTGCGTACTCTTTATAATTTTATTCGAAAGATGTCACTTGTCAACTTCGTTTTCTTTACATTCCAATAATGGTATTATAAAATCTAATACGGCTATAAATATTTCATGCAATTTAAGTGAATTTAAAAATTAGAAACAGGGTTTATTTCGCGTTGATTATGTAATTTGATAATATTGATCAATACATTTATTTAAACATAACACTAGTTCTAGTTTAATTAATTATAACTTGCTATAACAGCTATCAAGTAAATTTTTATATTGTTCACCTCTTATAATGGTTGAAGAGAGACACTATAATACTCTAGTGAGTTTATATTGAAGCTTATTTGTTTATCAGCATTCCATACTTCAAATTAAATTAATAAATAACTTGTATAAATCATACAGCTAATTTAATTTTTGACTAAATATATTTTTGCTTCTTTTGTCATCTGGTTAGGAAACGTTGCTCAATTTATTTACAATATTAATGTACATAAAATCTATACATTCTAATTGTGAGTAGTTAACGGATCCGATTTCTACATAAAATAATAATTGTTGCATTTTATACGGATTAAACGTTAAGGTTTAGTATTAACGTGAAACTTAAAATCAAGAGAGTTATATTTTCATTTTCTATATATGTAATGAAGTTAAGTTACTATTACACAAACATTTTTAAATACCTGAATTATAAATACGTATATACGTATACAATCCTTGAATATATAAAATACTTTCATAAAGGTTAATGCTACAAGACATAAAGGTACTTTTACAATATCATGTTATTTTGAAATATATTGGAGGAGCAAATTGCTGCCTCGAATGCTATATCTTTAATCTTGTAACTTATTTCAGGTATCTTATCGTTGTGGTCAACTTTTGGGTTCTGCATTCCCCTTTTTCTGAATGTAGTGGCGCTCAATATTTTGTTAATTTTTTTAATATCAATTCCCACCCCTGAACCATTGCTGTCTACTGCTTAGAGTAAAGTCTAGAGCATAGCACCGGTAACAACCAAATCCCCTGAAAAAGGTTTGGCTGCAATATTCACGACACACCCTATTGTGTTTGACAACTACTTTAAGACATAATGTCGAAAATAAATCAGCTGCAAAATTTTGGTGTTTGCAATTTTTACCATTGTGTTACTAAATCGGCTGTCAGATCGATATCATCACCCATTATTTTTAAAACCAATAATGTACGAAGGTTGAAAATAATTTAGAAACATACTTTAAATTCGTTGCTTTTAGTGGGATACCGGTTTATTATTTTCCTTTATGTGTACTATTAAAATACGTTTATATTTGCATTGCCACTGTGGTGTGTATTTAATTCCAGATAATATGCCCGTGCTTGTAATTCAGTTATTTTGAAATATAGTTATATGATTGTAGTGGCTACCGTTGTTATAATTATTTTGCTCTTTAGGTATGATATTATCCGAAACCATTGAGACTTGGGTTTCGTAGTTCTTTCGGCATTTTAATCAAGTCTCTGGCGCCTTTTATACTGTATTTACTTGTAGGTCTATTTGGGTTCTTAACGGCCTACTTGCAGGAATCAAGATCTACCCTTGCAGAAGAGTCTTTATTGGCCGAGGTGCAATAAGTTACCGTATCTACCCTAAAGAACCCACCTTTGTAAGCTTTCATCAGAATTACCGTGACAAAAGTTAGATAACAGTTTCGTGTAAACCCACCCACCGATTGATAAACTTTTTCTATAAAATTAAACTGGATAACAAAATACTTGGAAACGTAAATTGTCAATCTCATCCGGATGTGGGTTGGTGACTAACTACAAAATCTCGTTCCTAAAGCAGGTTGTTAAAGGAAAAGAGTCTTCCAACCTAACTAGGGGTCTATTGCTGAGTAGAGCAATGAAAGATGGTAATGGATTTTCAAAAGCTAGACTTCATACAACACCCTATAGAAACTAAAATTAGAACAACACTAAAGAGGACACCGCTAAGTTCTAGACTAATAAAAAACAAGATGTACTCCAAGGGAGAACTTGAAAACCCTCAGATAAAATATCGCCTTTGATGAGTAACTGTGGTTATCAAAACCGGAGTAATTAGCACCTGTAATAAAACAATATACCTAGTTAGGGCAGTGAAAGGAAATAACAGGCTGGCTCATACTACCTTGCTGTTGCAAAAGACACAAGATATAAAATCATTTCTTGTATAACATATATGTTATCAAATCACATTATTGGAGCTACTTGACCTCTACTGTAAGATAAGGATACAAAAAGAGCTTGTCATTTTACACTCTTACTAATATAAAAATCAAGCGGTATTATTGATCAAACCTGATGAATCTGTGATTGCGCTTTAGATAGTGGTTCCCAAAAGTCGTGTGCTTGAGGTTTTAGGTACATAATAAGACGTCGAAAGATACTTCAGTGTCAAGAATACTTTAAAGAAAGTTCGTAGAAGATTTTACTGGGTTGATTAAAAAGAAGGCGCAAGGGAATGGTGCAGGAAGTGTCACTTATATGCGCCGGCGGGTAACCGGAAGGCATCCATGAGGCAATATAACGTAGCAAGTCCGCTTGAGAGAGTGGCAATTACATCGTAGGCCCATTTTTTGAAATCGACTGTAGAAATAAATACATCTTAGTGGCTATGGACTACTTTACAAAAAGAACTAAAGCGTATGCCATCCCCCAATCACTAGAGCAGCAACAGTCGCCGACGCATTAGTCACAGAGCTTTTTTGTCGTTTTTGGAATACCTTTGAAGCTGCACCCTGACTAGTGCGCTGTTTCAAGTGGTTAGCCGGTTGCTGGGGATGGAAAAGACCAGAACGACATCGTTGCATCCTCAATCGGATGGTATGGTAGAACGCATGAACCACACCTTGAGAAAGTATCTCTCCAACGTATCCTCTGAACATCATAGAGACTAACACCAATACATACACCTATTTTTGTTGTCCTACCGATCTGGGATACACGAAAGTACTGGACAGACTCCAGCATGTGCTATGCTAGGGCGTGAGAAACGTTTGCCATTTGACCTTGATTTCGCAAGTAAACTTAAAGAAGATGTTGTAGGTGAAATTATGTTGAGAAACCTAAGCGGAAAATGCATTACATCCATGAAGACGTAAAAAACAATATTTAGGTTGTGAGCAACCGAATGAAGATCACGTATGACATCAAGACACAAAAGTCCGGTTTTCAAACGGCAGACTGCGTATGGTTGTACAATCCCAGACAAGAGAGTTTGTCACCAAGGATACAAAGAAATTGGGATGGTCCTTACGAAGTACTGGAACAAATCGACAATGTAGTATATAGGATTCGTAAGCTCCCAAAAGGTTAGACAGTAGTACAGTACATTAATAGACTGGCACTTTATGACAGTGATGACTACAACAATACCCGAGGGCTCGATGAAGTGAGGCAAATAGAGAGCCAGGAATACGAACCAAAGCCTGGTCCAAAATATGAATAGTTCATGTTCGTGTCAGAGGTGTGAGTAAGGCGAGGTTTGGGATAATCGAAGATGCCAACAGAGATCTATTTAACGTGCCCTTGGAATGCTCTCTTGCACATTCCGTAGCGGTGAATGTCAAAAATACCGAGGGATTGCTACGGTGATCAAAATTAAATTTGGTGGTCTGGACCAGCTTCGCCAACAGCGATCAGAGATGGGCAAAACCATACACCGTAGAGATGGATATCGTCGCATTCATTACCTAGTGATATAGCAATTGTGCTCTCGCAAACCTAGTTATTAGGACCTGGGAGGGCATTAGTGAATCTAAAACCCAGATGATGAAGTTTGAGGACGAGAAGTGGGCCATACCTAAGATTGGTTGTAGGCTCGATAGATTAGACTGGAGGGTAGTACGAAATATGCTGGAGGTACTATTCCAGAAGACCAGGATCCATACGTCGGTGTACAGGTTTAATCCGAATGGTACGGCACCAGTTATTAAGAGTGTTGATTGCTATTTCCAAGAATTTTGGAAATGTAAGAATGGCTTCGGTTGTTCCTATTGTCATAGGGACATCCAACTTCTGGCCCGCGAATTATTCTGGAACAAAACAGTTGTAGGGGAGGGGACAGTGTAACAAGACTGTAAATGTTTGTGATTGTATAGAATAATTATGACTGGCATTTATTGGAAATAAAACTCAAGGATAGTTAGAAAATTCGTAACAATACTTTATTAAGCAAGTAAGTTCAGATCGGGTAGTATCATACTTCGACGATATTCTTATCTTTGGATGTACGTTAGATGAGCATAGTAGAAACCTAACTAACGTTTTTCATAAAATTTCTCAATTTGGGTTGACTTCAAACCTAGGAAAATCAAAGTTTGTTGTTAAACAAGTGAAATTCTTAGGGCATGTTATAAGTTCTAAAGGAATAAAAACAGATGATAAGAAAATCAAAGCTATTATAAATATGAATCCTCCCAAAATAAGCAAGAACTACAACGGTTCCTTGGAATGGTAGTCTACTTAGCCAAGTTTTTACCTAACTTGTCTAAGGATATTGCTGTCAAAGAATAAGTATGGGAAAGGTCACAAAATAAACGTTCATTTATTAAATTAAAGAAGTTAGTTACTTCTGCACCTGTTTTGCGTTATTTTGATCCTAAACAAGATGTTGTATTTGTAGATACAAGTCCTTCTGGAATCGGGCCGTGATCTTTCAAAAGGGTTGTCCAGTAGAGTATGCATCGATATTTCTAACCTCTACGCAACAAAGATACAATCACATTTTCATTTTTATGTATTTGGGCGTTCATTTCAGTTACAAACTGATCATAGACCATTGCTAGGCCTGATCAAGAACCCTTAGGATGAGATGTCTCCTCGAGTACAGCGACTCACTTATTGGCGTCTGAAATATCAGTTTGAGCTGCAGTACGCACCAGGTAAATAATTGCAAACACCCGACATCTTAAGTAGGGAATCTTCTACTAAAACTATAGATACCATGTATCTGGAAAATAACTTGAGGGTTTATTCCACTATATAAACATCGCCAGAAAAGAAAAAGCGGTTACAAATTGTTGTTGAGCAGGATGGTACTTTACAAAAAATTAAGTATTATGTTCAACACGGGTGGCCTGCTCATTAAAATAATTTACCACCTAATCCCAAGAAGTTCTGGGCAATGAAAAATTACATTTTCGTTAATAAATATATTTCGTTTTTCAATAAAAAAATTATTGTATTAGATACGTTAAAACAATAATTTTTGGACTTTATAAGTCGCATCAAGGTACTGTTGCAACAAAACGCTTATCTCAAGACTCAGTATTTTGGCCTGGCATTATGACGGATATAAAAAATACTGTCTTAAGCTGTATCACATGTCAAAAATATTCAAAATCAAACACACATGAACCTCTGCAGCTGCATGACGTTCCAAATCTCCCATGGTAAAAAATTGGGTTTGATTTCAAAAGTTTGGGTCCATTGAACTTCATAGTGATAGTGGAGTATGTTTCTAAATTTATTGTCGCAAACGAAACTGCCGAGAGTGGCATATCGTGTCTCAAAAATGTATTTACGATAAATGATCTACCACAGGAAATAGTTACAGATAACGGTCCACCGATTAACTTGAGAAAATTTGTAAGTATTTCAAGTCAATATGATGTTAAATTGGAAACTCAAAGCCCTCGTTATCCTAATAGCATGGCTCAATCTGCTATACAAACCGCAAAGGGACTGCTTACCAAGACGTATCATGAAGGTAATGATTCGTTTCTATCAATTCTTACCTACAATATAACTTCAAAAAGAAATTTACGTTCTCCTAGTCAACTATTTGTGGGTCGTAGGTTACGCACAACCTTGCGTATTTCCAAATCCTTATTGTGTCCGAAATATTCAGTAAGAAAAGTAAAAGAATAATTGAAGCGTAATCAATTGATTCAAAAGAAATTGCATGACAGAACACGTAAAAACTTGTGAAAGTTACACAAAGATGAGCCGATTTTGTTATATGAAGGGACTCGATCTTGGAAACCCGGTATTGTAATTAAAGAGTCCGAACATGATGATTATCTTGTAAAGGTGGATGAAGGGATATATAGAATGAACAGAAAATTATTGAGACCTTTAAAAATTCACGAACAAAGCCATAACATTTCAGATGATACGAATCATGAAGAAATACAGCCGTCCTCCACTTCTAAAAAGATGAGCTTGCTCGAACAAAAAATTCAAGCCGATCAAACTTGTTCTTCAACACCTCTAAAGTTGTCTGATAATACACCTGATTTGTCTCAAAGAACAACACGCAATGGTATAGTGGTTAAACAACCTGTAAAATTAAGTTTGTGAATATGTAGTTTCATAGATTAGGGCGCTGCACTGTAAAACATGTTGTTCTTTTTTTAGTTTATCTCTTTTCAAAAAAGGGGCGTGTGATATATTCTATGATGCGCACCTCGCGCCTGATTTATAATTTATGTTTGTGCAACGGGAGTGGAGACACCTCCGTGCAGGACCTTGATAATACATGTCAGCGGGCCAAAAGTTCTATATTAAAATAGATTTTCACGATTACGTTTGTTTCTAATTCTTCGTTAAGTTGTACCTCTTCGACCACAACGAAAAGACTACCCACATATCTACAGATATATTACAGTTTGCTTAAGAATTTCTTATATTAATACCTGACGAGTTGGATGTTACATTAGGTTTGTTTGTTTTTTAAAGATTAATCTACGTGTATTTATATTTCCGGAATTAATGTTAATAGAGTTTAAGCTTCATCTTCAGTCCTGGGACTGGTTAGATGAGTACCACCATTGTTTCATATTCTGAAGTAACCTACACATTTCCCTGAAATTTACACAGTCTGCATCTATCACTATCTGATCTAGGTCTACATCTACCTCCTTTTTTCCTATCTCTGCTTGTAATATATCCCACACTATTCCCCAAAAATGCCTTAGAACGTATTCTGCCCTTCTATTTCTCTTATCTTTTTCCTCAGATATCCTTGTTCCCCTACTATTTCTATAACCTATTTGTTATTATCTTTGTTTGTCCATGCTATCGTCCTCATACATCTGAAGAACAACATTCCAAAAGGCTACTACCGTTTTTCTGTAGTTTAAGCTTATGTGGAATTTTATTTGGAGTTATTTAAAATATAGGTGAAGATAGATAATTGTGAAATCTGAATGATGAAGTCGTATTTGGGATAGACACTTTATTTTAAAAATTTATTCCATTTAACAAAAGGTTAATGAGTGTTTAAAGAAAGGTTAAGTATGAAGTGGTAAATTTTAAAAAACGGAAAGCAAGGAGACCTATCCGAAATAACCGTCTTCCGGGTAGAGTAAATATCAAAGGGATTGCTAGGACAAGACGGTTTGTTGCCCCTTGCTTTTGACGACCAGTAAAGCCTTTCAAGATAAGTGATTTTTGTAAAATAGCGTTTGTATTTTGGCCATTTCAAATCTGTCATATTTTATACTATTTTTATTTTTTTCTTGTCATATGCAACTACTCGAACACACTGTCAAAGTTAGCCGTTTGTGCTTCCTTAGAATTTATTTGTTACGAAAATTCGTCGCCCATGTAATGTAATCTAGGCAAGTTCGATTATTGAATCATGAACACTAATTTGCTAAATTTCCATTTAAAAGTTATACGTTACAGAGAATTTAAATATACACTTTTCATTTTAAAAGTTAGCTACAGCGTTTTCCAAAAGCGACTTCGGAAACCAACTCTGCCCAAGGTTGAGCAATGTCGTTCATACTCTGACATCCAAAACTTACTAACTAAGACAGCTACATCGTGACTATATCAAATAGTTCACTTTAAGCTTGAAATGCAAGTTTTATATCTTGCGGTTCTGCTAAGTTACTCAACTACGTTGTTAAAGGTCTAAAATGTGAAATTTTCCGGCGTAGTCTAGGGAGTCAATTCCTGGGTAGGACAATTAGAGCATGGTCGTGCGTCATTTAAAAGCTATACTTTCATTACTGACATGCTATAGAAACAAAATTTAGTACAACACTACCAAGAGAGGTCATTACCAAGTCCAAATAGGCTCATAAGAACTAGATGTATGTACTCTAAAGGAGTACTTTAGTGAAATTCTCACAGAAAAACATTGCGTTTGCTGTGTAAATACGTGTTACCGAACAGGAAGTTTCGCGTAGCAGGTCATCTAATAAAACAATATAGTTAGAGCAAAGATAGGACATTCGAGGCGTGCTCTTACTACCTTGAGAAAAATAAACAACATATAAGCATCAGTTCGCTCTAATAAAATATACCTATGTATTGAAATCCACAAAAACTATTAGAGCTATTTGAGAATCACGGTACAGACAAGGCTACAAAAGAGCTAGTCGTGTATAAACTCTTACTAATATAAAAACCAAAGTAGTATTAGCTGACCAAATCTGACTAGGAAACACGGTAGAAATGATTACGAATAGGCCACCATTAAATAGGCCACCATTATAAATCTCACCTATTAAGCCATATTGAATCAGAAGAATTGTATTAAAGTTTCCATACCTTTATACGCACTTGCCCAAAATAAAAACAGTAAATTTTGTCTAAATTTGTTACGGTAAAACCACCACAATTACGAGAAAGACACTGATATTATCTGCTTATCCATCATTCAACCGAATCGGTTACCCATTATTTTTGATCATTTTTTGTATAGCACTGAGAATTTGGAATATAATTGTTACTTGAAGAGTGACATTTACATGATTACTGTCAACACTCGAAGAATCTGGTCAACGCTGCATCAGCAGAACCGTTCGTAGCGATGAGCAACATGTAAGGAAAGTTGCCTGTCTTTCACATAAAATTGTAAAAAGTGTGACATCTTAATAATACCGTGTAAGATAAGCAAAGCGGAAATTTTAATAGATCGAAATTGTTAATAAATCGAAGCCGTATAAAGAAATAGGGATTGTAAGATTGATTAAGAGCAAAAATATTCGCCTGCAAGCCCTGAACGTAACAAATTATTCGTTTAAGACATTTGATTTATTTTATGATTAATAACTTTTTTACAAAATATACAACTAATGGACAATTATTATAGATAAATTACGTGAGAATCCAGTGCCATTGAATTGGATTTAGTCTGTCACTTGGCAAACACTTGCTACATCATGGTGTGGAAGCATGATCACTTCAAAAAGGCTTAAGGGTATGGTTCATGCACCCATCAACCTCTTAACACAAGGGGTCGGGTAACAGTGTTTAATGTGAAAGCATCTCGTTATGTATCAACACAATTCAAGTTACCTTACTTGATTATTATTTACAATAATTTGTATTAACTGCTTTGCATTTCAGTGTGATCTTTTGTTTAATAAAACATGATTAAGTACAGCGATTAATTATTATAGCCCACTATATCGATTGAGCCTAATTGGGCAATTAAATAACTAATATTCAGTCAAAACAAAGGTTTTCAGAAAGCGACAGCAAATTTAATTACAGTGGAGTATACTTTTCTTACTAGATTCATATAAAACATTAACTTTTTATACAACATAATTACGAAGTTCCTTAATATCAGATCTGTATATTCGAGTTCACAACCTTATTGATACAAGTACTAGTATTTCATGTTTTAAGCTAAAAAAATGCAATACAAACCTGTATTACGTTATAAGTATTACTTTAAAGATAAATAATAATACCTAAGTGTAAATTCTTATTTGATAAACCAATATTTGCTGCTGACTTGCTCCTGTAAACGTGATACCGATTTTCTTAACAAACTTTAAAACAACCAAACCGCCGTATGACGCGAATAAAGCTCATCGTTTAACTTGAATTAATGTATAGATGTTGAAAGGCCACAAGGCACAAGCCATATGTTTTGAAATTAAGTAAACCTTTTACAGAAATTTACCGGAACCACACATTGCCAAGGAATTAAATATTTATGCCGCTTTTCTTTACTCCTTGAAGATGATTTGCTAATTGAATTTATTCCTCATCATTCACAAACCAATAAATTGAAACGACGTAAATCAGAACACCATATACCTCTAGAAGGTATTGATCTCGTGGCACAATAATGTTCTTGAAACCATCCGTAAAAAATGCTGTAAATGAAATTAAATTAGAACAATGAACCTAATACTTTAACCTGACTATCGTTAATAGAGAAAGCAGAGCTTATATCTGATCGTGCCATCTAAAAATGCAAATCTAAAATGGCGATTCGCATATCGCACACTGTGCTCTTTTTCAAACCCATTCCTTCTTGTTCAGGAACTGAAAGCGAATGCCGTCTAATTTGACGAACTAACGAAACGACCTCGTGGTGCTGTCGATTGAACAAAATTCAAACAACCATTCGAAAAAGCATGCGCCTCTATTAATTATTTTAAATAATATTCGACTCCTAACTGGATAATACTGCAAACGCTTGGATAGTAGTTAATATTGAGGAATTAATCACTGAATCAAACAACTAGCACACTAAGTGTAGTAAAGCAAAAAATCTACGTCTTTATCAAGCAATGGCACTTTTACTCGCAACAAATTGACGACAGCCCGATCTGGATCGAAGTGATTCAGTTAACCTGGGTATAAAAATGACAGAAAAAAAGAAAGCGAATAGGGCACCAATTTTTTTGGGTCAACTCTAATAGTTAATTTTTGGGTGCGTAAGCGCGCATCTTGAACTCGATTGAAAAAAGAGTCTGCGTCTCATGCTGTTCTGCCAACCTTAAGCGCCTCGGAAGTTTTGAACATCTCTGGGTATTAACTCACGATCAAGATAGCGCAAGATTGGCATAACATATCTTTTTTCCATGATATTCACGACACACCCTATTGTGTTTGACAACTACTTTAAGACATAATGTCAGAAATAAATCAGCTGCAAAATTTTGGTGTTTGCAATTTTTACCATTGTGCTACTAATTTGGCTGTCACATCGATATCATCACCCATTATTTTTAAAACCAATAATGTACGAAGGTTGAAAATAATTTTAAACAAGTTACAACAAATATGACGTATATGGAATATTTAAATAACGATGTTAATTTAAAGGAAGTAAAAGATAAATTAGCTTGCTTACAATGGATCGATCTATGGGTAATGTAATAAATCAGAAAATATGAGTGTAGGTGTTACAGCTTCTGAATCTGATTAAAGTTGAGTAAGGTTTTCATTTGGCAAAGGCGAAAAAGAATAGATGTGATCAGCGTAAAATATTTTATAACCTAGTTAACTTACTATCGAAATTATTACTTTGAATGTAGGTAATAAATCTTATTCGTACAGCTGCGGTCGCTAGTTTCGTTTCCAAAGCCTGAAGACTTTAAAGATAGACGATAAAATAAATTACTTCACGAGTGTGCGCTATTCAAAATTAGACATACCTTTATTTATGGCGTAATAGTTTGTTTATGTGCTAATCTTAGTTAATTCGCTGAATTATTTTTCTTAATGCCTATATCTCTTTTTAATTTTTATTCCGGAAATGTTCTCGAGGCAATATCGAAACTGACGAAAAAAATCAAATTCTATATCTCCATTAAAATGTATATATGTTTGTCAACATAAATGTACAAATTAAAAAATGACACTAAACCAGTCCAAATAGAAATTACAACGTCCCCGTTCAAATTAGCAGAAGCTTGACCTTGTTTTTCCATTAAAGACCTGCACGATTCCTTAAGTTAATTAAGATTCTATCTCTATCCTACTCTGTCCAAAGTACTAATTTAAAATGAAGAAATAATAGATAGTTTAGATTGAATAAGTTTAAAAATTTTATTAAAAGATGTGTGCATTCATTTTTTCATGCTGCTGGTTCTAGGTTTTAGTAATGTAAAAACCTACGTGTAAATCAACTCCATTTATGTTTGTTATATACAGGGTGTTTCAGAATAAAGTATCGTAAATTGGGGAATATATAAATCTTGACGAGTTATCAAGAAAAGTTAGATAACAGTTTCTTGTAAACCCATCCACCGATTGATAAACTTTTTCTATAAAATTAAACTGGATAACAAAATACTTGGAAACGTAAATTGTCAATCTCACCCTGATATGGATGGGTGACTAACTACAAAATCCCTTTCGTAAAGCAGGTCGTTAAAGGAAAGGAGTCTTCCGACCTAGCTAGGGGTCTATTCCTGGGTAGAGAAATGTAAGATGGTAATGGATTTTCAAAAGCTAGACTTCATAAAACACTCTACAAAAACTAAAATTAGAACAACACTAAAGACGACGCCACCAAGTTCTAGACTCATAAGAAAATAAGATTACTCTAAGGGAGAACTTGAAAACCCTCATACAAAATAGCGTCTTTGATGAGTAACTATGGTTATCAAAAGCGGAGTGCTTAGCACCTGTAATAAAACAATATAGTTAGGGCAGAGAAAGGAAATAAGAGGCCGGCTCATATTACCTTGCTATTGTAAAAGAAACAAGATATAAAATCATTCCTTGTATAAAAAATATGTTATCAAATCACATTATTAAAGTTACTTGACCACTATTGTAAGATAAGGATATAAAAAAGCTTGTCATTTTAAACTCTTACTAATATAAAAACCAAGCGGGTATTACTGATCAAACCTGATGGGAAGCACTGTAAAACTGATTACCAATATGCCACCGTTTATAGCTCATCTATTTAGAAATATCGATTATGTCTACCTATGTTTGGACGCATTTGTGCAAAATAAAACATTAATTTAGTTTAGATTTTCAATTAGTAAACTATATTCTCTTTTAGGATTAGTAATTTTATTTACAAAATATACACCAAACATTAATAAAAAAGACTTTCAGAAAGCGGCAGCAAATTTAATTATAGTGGAGTAGATTAATCAAAAAGTAACTTTCTATACAACATAACTCACAAGGTCATTTAGTATGCCGATCTGTATAATTCAGACTCACAAGGTCCTTTAGTATGCCGATCTGTATAATTCAGACTCACAAGAGTGACGCGACTACTAGTAGTTTAAATTTTAGGTTAAAAATATTTCTTTAATTTTCAGGTATTAATTCATAATAATAATTCGCTTAACCTGAGCAACCCAAACCAGAATTACTTGAAGTAAAACATTGATAGTTTCTAGATGCATTTTTTTAAAACTTCAAAACGAGCAATTGACAAGACTACAAGTATACAGCTAGTCGCTTCCCTTCAATTGCTAAACAAATGTTGATAGTTTATTAGTTAACATGAAGGGGTTATATGTTTCAAATCGAAATAAACACTTCTTTCACAGGAATTTTGCACAACTGCAAATTGTCAGGAAATTGAACATTTAAGCTGCCTTTCTATGCTATTGAAGATGATTTGTTCTTGAGTTTATTTTTCATATTAACAAACCAATAAATGAAAGGATGTAAATCAACGCCGTGTCTATTTAGGAGCAGCTAACCTCGTGGTACTATAATCTTCTTAAAACAATCAGTATAAGAAGGTAACCCGGTAATTGAGTTTAAATTAGAATAAGGAATCTAATACTTTTACACAACTACTGTTAACAGAGCTTACTTGGGACTTTCCCATCTAAAGATGTAAATCTAAAATGGCAATTTGCAAATCGCACGCTCTACTGCTTCTCAAACCTATCTTACTTGTTTCAGGAATTGAAAGCTTATGCAGTCTGATGTGACGAAGTAACGAAAATAACCTTACGCTGCCGCCAATAGAATCAGAGTTCAAACAACCATACGTTAAAGCATGAGCTTTAATTATTCATTTTAAATAATACTTCACTTCTAGTTGGATAGTACTGCTAACGCTTGGATAGTAATTAATATTAAGGAACCAATCATTGACTTAAACAACTAGCACACTAAGTGCAGCAAAGCAAGGAATCCACACATTTACAAATCCGGCAAAAAGACGTTACAACTTTTTGATTATTTCTTTGGGAAAGTTGGTTTCAATTTTAAAGAATTATTTTTATTAATCAAAATGACTCACAATTTCTCGAGTTTGTTTACAATTTGTTAAAAGTAAGCGTATTGGAGAGGCCCAGTTTAAAGGAAGCGCCGCTGAAAATAACGATACAATGGCTTCAGCGTACCCAACCTCTGAAGCAGCAAAATGAATCTGTTGAAGATAGTACAAAACTTTGATAGACCAGAAAAGCGCTGTGAACTAGTTGTGCAATTAAAAATTTGGCGTCGTCTTCTATCAGTGGTCACAATTAACACAATTAATTACACAGACCAACACGATTTTTGTTTCATGATGTCTGATAAGTGTTTTGTATATATTTTTATTCGCTGAAAGCGAATCTGTACTCGGGATTTTCGTATTATCCTCAGGTATTAAGATATTCGTTAAAGACGGTTTACATTGTACAACATATTGTAGCAAATGCAATCCGGCGGGTGATTCATCATTGGAATGTAAACAGCGCCATGTTTGACAAAGGTTCTACAAATCGCTGGAAGACTGCCTTAATATGTATAAACGCCACAGACAAGACGAGCAGTAGTTGATATCTCAAAGCTGTTTATAAATAGATATGAAATATAAATGATAATAAAGAAATAATATTTTACCCTATAGTATATGTTGCCTGATAGCTTTTATAAAATGTTGTAAAAGTGTGTAAATCAATTAGATACGTTTTGTTATGTATGGGGTGAGTATACGATTAAATCTTATAAAAAGACAATAATTACGTAATCAAAAAAACTTAAGTTTTATTTTGGATGCAAACTAGGAGATCAAATAAACCTTGGACGCAGCATATCATTTGCGTAACAGGTGCTGGGGATTGCTCAACCGTACCCTAAGTCAATGCCTTTCGCACTGCAAATGATACAGAGAGCCTAAACATCTACAGATTGCTATATTTGCTCGACGGATCTATCCGGAATTGATAGTTAGGTCAGCGTCGCCGGCGACGCTGACCTGCTATCTAAGCTAAGTTCACACAAGTCCAACTAACCTAACCTAACTCAAGACCACCCTAGCTAACCTATCTGCTGATAAGTCCAACTAACCTAAAACCCGCCTCCCTCCACCCTACTTTGTCGGCCTCTCTTCTCTCGCATCCGTACGACATACATCCGACATATGTCCAGCATATATCTTATATCTTATGTCCGACATATATCGGACATATGTCCGACATACGTCCGGATCTATCCGGAATTTCACTGAAGTCAAGGCACACTATACACTACTTAAACCAGCAACTAGCTCTCGGACCCTTCACAGCCAGAATTTACCTGTCCCCAAACGTCCAGAATCATTTACACTTAATAATATAATGTGATAATATGATGTTAGAGATAATATTGTTGAACCTATAGAAGAAGACACGGATCTTGATTTCCAACCATTTAATATTAAATACTTCACATTTACATTCAGAAGATGAGTTTAACGACTGGATCTAAGTTTGTCAACAACACAAAGAGAACTGTTGAGATCCAGGTTTCAAGGTTAAAATTTATTACAGAGCGATACGAATATTTCCAAATATCGGAGACATGAACAAAATTTTCTTCCTTTTTTGCATCGTGTGATCTGTTCGAGTACCGTGAAGTTAGTTATTCGTGGACTAATAGATGCATTGGGATATAAATACAAAACTAATGAGTAGAGACTGTTTATTAATACATCTACTCTAAACTTGAAGAGAGTTTCTCCTCCACAATGGAAATTCGTACCCCTCTGTTCCTACTGCACACACAGTACATATGAAAACTGTACTTGAAAAAATTAAGCGTACACAACAAGGTTGGAGCGGAGTATAGGTGGTGATTTAAAAATCATAGCACTTTTGTTAGGAATTCAATTAGGTTACACTCAGTACTGCTGTTTCCTCTGCGAATGAGACATGAGAGCAAAGGATAAACACTACTTTGTAAAAGACTGAAAAATGCGAGAAAATCTTGTTGTTGGAAAAAAATTTACAAAGCTTTAAATAAAGATGGTGAGCGATTCCAATAAATGGGAAAAAAGTTCCTTAGACTAAATAAGGCAAAACTAAAAGAAGGAATTTTTATTAGGTTGCAAATTCCTCACATCATAAAGACAGTATCCGATTTAAAACTGATCAAGATTAAAGCTGTTGAATGAGTGTATTACAATTTCTAGGGAAATGCAAAGGCAAAAAATTACAAACCAGTTGTGAATCCTTTAATTTCCACATATAGCGATATTGGTTGCAACATGTCCTTGAAAATTCATTTTCTCCAATCGCGTTCGAACTTTTCTCCGCATATCTACTGTCCGTGGGTGACGAACATGGTGAAAGGTTTCACCTAGATTATTATTGGAATCGCAGATTATTGTTGGAATCTAATCAGGGATGCTCCAGAGATACACTACAAACAAAAATCACATGCAAACAATTTTGAGATTTGGTAATGACGTGAGATAGGTTTTGGGCCTTTGGGAACTTCTTTTTAAAAAGTTTTCTTTCCAGAAACACTTCTATAAAGTTTATTTTATACAGTAATTACAAAAATGGTTTGACAACTTGTACGTTATATTCATTAAAGTCTTAATTTTAATTAAGAATTAATCAAAGTTATGTTTTAATAATTACCAATGAGTAGCTGAACTATCAACAATGTTAAAGTTATGAAGTTCGAGAGTGACTTGCCATCAGGGGCTCCTCAGGGTATTTATGTAATCCCTGCTCTCACATCATCTTATGAGAAATGCAGATCGTGTCTGCTACTTCTTGATAATATACAATGTATTACTTCTTAGTATTCTTAATTATTACAATTGCTTTCTTATAATCTATTGTGACCTACACCTGCAGTATCATGCTACGTCTGGAATACAAAGTAGTTGTTTTTGTTCTCACGTCTGATTATGAACTTTCATTAACCTTTTATATCTTAACCTTCAATATTAATTTGGGAGATATGTAACTCGTGATATACTTGATCCTGCGAATCAAGGCTATGACGTCATATGTCAGCTGTCGACTACGTTGCCAAATGTTGAAAGTGTGTTTTTCATTTAAATGCACTACCAATTATTGCTACACTGTATATGAACGCTTTTAGAGACTCGGATCTTGTACCAAAAACGCCCTAGGTTATTATGTCGCAAAGCATACCAACTAAACATGCATTTCACGGTTCAACAACGATTATTTTGTGAAGAAATACATTATAAGAATGAGTTATCAATTATAGTTACATTAAAAAAGTTCGTACAATATTTGGACGACGTGAAAGCACCTACAAAGTTAACAGTTCTGAATTTAGCTAATTAAAAAACTGGTTCTGTTTATAGCAATCCTCACAGTGGTTGGTCAAATAAAAATATTACTGCAAATACTGAAAGTATAAGAGATGATCAAACCAGGCTTGGCAACAGTGCATTGTAATACCAATCGTAAAAACCAGAATGCTCTAAAATGTAAGGTCGACGTACTATATCTTTTCCTACGAATTTGTATTTAGAATTTATCTGCCTGGATTACTATTTTTGACGTCATAGCCTTGATTCGACTGATGTACTATATGCATAATTTGTATTATACCAAATGCATATATTACATAATGAAACGTTCCAGTATAAAAATAGCTTCTGACTGGAGGATAATGGAAAAATTATGTTAACGGATTCGTAATCAGGGGAAAAATTCTATACAAAACACCTATCGCACATTAGGAAACAAAAAAATTACAATTCGTTGTTCAGTGTTATAATTAATTATACAAAATATGCCAAAGGGCAGATAGCACCATGCAAATGCCGTCAACAGTACAGCATACATTTCATGTTTATCGATAAAAGTACAGAAATGATTTTATATTTACCTTTCTTCCTCATGTTTACTCTCTATATTGTTAGAGAAATTCATTTATTAATTACTGAATAAGAAGTAGTTCTGTGCATCATCGAAATCACACCGTATTTATACAAGGCGAACGTTTTCCGCTTTATTAAAACCTAATATGTATACAAAATTGCACAAATAGAAGAGGGAAAGAGAGTGAACTTGTTACCGAAAAACACGACGGAGCTTTGAGAATTGACCGCGATCACTTTAGAAACAACTGCACTTTGTTTACTCGAAGCTGCAGAAGTATCACGAAAAAAAGAGCACTTTAACTTAGCAGCTTTCTAGTAACGGCTACTTGTCTAGAGCTTGATTTACAGAATTTGAAGTTAAATAGAACTACGTAAAAATTGACTTTGTCGAGTTTAATTTGCTTATAAAATACTTGCGGGTGTCTGTAAATTAACAAACATTTTACCATAATTCAAACGAGCGAAGGGCAATTAATTTTAAGAAAGCCCTGCAGAATAATAAATTTCATTGTCTGTGTTAGGACAATCAATTTGCTGACCAAGTCTGAAACGGTGCGGTACTTTTGTTGCCGTTAAAAAAGCAGTGTTTCGCATTCCAGGAACGAAAGCAATATGATAGAATACACGTAGGCTATCGGCTATTGATCAATGGAAAGCGGACATTCTAGACTTAGTGACCAATTAGATTGTACCGTTAAGCACGAACTAATTAAATGGTAACATTTATTGCATGAATACGTTATAGTTTTTAACAAAATACCATTTAGTTACAAGGAAGATTTTATACAAGTTAGAATGTAAAACGAAATGGGTATTTTATATGAAGTCCAAGCATGTATTTTTGTATCAGTCCCAGCAAAGTAGTCCTCTCGAGTATTGCTAGTACCAATTTCTTTATTATGTATTTATATACTTTGGGAAACAAAAAACATTAATATTGGGTAGGGATTATCTCCCTGTGCCACATATGTAAAATATACGTTTACCAAAATTTTAACTCAAAAATCGCCTCCGCATGTTAATATTTTAAAATATATTATTTCAAATTGGTTTGGTACAATGATAATTTTGTAAATTTGTGCAACTCTAGCCTCGATATTTTTAGCTTCATTTACTGCATAGTGGGTATCCACATCTGCTCACGAAGGGTTTGCATTTATATAGTTTGTATCGCATGGGCGTTACGGTAAATAAAAATCGGAGGCACAAAGAGAGAAACTAATCTTAAATAGACATATTATGGTGGTGCACTCTGTATAATTCTGATAAGTAGTGTTTATTATCACGGCATCACAATAAACTGATGGTTCCATTCAAATCATAAACTTAAAAACAACAAAACATTCATTTTATCTCTGTTAAATAAAAATTAGGACGGACCTTACGATCATAAATTATTTTAAATCACAAAAAGGGTAATCCTAGTATTTATTTCAGTAAAATTTCACAGCAAAATAATGTCATTTTTTAGAGGAAGCTTTATAATTATTAAGTAAACAACAGTGAATTCTTTAATATGCATCTCAAATATATGAGGGCCTTTTACAAATTCTAGTTAAATTAATTAGAATCAATATTGCATATAAAGAAAACCCCGGACACTTTAAAACAATGTAAAAACCAGATTAAGTATTGAAATTCACGAATATCAGATTGCAGATATAATTTAATCATTTTAATACAATGCAGTATTGTAAAAGCAAAAGAAAGCACTAAGTTTAACCTAAATAAATCACGTGATAAATACTTTCCACGGGATTCATTTCATAAACCCAATAGGAAGATTGCACTATGACAAAAACCCACCATAAGAAAAAGCGGGGGAATTAAAAGACATTAATTAGATCCGACTAAAAACAAATTCATTATTCGCAAACCGGTAACAAGAAAACATCGAAAATGTAGTCATACGAAAACGTAACCAAGCAAACGTAACCGCGTAGTTGGAGATCGATGCGAGGTTAAGTTAAAAATAACGTTAAATGTAACCAGCTTCAAGTATGTAACGTGAGCTTCTACTGAGAGGAAAATTTAAAACGGCGTGCGAGCTTCGTATAACTTCACTTGTAGCTTCCGCAACCAATGTTTTGAAAACTCATGTGAGCCGTAATAAAAGGGCTACCTTCGAGGATAGATCAAACAAGTGGGTTGTGTGTGTTAAGGGAGCTGTTGTTTTACGAAAACAGGAAATTGTAATGATGGCGGTCTTTAAAAACGCGAAAGTTTGATTGCTAGGTAAACAGTGAGTAATATTATATGCTTTTATGTTTACACTTCTTTATAATGTACATGAGGTTGAAAATGTAAAATAGCTGGTATTTATATAATAAGAAATTAACAAAAGTGAAAGTGAATATTTTCATTAATCAATGATTTACCGACGGAACGAGAGTTGATTAAATGAAAGTATAATGTAATCATGTTATCATATTAAGAAACATGTAGGTATTTATATTATAGTATTTTGGAGTGGACAATGAAAGAATACGAAAAAGATGATATTTAACTGCTTGCTGTGCTTGTTATTAACGACATTTCCAGATAGTACTTGTAAATGTCATGTAATTTAATACTGAAAGCAGGAAAACTTGGAGTGACTATAGCTTTATTGATGAATTAAATGTAAGGTCTCTTTAGAATTTTTCTTTTAACAATAGCTGGCCAGAGTAAGGTTAAGAAACTAAGTTCTTAAGTATATTTGTGTGTACACTGCAATCATTTTATGCTGATAGAGTTTAGGTTTAGGCTGAATTTTATTTAAATTTATTTAAAAACTAGGTAAACAGACACATTTGTAAAGAATATTCAGCTACCCCAGTGACGGCATATTATTTAGAAGAGGTATTTTATTTTGAAAATTTTCTTTAAATCTAACAGAATTAATAGGCGTTTTTCACGGTATTTCTGAGCAGGTATATAGTGATAAAATTTAGGAAACCGAAGCAAGGGAGGCCCATGTGGAATAACCGTCTTCTATTTAGGGATGATATCAAAAGGGATTACTGTGACAGAGGGTTTGGTGCCCCTTAATTATGACATGTAGAAAACGCCTTTCAGAATAAGTAATTAGTGTAACGCCGCTTAACGCCCCTTAATTATGACAAGTAGAGAAAGCCTTTCAGAATAAGTGATTAGTGTAACGTAGTTTTTGTATTTCAGCCCATTTATTTATTATTTTTATTTCGAATTTCTTTATTTTCTTTAATAATTTTGCTATAGGAACCTATTCCTCCGCCGTTGCAGTTAGCCGACGCACCGTTGTATTGTTACAACATCCCCATCCCTTTAGGGCAAATGAAAATTAATTAACGTAACGCCCACTTTACCCGTATCAAGTTTAATTTCTAAAATGCGGTGGAAAAAGACTTTCCTTCGTTTGGAAAAGGATGTGACCTAGGGCAACGTCTCGTATTTCTCTCTAAAGCTGAAGCCCAGAGCTAGACCACGAGCAGCATTAAGAGCACTTAAATGCCAATTGGATTTAGTATTTCAAGTATTTCTCAACTTGAACGTTTACGGGCTATTTTATTTTTATACATTTATTTCACTTTTGTTTTTCATTGGTAATTCAATTTTTTTTAACTAACAAAACTTTCCGGTGACATGTTCCAGTACTTTTTTTATATAGGGGTTGTAACGGACCTCAAACTTGGTTTCACCGACTCTTATAGAACTGCCATGCGAAAATTTAGAAAATTTTCTGTTTGGTCGTTTATAAGCTATAATATTTTAACTATTGGGGTAATAACCACCCCAAAATTGTCGTAGACGCACCGTTGATGGAGAATATTTAAAAATAAACATACCTTTTTATATATGCTTTTATTCCAAATTCAATAATACGGGAGGTACAACCCTGTAAAAGGAGAAATAAAAATCATGTTTTAGAAATATTTTCTACATCTTTTTGAATAATGGATTCATATTTTAGGGGTATGTACACGACATTAGAATTCAATATATGCCACCACTTATTCTATCCCTTATGATGAAGGGATAGCTTTGGGTACATTATAAGCGGTAAACAAAGGTAAAGGTGCTGTAGTTAGTCACGTGCCCGCATAGAGGACATAATAGGTTCCATAGAATTTACAAACGAAATAAAATAATTTATGTTTCAAATTTACAATGTAAGTTAATTAATACTCGCCTATCCTTTTAAATTGCGGCATATTAGTAAGATTGGTAACAGATAGTTGTTCTTTTATCACAGGGTTACCGCGTGAGTGCGGATTGCCATCTTAGTCCATAGTCCTATAATAAAGTTGCTAATTATCTACAACAAAACGTACACAGGGAACACAGTTAATATAACGTACAATAAAAGGATAGGCAAGGAAACAACAGGTAAAAACTCCACTACATTGTCTATATAATGCAATACTGCCGCACAAGCAGTTAACGATAAGGTAGTCAAAACAGAAATCCTCTCATAGAGCGTTTTCAACCACTATTCAACCACGACTCTTCCCCGTTTGTCATCCTAATTGGTCCGAAAGGCGACATATATCTATTACAAACCGTAGGACGTTGTATTTAACATTCTTTTCCCACTATCGCCAAAAAAACCCTAAGATAATTCACAAGACCTATTTTTTAAGTAGATTACACAAATATGTGTAATGCCCCTAAATTAATTGTATAAAAAATCCCCTACAGTTATTATTTACCAAAATTATTACGTCTTTTTTTAAAATTTGTATTCATCTCATGATTGGTTTTGTACCGCTGTCGTTGGTGAACAATGCCGTTTCATTATCTTACAAAATTGCATGTGAAAAACTTTAAAATTTTTTATCTACGTGCTTACGACCTATAATTTCTTAAACACTCAAATCCCAACTGCCTCCAAAATTGCCTTTCACGTGCTGTTGTTGATGAATGATTTTGTAATACACCGTTACAGTGTTGGACCGGGTTACCGGATCACTTCGGGTCACTTTTTTTGCCGGGTCACCGGGTCAAATATGTGACCTGGTATTGACCCGGTGACCTGGTTTTGATCAGGTGTTAGCAGTATATGCTGCTGACATTGACGTACGCATAGGTACCCGGTTGCTGTAATGCTTAAATATCAGCCATTAAAATATCAGGGCTGCTTAAACAAATAAGTACATCATACATACGACAAGGGGCATAAAAATTATTTTAAAATTGTTTAACGGTTAACAGTTTAACACACAGAGCGGCAACATTTATTTAATAATTAATTACAACAGTCAATGCTAAATTTTTCCTTTAACTCATTCATATACGTCATAATTTTCAGTTGAATGGCAATGTTTCTATATTTTTTATAAGAGTTAGAATATTAGTACCTAATCAACAAGAACGCCTCAAATTTAAGATATTGAGTCATAGATTATAACTGCAGATTTTTTTGACAGTGAAATAATTTCTGGGAAAATTTTTTTAAGTAAAATTGGTGCTTTTTTCATGCGTGTAATAATTTCCATATGATAGTATTCGTAAGTCTACATTTTACCTTGTTAAAATTTTTAAGTCTATACTACGCCATTTCCATTTCGAATGGACCTGCACCTTGCCGAAGTTCTAAATTACTAGAACAGGTGAAATGGCTTGCGTGTTCTAATGAGCTAAAAAGCCAAACTGTAGGTCCAACCAAAGTAGTAGGGTCGTTAGTGAGGAACCAGACTAAGACAGATCCCCGAAAGAGGGCAGCGGCTCTTTCGGTACTTAGATTGGCAGAGACCATAGGGGTCGGTATGGCAGTCTAAGACACACTACCGCGATGTGGAAGGCAACGGGAAACCACCACATTATCTCCCAAGCACACAGCGTACTTAATTTGTAACAAACATGATGGCATTCTCTGGGGTAAAAGATTCCGGAGTTAAAATAGTCCCCAATTCGGATCTCCGGGAGGGGACTACTTCGGAGGATGCGATCGGAAAGTTAAAAATAAGAGTTGGGAACATTCTGCGAGTCGGAGCGTGGAATGTTAGAAGTATGAAGCAAGTAGGTAAGCTAGAGAACCTAAAAATAGAAATGAATAGGCTATCACTAGACATAGTAGGGTTCAGCGAAATTCGGTGGCCACAGGCGGGGGATTTTTGGAGTGGAGACTTTAGGGTAATTCATACAGGAGCAAAGGAAGGAAATTTGGGTGTGGAGATAGTTATGCGGAAAAAGATAGGATACTGTGTAGAAAATTACTTATAAAAGAACGAAAGAGTACTCATGGTTAGATTAGAATCTAAACCGGTGAACAGAGTAATAATACAAGTATACATGCCCACCTCTAGCTACAGTGACGAAGAGGTAGAAGCCATCTACAGAGATATCGAAGACATATTAAGATACGTAAAAAGACATGAAAATTTAATAATTACGGGGGATTTTAATGCAGTGGTAGGTGAGGGTAGGGAAGGAGCGGTAGTAGGTTTATTTGGTTTAGGCACGAGAAACGACAGGGGAAATAGGCTAGTAGAATTTTGCGACAAGAACAATTTAATCATCACAAACACATTATTTCAACATCATGCTAGAAGACCATATACGTGGAAGATGCCAGGAGATATAGGAAGATATCAAATAGATTATATTCTTGTTAGATAACGATTTAGGAATCAAGTAAAAGACTGTAGAAGCTACCCAGATGCAAATATAGACACTGATCACAACATCGTAATTATGAAGGCCGCACTTAAATTTAAAAGTTTGAAAAAAAGAAACGGAAAAAGGCACTTGGACTTAGAGAAACTAAAAGATAAAGGTGTTCAAGAAAGATTCGAAAAAAAATCAAATGAATTGCTCAAAGATATCGGGAAAATATCTGATACTAAGGAAGTAGAAACAGAATGGAATAACATTAAATCCAGCCTAGACATGGCGGCCAGAGATATTCTGGAGTATACACAAAAAGAAAATAAGAAACCATGGATAACAAAGGTTATCCTGAATTTAATAGAAGAAAGACGAAAATACAAAAATAAATCAGACGAAACAGGAAAACAGAGATACAAAGCCATAAAATGGAAAATTATTCGCAAATTCAGGAAAGCTAAAGAACAATGGATTGACGAAAAGTGCAAAGAGATACAAACGAAGATGGAAATAGGAAAGACAGACGAAGCATACAAATTAATTAGAATGAATTTTAGGAATATAAAACCGTATAGCAAAAATATAAGGGACGCACAAGGAAACGTCATCATAGAAAACGTAGAGAAAGTGGGCAGATGGCAAGAATATATAGGGAATTTATATGCAGGAGAGGAACTATCTGCATTAGAACAGGAATCAGACATTAAAAATGATGACTTGGGATATCCTATACTTAGAGATGAGTTTGAATTAGCATTAAAGAGTCTGAAAAATGGTAAAGCGCCGGGTACAGATAAGGTGCAAGCAGAAACTCTAAAAGCCGCTGGACAAGCAGTAATAGAACGTCTCTTCCAACTTGTAAGCTATATGTATGAGACAGGCGAGATACCCAAAGATTTTAAACGTAGCATCATAGTAACTATACCAAAGAAGAAAGGCGCGGATAGATGTGAAAATTTTCGAACAATAAGTTTGACAGCACACGTGTCAAAAATATTAACTAGAATTGTGCAAAGACGAATGGAAAAACGGGCGGAAGAAATACTAGGAGAAGACCAATTTGGGTTTAGGCGAAACAGGGGAACACGGGAGGCTATTTTAGCTCTGAGAGTGATAATGGAGAAAACAATAGAAAAAGGGGTAAGCGTGTATATAGGGTTTGTAGATCTGGAAAAAGCATTCGACAATGTAAATTGGAAAAAAATGTTTGAAATACTCAAAAAGATTGGAATGAGTTATAGGAATAGACGAATAGTACATAGCTTATACAAAGAGCAAACAGCAGTAATAGAATTAGAGCAGGAACGTAGAGAAGTAAACATTAGGAAAGGGTGAGACAGGGATGTGCCCTATCCCCATTGATTTTTAACTTGTACATAGAAGATGCAATGAATACTGTCAAATGCAGGAAGACATTTGGAATTACTATGCAAGGACAAAAAATTGATATGCTTAGATTTGCAGATGATATAGCGATATTAGCGTCTAGCAAGAAAGAGTTAGAAGCTACTCTTAATGAAATGGAAACGGTTCTAACAGAGAGATACGGTATGAAAATTAACAAAACTAAAACTAAAGTTCTAGTATGCAAAGGTGGGGAAAATAAATCAAAAACAAGAATACAAGTATGTAACACGAACTTACAAGAAGTTAAGGATTTCTGCTACCTAGGAAGCCAAATAACGCAAGATGGGAAAAGCACAAAAGATATAAAACAAAGATTAGCACAAGGTCGTGCTACATTTAACAAGAAAAAGCAACTACTGTGCTCAAAGACCACAAACATAGAAACAAGGAAAAGATTGCTTAAAACATATGTGTGGAGCACAGCACTGTACGGCTGTGAAGCCTAGACAGTAGGAGAAGCAGACAAGAAAAAGGTAGAAGCCTTTGAAATGTGGTGCTACAGACGTATGATGAAGATATCATGGACAGACAAAGCTAAGAACGAAGAGGTACTAAAAATGGTAGGGGAAGAAAGAAATATGTGGAAAACTTTAAAAAATAGGAGAGATAGGATGATAGGCCACATACTACGGCATGAGGGAATAGTGCGGAATATATTAGAAGCATAGATAGAAAAAAAGAGAAGAAGAGGCAGACCTAGGTTAGACTACTGCACACAGATAGTAAAAGATGTAGGCTGTAGGAGTTTCAGGGAGATGTGTAGGCTAGCCCAGAATAGAAATCAATGGAGGTACGCATCCAACCAATCCCAAGATGGATAAACTAATGACGAAAAAATAACTGTACTTAAACATGATCATTAGTATAAGTAACTACAAGAATTGGTTGGGCAATATTCTCGAATATTGTTAAGTGTGTGGAAGGATTTACTGGAAAACCATTACTTCAGCAAATGTCTAAGTGTTGGGGGATCTTGGTAGCCACAGGTTGCTTAACCCCCTTCACTGAATCTCGGTAAACTAGGGCATAAAACTAGAAAACAATAGAAGGGGAACGAGCTGTATACACATGCTGTGTGAGAATTTCAGGGAACTATGTAGGCTAGCTCAGAATATAAATAAGTGCAGGTACGTGTCCAACCAGTTTTGAGACGGAAAAACCTAATGACGAAAAAATAAGCGCAGATAAATGTGATGATTTGTATAAACAACTAATTGTTGGTTGCGAAATATCTACAACTAATGATGACGGAGAAATAGGGTATATAATTGTAAAACAATAGAAGGTGACCAAACTGCATCTAGCAAGAAAGAACAGCGCCTATGAGGAAAGACAACAAACAGAACAAGAAGAAAATTGTTGAAAGCATATGTGTGGAGCACAGCACAGTATGCCTATGAAATACAGGCAGTCTGAAACGCAGACAGAAAAACGGCAGCAGCCTTTTGAAATGCTGTGCTTCAGATGTATGAGGACGATGGCATGGACAGACAAAGATAATAACAAATAGGTTATAGAAATAGTAGGGGAACAAGGATATCTGGGGAAAAAGATAAGAGAAATAGAAGGGCAGAATACGTTTTAAGGCATTTTTGGGGAATAGTATGGGATATATTACAAGCAGAGATAGGAAAAAGGAGGTAGATGTAGACGTAGATCAGATAGTGATAGATGCAGACTGTGCAAATTTCAGGGAAATGTGTAGGTTAGTTCAGAATAGGAAACAATGATGGTACGCGTCTAATCAGTTCTAGGACTGAAGACCTAATGATGATGACTACGCCATTTAATAATAAAAATACATTGCAGTTGCATAAGAAGAGGTGTTTTTATCTATCACATTTAACTGAAAACCAGCAGTTATCCGTAAAATTCCAGATCGCTGTAGAATGATTCATACAAATCAAGTTACCTTGTTTATGTTAAACGTGTGTAAAGTGTCAGTCATAAAATGTTGTTACGTTAAATTCACCCGACTGAATATTTTCGTTCAATTTCCGACTTTCTCAAATTTCTCGGACACTATGTATAACTACCTGTTACGAGTGACGCTTCTGCTCAAGTATTACAATTTCGTAATTTACTTTGTGCATTTTATTTTTAGTCTACAATAGTTCGTTAGTCAACCAACCTTACTCCTTTATATCGGTGTATTATCGTAAGGTCCTAATTCATACGATTATTGTTATCAACACGTGCTACACGGGTTGGATTAGTCTAGAAGTTTTCTTTCCTGATTGATAAGACGTTGGAAGGTGGCAGGAGAATTATAGAGGCCGAAGGGCATGCGACAGAATTGAAACAAACCTCGATGAAGGACTGTGAAGGCAGTTGTAACGTGCATTTTTAATGGCTTAACATTTTACACTACTCAATTCGTAAATACATTTCTGTAACTACTATTTCTATATTTTATATTTATTAACTCCTTGGGCGAATGCGTCGTATTATAATGAGTGGATTGCATCGTTCTTGTCTTGCCGTTCATATAAATTTTGTTCCTTCTGTGGATATACAAGTCTAGATAAGAGACGATAAAAGGTTGTAATAGCAACGAGTTGATATAAACAGATGAGCAGTTGTAGTTTTGTTCTTGGTTCCTATATATTAATTACGTTGAAAATACTGTTTCTTCTTTGTTTTGACAATAGTGAGAATTAATGCGGTATCAATTTTCGAATTGTTCATGAACAAGCCCGGCTAGCTCAGTCGGTAGAGCATGAAACTCTTAATCTCAGGGTCGTGGGTTCGAGCACCACGTTGGGCGCCAAATTTTTGTTACGTTAATCGAGGCAGCCACGTTGGGCGCCAAATTTATGCTACGTTGACTCGTAGCCGTACGTAACACAAAGAAAATCAAAGAAATGACCGGGCTCAATCGGAGATTAGGGGGGGTTGTAGAAAGCAGACCAACATATAATGTACGCGGCGGTAAGGAGTTAGTAACAATACCTGCAATAAAAAAAAATTAGAATAGCAAACCTGCAATAAAAAAAATTAGTCCTGCAAACCTGAAATAAAGAAAAAGCATAGCATGCTGATCGAGCATAGATTGTTCAGTACTTTGTAGAATGTAAAAAAACTGTTTGGATAATCTATATAATATAACAACGGTAATAGCAATACAAAAATTTTTAGTACAAAGTGAGGCAATATTGGGGAGTAGCAGAAACGTTTCCTCACACACCAATTAAACATAAATCAGACAAAATTTTAACAAAAGATAAATAGGTAAGCACAATTGATATGAGTCATCCAGTATTGTTGATTCTTTTTTTTTTTTTAAATAGCATGCAAGTCTATGGTAAAAGGTATCAAAACGACGAAGGATATTGCAGGACAACGGATAGATATTTAAAGTAATAACAAGTATGAAATAGTTCAACTTACTAAACCAGGAGCACCGGAAAAGTTTCTATAGAATTTGGAATAATTCGGCTACTGATAGCCTTGCAGTTGGCGTTGGTGGAGTGTGGGGTGTCCATGGTTCCATCCCCTTATCAACTTGAAACTTGACACTACTATTAACTGCAGATTGTTCTTTTACTTTCTGTAACTGAACTAAAGCCTCCTGATAGCTTGGTAAACCGGATGCAATGGTGTAGCTTGGCAAAGATTCACCGTCGCCGGGCCCAACTTCACCTCCATTTGCATTTCTTGTTGCTAATATCCTTCTTTTCTATTGTTGGAATTTGTGGTACAACAGACAGGAACACATGCAACAAACGGCAACTAAGAACAATTAAAGTTAGTATAATTCCGATCCAAACATCCGCCAAGCATTTTTCGTATTGCGGATCTGCTTCAGCAGAAAGAACTTCGTCAACTTCTGAAGCTAATTTCAGTTGGTAAAGGCATTGTTTGAATACGGTGAAACATTTAAAAACACGATCACTCTCACAATCTCGTCTTTAAAAAAAATGTACGTTCATGTTTTATTTACTTATTATTAAATGCAAGGTAAATTTAACATATCATTAATACGGAATGAGTTAAACACTTTTGCAATTTCATTTTGCAAATGTTTTAGGGAGTTTAAAACCTGACTAAAGTGGCTCCTTTAAAAATTCTGTACAAGTTTATTGCACTTACCCTGATAAAAAAAGGGACCACTACACTAGGTCGCACACACATTAATCCTAAGAAGAATCGGTCAAGTTTAGCAAGCAAGTTCTACAACTTTTATTTCAAAAGAAACTCAACTAAAAACACAATTAGTAAAGCACGCGTAATCACTAAGTGCGTCCGTCAATGTTCCGTAAACAAGCACGTGCGGTCGAGTAAAACACGTTCGCCTATAAAGCATCTTTCCTTCAATGTAATCAGAGCTACAGTTTCTACAGTTAATATACAACTTTTATTTCACAAGAAAAACAACTAAAATCGTGCCGGGCTTGTTCATGAACAATTCGAAAATTGATACCGCATTAATTCTCACTATTGTCAAAACAAAGAAGAAACAGTATTTTCAACGTAATTAATATATAGGAACCAAGAACAAAACTACAACTGCTCATCTGTTTATATCAACTCGTTGCTATTACAACCTCTTATCGTCTCTTATCTAGACTTGTATATCCACATAAGGAACAAAATTTATATGAACGGCAAGACAAGAACGATGCAATCCACTCAGTATAATACGACGCATTCGCCCAAGGAGTTAATAAATATAAAATATAAAAATAGTAGTTACAGAAATGTATTTACGAATTGAGTAGTGTAAAATGTTAAGCCATTAAAAATGCACGTTACACAGTGATGGGTTTGAATTCAGAGGACTGAGGGATTTGCCAATAGGAGGAACGGATATCTAACGAGGAGAAATAACGAGCATCGCGGAGCCGGTCAAGGATGGTAGAACGGTACGGAAGAGAATATGCGTCTTTTTGGGTGACATGCTACACGGTTTGGATAGTCTAGAAGTTTTCTTTCAGAAGTGGTTGTTAATTTGATAATGCGCTCATCGCGTTATTAAACATTCTTTCCCGACAATTTTAAAAAAAAACTTCTAGACTATCCAAACCGTGTAGCATGTGTTGATAAAAATACTCGTATGAATTAGGACGTTACGATAATATACCGATATAAAGGTGTAAGGTTGGTTGACTAACGAACTATTGTAGACTTAAAATAAAATGCACAAAGTGAATTACGAAATTGTAATGCAGGATCGGAAGCGTCACTCATAACAGGTAGTTATACAAAGTGTCGCCAAAAATTTGAGAAAGTCGGAATTTGAACGAAAATATTCAGTCGGGTTCAAACCTATAATAGTACGTAATTGTTTATTGTTTCAGTTGTCTAAATTCGTAAAAAAAATTGTGACATATTTCAGACGTTTAAGCCTCTTGTTAACTTAATATTTAAAATAATACGTGTCGAAATGTTACTGGTAGATATGAAAATTGTCAAAAGGTTTGTTAGTCGTTTTGAGCAAAACTGAACGCAAAATGGCTCACATCCAAAGAGCATCGTATGATTTTTTTGCAAAAGTATAATAATAATTGATTGGAAACAGATTGATTTGCCATCTTCAATAGTATTTATTTGAAGTTTATTTTGAGAAATTGGTCTATTGACTGTTGTTCCCTGAAGTATTGGTACGGACCCCTAATTATGCGAGCTCGACTCGTTCTTGGCTAATTTTTATTTACGTATTCGGTTCACTTTAGTGTTTTCAATTCACCAATTGAATTCGTGTTTCCGGAACAGTTTAGATCTTAGGATCAGTTTGAACCATTGCGCTTGCGTCACCAAGTCTGTAAGTTCTGGTCACCGGGTCAGTATGAATTTACGGATGAATTCGGGTCACCGGGTTACTTCTGGTTACCGGGTCACTTATGCCCGCTTCAGGTCACCGGGTTACTTCTGGTCGCCGGGTCAGTTCGGGTCGCTGGGTCGATTCGGGTCACCGGGTCAGTTGAGGTCACTGGGTCAGTTCGACTCCTTGATCACCCGGTCAGTCTGTTTTCGGGTCACCGGGTCAAAAAATCATGACCCGGCCCAACTCTGCACCCTATAGAATTACATGTGGATATCTAAAAAATTTTCACACGTGCTGGTCAATACTATTGTTACAAGCTCTTAGAAGATTGCACGTGGAGGTATTGAAAATGGTTTACAAGTTACTATGTTTTTAGTATAGTCGTCAAAATCACCTTCAAAAATGGCTTTAATGCACACTTTGTAGACAATATCGGTACATTCTCTCATAGGATTGAAAGTGAAATTTGAAAAATTCTTTATGTAAGCAGTAATGAGCTATAATTCTATAAGTACTGAGGTTGCAACCACCTCCAAAGATGTAACGCTGCTAAATGATTATGTTTTACACTTTTATAGGATTGGACCTGAAAATTTTCTATGTAATCGTTTATGAGCTATTTTTAGTATAGAAGTTGCAATGATCTCCAAGGTTTGTTTGAGCTATCGTTGCTAGTGAACGATATTGGTAGAAACTCGTAAGAGAATTGCATGCAGTTTTTAAAAATCTTTATCCAGTGGTTTACAAACTATAATTTTTGCAGTACTGGGAGTATAACCATCTCAAAAATGGTTTATAACGCAGTGTTCTTAGTAAACTAAGTTGTTATACACTCTTGCAGGATTGTTTGTCTAACCGTTTACCAACTACATTTTTTAGTACAAGCGTTGCAACCTTGCTACGTACCTAGACGTAGTCGGAAGAAACGTAAATACCAGGCTAACTATACCAGACGCGGAAAGTGGAGGATTCACCTACATACCAAAAAATAAAAAAAAAGCACGACGCCCACGATTATCAATTAACAATAAGAATAAATAAAGGATTCTGTACAAACAAGCAAAAGAAATAAATTAAGGGTTACTATTTCAAAGCAAACAATTATGTGATACGAACAATTTAGTACTTTAGATACGAAGTGCCCATCTCGTATTTTACACAAAATAAAACTAATCAGTAGAAAATAAGCGTGTAGGAACTTTTGTCCAACATTTTTAACAATGGTACATTACACCTGTAGAGCGATAATATCGATTCGCAGCAACAAACAATAGTCCTACAGTGTTACGTTTCTTATCACGTAACTACACCAAACGCCGATAAGGAATATTCCCTTGATATTGTAACATTTTATTTTTCAAGTCGCAATTTAGTTGCATTGAATCGCATGCTAAGCATGTATTGTTCCTCAGAGATCTAATTATAATAAGATATCTGTTTCGCATAAAGCTATTTCCAAGTACATATCTGTTTGATTGTTTCGTGTTCCCCCTCCGACGGCGCGACCGCTTAGCTCTGGTTACGTTGGATAGTCGGCCACGGGCATCACCTTTGTTAACATGTATTTTTGGCTAGAGGCCGGCAACCTTCGAATCAATTATAACGTGTGAGATATTTTCTAATAACGGTTGGTAAAGTCTATTTTATACGAATTAATGTAATTTTAAGTAATTTATTTAGCGCGACAACTTAGAGAATTCGACAACTAAGAGAATAACAACTTAGAGAACAACAACTTAGAGTATGACAACTTAGAATTCGACAACTTAGATAAGACAACTAAAAATGCGACACGTAGGACAGCAACCCTTAGATGCGACAATGTAAGATGCAACCTTTGGAATGCGTAAGCAACTTTTAGAACACGACAACGATAAAATGTAATTTGACAAGAACAGTCAATTTAAACTTTGCCTGATATGAAATTTGCCTGACGGGAGATCCCGTCTCAGTTTGTTGTAAAGCAACTAATGCAGTTTTTGGTTTGTAGATAGCTATAAGATCTTTTTTGCATGTGTTTCAAAGTTTAGAACACGTTAACTTGCCTTTGTGTTTAGTACACGTAAATTGTAAAAATTTCAACTAATTGTTGAGCTGGTTTTACAAGCTGTGAAATAAAATTTTGTTGATTTAGCTTTCTGAAGTAACGTGCTTGTTCCATATGAACCGTCGATAAGTTCAACATGTGTTTTCGACGTCATATTTTTCTACTTTGTACAGTTGACAGATGTTGTCTTGAAGGCAAATGCTTTGAGCAGCTGTAGTACAATTAAAATAAACATGCCTATTTTTGTGATCAGCTTTATCTATACTTTGATTATTAAACGTAAAATTGAAAGCTCATATTCTGATTATGTTAGATACTAGTAATTTGTTATCTACCTGAAAAGATCTGCTTAGGTTAGAATTTAATTCACTGTGTTATGCTTGCCAATCATTATTACTTTAACATGTATAACAAGTTCATGTTTTGAGTAAATTAGCTTGATTAATGAAAGAAAAGAGGAAAGTTAAAACTTTAATTTTGATGTAGTTGATTATGAAATTTTTTTGTTACAAGTTCCAATATTTTAAAAGAGTTTTTTAGTAAACATTTAGTTCAAAATCTAAGGCTTTTATTTTGGTCAAGTACGATCAAATCTCATTACACAAAGCTAAAATTTTTCTGAGTAATAATTTGATGCCAATATTATATTGGAAATATTTTTTTTATTATTTCTTTATATATGTTTATAGGACACAAGTGGTGATCTATTTTTTTATTTATTTAACCATTGTAATTTCTTACAGGAGCTGCGTCTTATTTTGTTAAGACAGGTTTTTGTTAACGAAGGCGATCATTTGTTCTTTGGGTTTCCACGTCCGCCCTTGGAACTGTGCTTTGCAATTATCATAATTATCTCAGGACATGGTGGCGCCTATTTAATTTAGCTTAACTTTGGTTTGCAAACAGAATTCGACTTCCCCCCCCTCATTGCTCCACCCAGGAATAGACCCCTAGTTACGTCGGAAGATATTTGTTCACTGGCGCCCATTTAGAAAAATTTGTAACACTGACGCCGCAACGTATAAAAAATATGCGTGGTGCCAGCCATATATAAAAAATACGCTTCAATATACACAAAAGAAAATAAGTTGTATACCTGTATGTGTCGGGATACGTAGCTTGCACGTCATCGGGAGTGAATAAGCACCGCATCACCAAGGTTGTCGGGATCTATTTACTCTGTTACCATAACGGCACTAGCGATCTACAGGCAACGGCAGTTGATCTGTGGGCCTACATGAAAAAACAATTTTGCCTCCAGCTAAGAGCTATATACGCAAGATACCTCCTACTTGTCGAACAAAAAAAAACGTGTATCGTTCTTGAAGTACTGGGACGAGTAATGTAGAAAATATTCCAATGTATAAGCTGAAGAATCAAATTAAAAATTGGTTCAAATAACACGAGTTCGAACTGCAATCCTCGCGTTATCAAAGCGCGATTAGCAAACTGGAAAACGCGCTAACAAATAATAGTAAGATCCATCATTTCGACAAGTCTTTAGATGGGAAACACAAGAGAAAGCAATTATCCGTTATCGGAATGTTGAACAAAAGAACGGATATCTAAAACAAGGTATTGATTATTTAATTTATCGAATAAATTTTAGTTTTAAAAGCAAAATGGATTTAAGTTTAAATTATGTTAAAGCGGGCTTATTCTGAACACGGACCCTATATAGGGTATTATTGGAGAATTTAAGTTTAAAAAATGGAATTTGTTTGAGCGGGTAATGACTTAACCAGGGAAAAAAGGGTATTAAATTTATGTTGAAAAATAAACTTAACAACCTTTATCATTCCTTTAAAATGTTTATAATCATATTTCATTTTAATAGTTTCTGTATTGGTAAATCTCACCATTAGGGTTAGTTCTCTTAACAAATGTAATGTTAGTTTACATGCATTATTGATATAAAAAAAATATTTTGTTTACGCTATAATTTTATAAGTTCATCTTCAAAGGTTGTCAAATTCGTTAACTTTGCATTTTAAATTATTGCAATTTAATGATTCATTTGTTTTGATTATTATTAATGTATAAAGTTAATACCTATGACATAATCGTCCTGGGACGAAGAATGTTCACGCGTTAAATTATGGTGATTTAGGAAATGGTACAGCTACCTCTTTGATTCAAGTTAATGTTTTTATCAAGATTATTTTACATATGTTAGATAGAGAAAAGTGTTGGGGGATCTTGGTAGCCACAGGTTGCTTAACTCCTTTTCACTGAATCTCGGTGAAGTAGGGCATAAAATTAGAAAACAATAGAAGGGGAACGAGCTGCATACACATGCTGTGTAAGAATTTCAGGGAACTATGTAGGCTGCTCAGAATATAAATAAGTGCAGTTACGTGTCCAGCCAGTTTTGAGACGGAAAACCTAATGACGAAAAAATAAGCGCAGATAAATCTGATGATTAGTATAAACAACTAGTTGTTGGTTGCGAAATATCTGCAACTAATGTTGACTGTGCGAAAAGATATATTGGAAAATATATTAAATCGGTAAATGGTTAAGTGTTGGAGGAACTTGGCAGCCACAGGCTGCTTACCTCCCTTCACAACCACTGAAGGTCGGAGAAATAGGGTATATAATGGTAAAACAATAGAAGGTGACCGAACGGCATCTAACAAGAAAGAACAGCGCCTATGAGGAAAGACAACAAACATAGAACAAGAAGAAAATTTGTGAAAGCATATGTGTGGAGCACAGCATGCCTATGAAATACGGGCAGACTGAAACGCAGAAAGAAAAACCGTAGCAGGCTTTTGAAATGCTGTGCTTCAGATGTATGAGGACGATAGCATGGACAGACAAAGATAATAACAAACAGGTTATAGAAATAGTAGGGGAAAAAGATAAGAGAAATAGAAGGGCAGAATACGTTCTAAAGGATTTTTGAAGAATAGAATGGGATATATTACACGCAGAGATAGGAAAAAAGAGGTAGATGTTGACTTAGATCAGATAGTGAAAGATGCAGACTGTGCAAATTTCAGGGAAATCTGTAGGTTAGTTCAGAATAGGAAACAATGATGGTACGCGTCTAACCAGTTCCAGGACTGAAGACCTAATGATGATGAGATAGAGAAAAAACAAAATTTCAATTTGAGTCTTAATTTATTTTCCAAATTTTACCAAAGATGATTTCGAATCGTTTTTAGATATGTTTGCTGGTTACATCGTTAAAAGTACTGAAAGAGTTAACATGCAGGCTTAAGTAGGTACACTTAACTTTTGAATAATTAGGTATCGAGCTTGATTAATGCGATTAGTTAATAGGGTTCCGAATTATATTTTACCAGGTCGGTAATTTTTACTTTTAGAAAGAATTGTTTCCCTAAGCAGTGACAACTTTAAAGTCGAAACGCATGTTAATTGAGAAATATTTCACTTATTAACTAATCCCAGAATTCTCCGTAGAAACTGGTTTTACACGTCTAGATTAAGTCTAGAAGATAACTGAATTTAGTTGTTTCCAAGGTATTTACATGTACTCATGTGTTTATTAATGCAAATTTTGAAACTATAAACTACAATCACCTTCCATTAATGAACATTTATAACTGTATAAACGTACCCACAATGCGCTCTCTTCATTAGTTTTTAAGAAATTAGAAAGCAAGCTTGTTTGCCGGAAACGTTTTCCATTAAGATAAGTTTTTTTGATATATTTGGCATTTGCTTAAAAATGTTTGTATGTAGTCGTGCTTATATTTTAATTGTGAATAAATTAAAAATTTTTTACGACTAATGTAAAGGTAATTCTAGTCCTGATATACTAAAAGATATTGCCATTACCTAGAAGCGCGATTAATGTACAGGTAATTTAGCATTTTTACTACTAGCAGTTTTTAAACAGTTATATTAGTGTTCTTATCACTACGTTTATTTTAAATTTATTTTAGATTTATTTTAAATTAGTGTAATCGATTATTCGTCGTGTGAATTTTAAGCCAGGGCCATTTTACTGATTTTGGGATTGGGTATCCTCTTGCTATTCCTTCTGGGGTTTGTCTCTAGAAATCCCCGTCTTTCGAGACCAGGTGGCGTTTAAGATAATTCCCGATTGAGACTGGTATTTCTCACGTGACAGTATTTCGGCACCCTCTCCGAAAACGTACACCACCCAGAGTTAGTCGGCAACCACATCTTTTTGGTACAGTCGAGGTTTTCGGTACTTTATCGAAACAGAATTTTTAGCGAGGTATTTTACCGAGTTTTACTGCGGATTACCGGGTACAGGTTCACAGTCAATACTTACATAAGAAACCTTCCCCAGAATTGGTTTTGATGAACCGTTGTCGATGGATGCAACAGATCTTTTATACAAAAATTTTTAAATTTATTTTCTGTTCGTTCATGAGATATAATTTTTTAAATATAGGTAGTGTGAATACCTCTTCGGTACGGATAAGGGGTTTTACGTACTGAGATATAAATGCAGGCGCATTTAAAAATAAATTACAGAGGTTGAAATACTTAAAGAAAAAATTTGTTGTATGCATGGAAATACATTTCCTAGCTATTACATAACCCTTGCTGAAAAATTGTAGATAACTTCACACAAATATGATTTTTGAGTTAGCCAGAAAAGGGTTAAACCCCCTTATCCCACTCCAATTAGACGCTTTTAAAGGATGGTTACATTATATGTATTAATTTGTAAAACAGACTTAGATTTTTGGTTATAAATAGTCAACTTTCATCACACCTCAAAATAGCTAAGCTATTTAATTCACAAAACCATGTGAATACATACACTGGATGAATGAACAAGCGCAATAAAATAGCATCTGATTGAAGTTGCGTAGGGTTTTCTGTTTTGCGGGATTTAACAAAATAAATATCTTACGCATAAAAAAATTTATATCCGAGACTGTATTCCTAGGATTGAAATTACTACTTTTATGTCGGTAATAAATAGCATTTATAAGACTGCGTCACACTAAATATAATCTGCCGTGGTTAAGTTTCCAGATCCAAAAGCTATAATTAACATGATTGATAGAATAAAATTAACACCTTTGTTTATGGTAAGATATTTTTGGTCTAATATTTAGTAATTGTCTGAGCAACACCTATAATTATACAACAAAGTGAAGGTATAATAGATTCAGAGAGAATGGAGTTGCTTCAAACTATACAATAGTTATGCGTCAAAATGCGTTCCAACAATATAGATAATATTTAACCTTCAATAAATCAATTCGATCTTTCGCGGTCGTTGGCCGTTAAATAAATTAAAAAATCAAACTGATATATTATCAGTTCGCTAACAAAAGAAAGAGGTCAAGAAGGCTGGTGTTAAACTGCTTGAAGAACTAAAATTTTGATAATGACAATTTTAGACAAGATATTCCATAAACAAGGCCCCAGCGAGGTCAAAGCAACCCGCGTGTCCCACCATAATTTGACGCCCTCTGACAAATGAGTTAGAATACACAAACAAGGTTCTTTAAACAGTTAATCACCAATTAAAAATATTAAACTCAAAACTTTTTTATTTAAACATATACTGCTAATACTAGAAAAAAAGAAACAATCAGCACAGTAAAAGAACTTAAAATTTCGAGGAACTTAAAATAAACTTTACGTACTAAATTAAAAATGAAGTTATAACACCTTCTTGCTTAGTCAGTACCATTAAGGGCGTTGTCGTTGCGTTTTGCCTGAATATGATTAAATACAAGAGACGTTCGCATAATAACTTTAAATGATACAAATTAAAACACAAACAACTTTACACACAAACTGAAATACAAGTGTCAATAGTCATTCGTTATTCCCAGATCTTAAATTAGAAGAGTTGCAATGTCGAAGTGCATCACAACCCTACCGTGGACGTACGTGTACTACTATCTTCGTCAACTCGCTGCGTAGGAGTTCTAACAGGTTTTCGCCACTTGTTGAGCGCACACCAGAGTTGACATTAGGATGTGCGTTTCACGCTCCCCCCTCGCCACGTGCTCGTCCCTAGGAGAGGCCAGCAATTTAACAACTGCACGTTTCCCTGAAGTTCGGCCTCTCTTTCGTTTTGGCATTGCCGGCTGCACATCTGAAGCAATATTCACAGGCACTAAAGACGACACATGGTAAACGCTTAAGGGTTCATCGACCGAATTTGTTCCTGTAATTTCATAACTAGTAGGAGATACTATTATTCTAGTTTTATACGAACCATTCCTTTCTGGATAGAATTTTGACGTCCTCTCCTTAGGTGCATTGCTGAAACTATGGGTTTTAATCCAAACTAAATCGTCAATTTGATAAGGTGACACGTCTCTCCTCTTAGAATTTGTATAAACATTCCTCTGGTCTTGTTTTATTTCGGCCCGTTCTTTGCTTCGTCCCAAACATAGGCAATTTTCTATAAATAGGGCGGAATTTGAGATACAAAAGTATCACTCTCTAACACCCCTCTAACGTCATTCCTGACATCGTCCAAAGTCCTTAAATCTCTTCCAAAAGTAAGATAAGCAGCTGAATAGTCATGCTTTCACACCATACTGAACTCATAGCAAACCACATAGACGGTAACTTTTTTGGCTAACTTCTATGATCGGTTCCGACAAGAATTGCAAGACGAGGTTTCAAGTACCGATTTTTTCGTTCAACCATATTAGCAGATGGATGATATAATGGAGTAAATGACTCTTTAATATCCAGGACATAACATACTTGTTGCACAACAGCTGCACAAACTGAGTGCTATTATAGGAAAGAATTTTTTTGAAACTCCATAAAGCAAGAACATCTCATCTACGAGGTTAACAGCACATTCTTCGGCTGTTGCCTCAACTAGAGTAAATAATTCCATCGACTTCGTGGCCGTGTCCTCTACACCAAAAATCCATTTTTCCCCTTCGCTCCTTCAAGTAACGGTCCAAAGAAGTCAGGCGGCTCCGTGGCATAGTTGGTATGCGTGTGACTACTATGCCCAAGGTCCCAGGTTCAAATCCCGATACGGTCCGATTAAAAAATGTTAGGCGAGCATTTTTCACAAAAATATGCCCTCGTTCGGGTGAGAGGTAAAATGGAAGTCCCGTGTGTGAGTGTTGTGATGCACGTTAAAGATCCCTACCTTGCTTGGAACAGCAATGGTTCGGCAAAAATTCCAAATTTTCCAGGTAAAAAAAACTCGCTTCCTAGCCAATGTAGTACCTTCAGGTGGAGCATTGGAATACAAATGTAAGGTCCAAAGAGGTCTACGGAAAGTACTTCAAACCTTTGTGCGCAAGCTGGAGTTTGCAAAGTACCTGGCAGTTTTTGGATTGTTGCCTTATACCTCTGACAATCCGGACACTGGTTAACATACTCGGTGATATATATCCGCATACCAGTAAAATAATATTTTTCAGCGACCCGCTGCAAAATTCTTGCTACACCATAATGTGCAGCGGTTGGCGAAGTGCCTTGAGTATAATACCTCTTTTGTGGGCTGGTACTACAAGTTGAACTTCTTCCTCATCATCAGCAGCATATCGATTAAGAACTCACTGCGACAGTAAATATCCACGATCTGTCCATTGAGCAAATTCTACATTATTAGGGTTCTCAAAACTGCGAATTATCTTTTCTAACTTAGGATCTTTTAACTGTTCCTGGCGGATTTCATTAGATGAACGATGTGGCAACTCACTTGTAATTAGGCAAACATCGCAAATTTGGTTTTCTTGATGCTTGCAAGGAGCGCGAGATAAAGTGTCAGCGACCACATTTCTTTTTCCAGGCAAATATTCAATTTTAATATCATAACTTTGCACCTGCAAATACCATCGAGGTAATCTCCCACTTGGTGATTTCAAACTGAAAAGCCATCTCAAAGTTGATGATCATTTTGCACTGTAAGCGGCGAGCCTTCAATATAACCCCTCAATTTATTTAATGCCCATACTACTATAAGAGCTTCTCGTTCCGTAGTTGCAGAATTTCTATCTGCACTGGTTAAAATTCTACTGATACTCAATAGTATGTTTTTCCTCTCCTGTCCCTTGAATTAACACTGCACCCAACGCGTCTCCACTAGCATCAGTACGTATAATAAAAGGTTTGGTCTCATCACTCTGTTTTACAATCGGAGCAGTCACTAGTAAGCGCTTCAATGTATCAAAAGAATTTTGTTGTGCATAACCCCAGTGCCAGGCAGCATTTTTCTTTATCAGTTCATTTAGCGGATGGGAAATGCCGGCAAATCCATTTACAAAACGCCGATGCCAACTAGCTGTCTGTAAAAATGATTAAACTTCTTTCAAATTACGTGGAGTAGATCTATTTGCAATTGCGGTCTACTTTTCCGGATCAACCGAAATTCCACTAGGCGTAATAATATGTCCTAGGTACTTAACCTTTGCGCACGCGAAAACACATTTTCCGCGATTAGCATGTAGTTTAAATTAGTCCAATCGATCAAACACTAACTTTAAATCTTGTATATGGTCATCGAATGTACTTCATAAAATTATACAATTGCTCAAATATGTGAGTATCAATACACCACTGATTCCGCGGCGGAACTGGTCCATAAGTTTTTGAAACGTACTTGGAGCCGTTTCTAAGCCGAAGGGTAATCTTAAGTAACGATACGTTCCGAAAGGTATTACAAAAGCAGTCTTATCACGATCGTCTTCACAAACATTAATTTGGTGATAATCTGACCCTAAATGTATAACGGACATATAAAAAGATTGCTTGACGGCATGCAACGAATCATCTATACGCGGGAATGGATACGCATCACTCTCGATGATCGCATTTAACTTCCTACAATCCATGCACAACCGTATGCCACCATCGTTTTTTGGTACGAACACAACGGACGCAGTCCTGCACTTTCGCGATCCTCAATAATTCCTTCATTTAATAAACAATTCAACTCAGACCTTAACAATTCTTTTTTCGCTGGTGATAACCTATAAGGAGGCGAGGAGATAGGTGGGTGATATCCTGTATTTATATAATGCGTTGCGAATAGGGTAGGGTCACCTCCCAGACTAAAACTATTTTTTCTATCATCTAGAAAAGCATTGAAACAGAACGTTCCTCAGAAGTCAACATTGTTCCCTCATCTGACCCCAAGAAAACAAAACTACTTCGTTCGACTAGTCAGATACTAGCTTCAATGATTTGCATATCAGAAGTATTCTCAATGAGCAAGGAGACTTCTGACTAGGCGAATCCGAAAAATTCTATACTTGAGCAGAAACGTCTAAAACTAATTTCGCGTATCTTACAAAATCGATTCCAAACAAAGTGTAATTTTTGCGTCAAGCAGAATTATAAATTTTGTTGGTCCATCCCTGTCCTCTAATTTTACATTAACAGAGGTTGTTAATATATCCTTGAGTTTGAAAGAACATTCGCCAGCTTGATTGTGACATTTTCTTTATCTAAACAAACGCCTTCATTCTCTAACACGCGATACAATTTACTATCAGCCATACTTTGCTTAGCTGTTGTATCTACCCTGGCCAAACCCCAATAGTTTAAAATATTAACTTTCATAACCGGTTTTGGCTGAGGTGAAATCAAGGTGTCAGCACTGAGAAATTCCAAAGCAGCAGTCTCGACAGATTTACAAGTAGGGCAGTTTACACGAATAAAACCTTGCTTTCCTCATCCATAACGAGCTATAAGTTTTGTCAAAGGCCTTTCCCTATTTTCGCCATTTTCCTGGAACGAATAACTACTCGATTTTTGTGCGTACTCCACTTTAGGTTGCTTGGGCAGAAGTTTTTGACCTTCACCTTTAACGTGACCTATTCTTACAATAGTGACATCGTATCCGCTTATTACTATTTTCTTTCAGAGACACCGCAATATGCCGTTCAAAAGTATTCTCTACTAATCTACTTACGGTAACTTTAACTCCCTGATACCACTTTGACGCAAATCCGTCTAACAACATCGGTAACCCTTTCACTGCATTTGCATCCGATACCCCCATACAGTCTTTATAAATAGTGACCCATCTATAAATGCATTAACATCTGATCCTTTAGAGCATCAAATCGCAAATGTTCGAAAACAATTTTATCAATATTAGTGTGTATGTTTATGGACCAACGGCATTTTAAAACAGTTAATCAATTAAAATATACTAATCTGCAATGGTTGCCAATTGCGCTGGTTTGAAAAATGTAGTGAACTGTAATCTGCATGACCGCCGTTAACTGCATAAACAGAAGTTCACTATTCTTGAGGCATTTTCACCATTGAAAGCCACATGGTCAAAGTACACCGAACTAACTTTTACGGTCACTCCCGTTGTCAAGTTAGTACCATGCTCTGTCTAATACTTGTCTCAAACTGTGCACACGAAACCCAAGGCACTCGCGCGCACTCCTACCAACGTTCAAATTTGTATGTATAAGGTATAGGATAGGCGATAACAGGAAAGGAACTTTGATAATATTAATAACAAACCAGAATAATATAATGTGATGATAAGTAACCAAAATGCTATAAAATGCATAAGAATTAGCGTATAAAATATCAGAAACGATTTCCGTTGCAAGCACACACGAGCGAAAAGTTCGTTGTTACGTTGAATGTAAGCAATATCTTGCCTGACCTTCCGTTATGTTAGAACAAGATACACAAACAATAGAATACGAACAAACACAATGTATTCTACTTACAGTTGATTCTACTGTGTAGTGTCATACAATATACCTTCCATTTCTAGTTTCTGGTATCCAAATTGCAGTGTAAACGAACACAAAACACTACATTAAACCACAATATTTATCAATGCAACTAACGAATTATTTTACCATTTACACGTGTGTATTTTCTGTCCGAAATCGGAATTTCATCGGGAGCATAAAACACTTAAACATAAACACGATTTCAAATTTTGTTGCACAATAACGAGAACGTATGTACGTGAAATCACATCGGCACCACGTGGGCACCCACATTTTATAACACCTTGCTCAGTCGGTACGTTTAAGGGTGTTGTCGTTGCGTTGTGCCTGAATACGATCAAATACAAGAAACGTTCGCATTATAACTGTTTAATAAGGTTGATAAGATTAATCTAGAAATTGTAATGATAGGGAAGGACCAATTGCTATTATGTAGCAATACCGATGGCAGTGTAGCGGTTATGTAATAAACAGAGCAAATACGACAAACTACTTAATAAAGAATATAAATACCTTAAACCCTGTGCCGCACTGGACAAGAGAAGTCACACACAAAAGCTAGCGGACACCCAAGAACACGCGCGCTCGGTGTGGTGTCGCTTTCAGGACTCTCGTTCAACTGTCTTCTGTTACCGTCCGAGTACGAATCATGTTACTTCACGCACTCGCACTACGGCATAAGGTTTCACTAAAACTGTAGGGTGCCCGCACTAATGGTATTTATTGTCACCATTGTAAAATTGTTCAATGATGTAACTACCGCCCACCGAATTCATAGAATTTTGAAAAGGAGGGAAGTAGGTTGGGCGAAAGAAATCACATGGATTTGACCTTGCTAGGAAAACAACTAAGGAAAGATATGGTGGTACATTACAGCGAGCGATATCATCAACTATGCAAAATAAAAATATATATGTAAATAGACAAATATTTAAAAATAATATACTACCATACATGTAAGAAATGTGTATATACATCTAAGCATAAAACAAAATTAAAATACCGGTAGTGGTGCTAGTTTGACCAAAGGCCGTTTTAATGTGCCATGTGCAGTTTTGATTTCAGCGACACGTATAATATCGTCCGCACCGGGAAAGATATTAATGATACGACCAAACTTCCTTTAAAGTGGAGAAAGCTGGTCGTCCTTGATGAGGACAATAGTGTCCTTTTCAACTTGTCGAACACCTACCTTAGAGTGCCATTTAATCTTCTGATTGAGAGTATGTAAGTATTCATGGCTCCAGCGAGCCCAAAAATCTTGGTGGAGTTTTTGCAGGAGTTTCTACCTGCTCTTTAATGATAAAACGTTGTTTGAATGGTCCTCATCTGGTGGTGCAGAAAGAGGTTCCATAGTTAGGAAATGACCCGGTGTTAAGCAACGCAAGTCATTTGGATCCGAACTCAAAGCGCACAGTGGCCTTGAATTTAAAACAGATTCAATTTGAGTAAGAACTGTGTAAAGTTCTTCAAAGGTAAGGTTTTGTTCACCGATTACGCGAGCTAGGTGTGTCTTTACCGACTTAACACCGCTTTCCCACAAGCCACCGAAGTGAGGGGCGCTAGGTGGATTAAACGACCACTTTATTCTTTCTTAGGTTACTGCACTATGCAGATAACTCGTAAGCTGACGATAGGCAGCTACAAAATTAGTTCCGCAATCACTGAATATTTGAGAACAGCGTCCTAGACGTGCTATAAATCGTCGCAAAGCAGCAAGAAACGCGTCTAACGACAAATCCGAAACAAGTTCAATATGTGCTGCCTTAGTGGCAAAACAAACAAAAATACAAATATAGGAGTAGGGTATAATTGGGGCATCCACCCCCTCATTTCCCCCAGAATCCCTCATTTCCCCACACATCTGGACCAAATTTACATGTAAAAACCCACTATAAAGTCTTATTTTAGATGAATCTCCTCCTGACTCCTCCTTGCTCTCCTCCTTGCTTGGACACCCCCACAACCATTTTGATTACATCACACCCGCATTCTTTCCACCCGCGAGATAAATCTTTCTCCACATTTCCACCCACGAGATAAACCTATCTTGTTTGGTATCAATTAATATTAGAATTTTCTTAGCTACCCGAATCTCTAAGAATTTTTTAGATTGCATCATCCCCAAGGGAGCTACCCTCATTTTAAGATTTCTTACCTGTAGCGACTTTTGAGCGTTCTTATAAATTTTTATACATGCGATACATTAAATTAGCTTAGAATTTTATGCACATCCCGAATCTGTAAACAGATTTGAAATCGGACCACGCCCTGCAAAGTTATACCCTTTAAAGTCCTGATCTTCTAATTTTGCTATTTGCTCTATAAGCAAACCTAACAAATAGTTTTCTTCGTCTAGCCATTGCATCTTTCGAGATAAACCTATCTTGTTTGGTATTAATCAATATTAGAATTTTCTCAGCTACCCAAATCTCTAGGAATTTTCAGATTGCACCATCCCCAAAGGAGCTACCCTAATTTTAAGATTTCTTACCTGTAGCGACTTTTGAGCGTTCTTATAAATTTTTTATACATGCAATACATTAAATTAGTCTACAATTTTACGCACAACCCGAATCTGCAAACAGATTTGAAATCGGACCACGCCCTGCAAAGTTACACATATACCCTCTGCGAGATAAATCTTTCTCCACATTTCCACCCACGAGATAAACCTACCTTGTTTGGTATCAATCAATATTAGAATTTTCTAAGCTATCCAAATCTCTTTAAATTTTCACATAGCACCATCCCCAGAGAGCTACCCCATTTTAAGATTTCTTACCTGTAGCGACTTTTGAGCGTTCTTATAAATTTTTTATACATGTAGCACATCTTGTTAGTCTAGAATTTTATGCACAATCCGAATCTCTAAATAGATTTAAAATCGAACGACCCTTACCATTTTACACACCCTTTAAATTATAAATTTCCTGCGGCTTATACATAAAGAAAATCTAAAAACCATTCTTAAAACTTTTTATTACAAACAATTTTACTAATACAGTTTAAATTTTGTAAAACCACATTTCTAAATACATATTCACAATTTTTATTTTCAACCTAGAACTTGTCATATCGGGTCATACTTATTAATATTTATTTCTAAATAGAGCACCTTTTCCAAAGACCAACCGGACTCGCATGTTTCAAATTCCTCTGATTTTGTTCGCATGGTTTCGCTTAAGACCTCGTACGTATTTTCCAGATTACTAGAAGACGTTATAACCACATTTTTGTGTTAAAGGATTTCACATCGGTAGCCTCTTCCCCATTTTGATGTAAACGCCGTAGAGTTCGCAATAGACTTTTACTGCTGTATGTTGTATTCTTTTTTCATTTATTAATCGAATAAATCGCTCTTTCTGCTTCCAAAGAAACTCGGGCACTCCATCGTCGACACTGGCGTTCTTTATGCGATAGCTAGCCATACGGTTGTTAAACGCAGTGCTAACCATTTCTACACCATCGTCGCTAGTAGCGGTAACTGATGCATTTTATGTCTGTTGCTCCTTAAATGTGCGGCATACGTAGTTTTCCATTTCGAAATCGCATACTTTACACATAATTCGTGGTTGTTTCGTACAAGACCCTTTAACAGCTGGCGGAGCTGAACGTTTACGGCTTAATGACATGCCGTGCTGTTTTTCCTTGTGTCGCAGTAAGTTATCCATTCTCGTAAAGCGAAACCGCAAGTCCCACAGTTTAAGTACTTTGCTGCGGGCGGTTGTATAAGCAACCGTGGACGATGTTGCACCACGACATTTGTTCTGGTGCCGTTTGAGGCATTTTCCAGGTATAGGAAGCACCGCAAGAGTTGCACTTAAAACGTTTGCAGATACCATTTTAGTACAAAACAAAATCCGCACTATAAGACTTGACTGTAAGCGAACTAACTTATAACTAAAGAATTTACTCCAGCGTACCTGCTTTATGTACCCTATAGAATGCAAACCGAAGGTTTCGAAGACACCGAACGAAGTCTCGGATTCATCGGGGAACTAAATGACGTCATCTTGAGCCAATCTTCGCTGCTCGTCCAATACATTTAGCACCAATGTATGCGCTCGGTTCGCTTTGTCCATGCTGCGAATGCCGTTAGTAAAACACCGGAAAACGTCTTCCATGTTATACGGATCGCGTGCATATTAAAAATCCAAAGGGTGATAGCACACGCACACAACTTGTGTGCAAGTCGTAGAAGATGCAGTGCTACTATAACCAAAAACACTTTAAACCATTACTAAGGAAATACCAACTTGTTGTCTACAGGATACTTACAACAATTTAATTTTAAATAGCTTCTACGTCATATTTTAGGTAGGCTTGAATATTTTCCAAATGAATCACCGAGCGAAAGTATATGCTTAGCAGTATTAAATTAACCATTAATTTCCCATTTTTACGACCATGGTTAATTATAGATTAAAATTTAATTTGTGCACGTTCGACCTTCTCGTAAACTAACATATTTTATAGCAACTGTATAATACATGCATACCCCTTCTCTGCGCTACTGCTATTCTTGTAGTTGCTTGAAAAGTCACTCTCCTTTTTACTGTTAAGACTGGGCAAAGCACCATTTTTTGTATACTTTCTATAGCACATCGCGCACTTTTCGTCTGATAATTATGCTTCTGTATGCTTTTACACTTTCGCATAGCGGTCGGCCGCATGTAATGATTTCTAGAACCGGTAAGTACTCGATATCGTCCAAATAGAGAATTAGATGCTCGATGTCTGTCAACTTCCAATTCCCTCGTAAAGGTAGCAAATACTCAGTCAATAATCCATTATACTTCGACCCGCTCCTGTTCTGATAATTTACAAACATTTTCAAACGACAATGGGCCGAGAATTTTAAACCTCCGAGGATCTTTAAGTCGTGATCAATTACACATCCGAGCTACGCGTAAACTAACATATTTTGTAGCAACTGTATAATACATGCATACCCTTCTCTGCGCTACTGCTATTCTTGTAGTTGCTTGGAAAAGTCAGTCACCCTTTTTACTGCTAGGGCCGCTAAAAGCACCATTCCATACTTTATTTATAAGTGTAGCACATCGCGTACTTTTGTCGGATAATTAAATCTTTGTTTATGTGAGCCTTTACACTTTCGCTTATTTAAACATCTAATACGATTGATTAACCACTTTCGATTATTCTAACGGAGACCACCATACGCACCGTTCTTTTTGAATCCAACGATCCTATGGGCTTCCACGCACTAACACCTGACGTATTTTTCTTACTATTTGTTAAACAAAAACTACCGGTATCGCCATTGTGGACGTAAACAGATGTTTGTGGACGTGTACGAGAATATGTAACCATATACATTAACCAGTCTAAGCTATTTTATTTAGTCCACGAAAACTACTATTTTTCTAAACCACAATTAATAACCGTCTTTATAGGCTCCACATTTCGACCATTACCCAATGGCTGGTGCTACGTACATGGAAACTTTAATTTCTTATTGGAGAATTCTTATTCTCCCGCGCACTGCTACGTAGTTGCATGTCCATTCCTTTTGAGTATATGCTCGTTATAGGTTGTAAGACCCTCGGTTTTACTTAACTACAATTCGTGAGACCCCTTTAATCTTTTTAATCGTATCTTTCTCGCCTACAATACAGTAGGACTTAACATTACTACCAACAAATTCTAATACTGGACCCCCATTAAATACGTCTTTAATTTTCCCTACAACTTTTTATCGACAAGTGTTATATTGTATTTATTATACGCGGGTAGTCACTCTTTTAAGATAAATATATTTTGCTAGGTATCAACTAATATTAAATTTTCTAGGGACCCCAAATCTGTAAACAGATTTTAAATAGAACCAACCCATACAAAGTTATACCTTTTAAAGACTAATTTTTGCCCATCTTTATTTAACGCCATCTTTAAAACCCTTTTTCGCTAACCAGACATATGCTTTAACTAACCATTCCCCTAGAAATCTAAAACCGCAGTGTTCCGCTAACACAACGTGGAGATAACACGTATACTCTGTCAACCAGGATAGAAGCAGAGGAAGGATTTGGAAGGTGGGCGAGGAACTTAAAAATTATGGAATCTTAAAACTAATATATACAAATACAATATACATATAACAACTATCTTATATCTTTAGCCCCCATGCGTAGATTGTTGTACTATTAGGAATGATGTACCTTTGTCATCTTCCCTCGATAAACTAATTTTATTAATAAGCTGCGTATGCAAATCGTATTTTTACTCCGGATACATACGCAGACAAGTACTCGATACCATCCAAATAAAGAATTGGATGCTTGGTGACTGTTAACATCCGCTTCCCTCGTGTACGCCCAGACACACCCAGCCCATGAGCACCCTGCGCATGCACACCCTGCCCATGCGCCCCTGCGCGTGCACCTGCCCATGCGCGCTGCCCATGCGCACCCCTCTCTGTGCGACTGCTATTTCGTGGTAACGTCACAGCCTTTTATAAATAAAGAACAATGTTATATACTATTATAAAATGTTTATTCTGACATTATACATAACAAATTTAAAAATATTTAATGACAAGCATGGGTCATTTAAACTTAATTTTAATACAAAGTTATACACAGAAGACAGTCCTTTCTTTATGTTTGTTTGGAGTGGCTTTAATTTTATCTAATTTTATTCGCAGCTTAAAATTTAAATCGATACCCAAGTCCTCTATCTCCTTTTCTAACCAATAGTTTGATACATAGAGACCGTCTAGGTTTTCGAATTGTAAAATGTACCGAAGTTTGCCTCTATATTTAAAGTCTTTGATTCCGCCGACAACCAGATCCATTCCTTCGTGTAATTCTTGCAGCTTGTGACAATCTTTTAATCGCAGCTTTCCCACTATATCCTGCATACGTATCTTGTTAGCTTGATCGACTTCTTCTTGTCGGTATTGGAGAAATCCTTATTCTCCCACAGACTGTTGCGTAGTTGCATGTCCACCACTTTTGGGAATATATGGTTGTTATAGGTTGTAAGACCCTCGGTTTTAAATGATCCAAAGGTTCTTTACTAGGCAAATATACAATGTTTAACGGACCCCTTTGCGTGTGGTGTACGCAAAGATTACGAAACCCGCATTCCTTAGTTCGTCTTTGTTATCTGCCATTTTGATAAATACGTTTTTAGAATAACCTTTTAAAAATATACGGATTTAGTACCATCCTTTTCCGCAAGGACGCCTACATAACTAAAGAGTCTTTTTACTAACCACAAATGCATACAACTTGTAGAAACCAGATGTATCTAAGTCAGTCCATCGGCACATAAAATAATCTTTTAATTCTTCCTCATTTTCTCTAATAAGATGTTCTTTGTCTAACACATCTTTGTATTGATCGCGTATTGTCGCAGTGTTTTCCATGTAGTCAATTTTCGCCTTTTGCATCCATTTCCTCTAATTCCAGTTGTCTTTTCCTTCCACTTACAGCGTATGGTATACATAATGGGGCAATTTCCTTTAGCGTAAACGGATAGAGTTTACTACCAATATTTACGCGTTGTCGTACAACCTCTGGACGAATGTTAGGCGTATCTATCAATCCCAAGTCCGAAATTACTATTTCTTTTGGAATTGTAGAATATGGTGTTGCAGATTGTGTAAAATATGTACTACCTGCTTTAATGTAGCACTTGTGTAAGATTTTATTTTATCTTGGTTGTCTTCCTCCTCTACTATCTCCAAATAATTTACAGGTAAATAGTTAAAACTAAAAGCCAAAGCACATACTTTATCAATTTTCCCTTTCCTCTGGTTTTGGACAACTAATTTGCAAGCCGTCAATTTCTTTGTATTGCCATTCCCCAATACACGTACTGTAGCAGGTTATTATACACTAAACAGCAGCTATTTTGTAGCTTGTCCGATAGCTTACTCCACATTTTGGTAAGTGGTACCAGTACATTGGCGCCTTTAGGAAGTATAACACTATCTTCCAATAAGGTTAAACAGTCTTTTAAGGGTTTATACACCCGTTCCGCACTGACATAGCTTCCAATTGCACAGTTGTATATTGTCGCTTCCAATCGCGTAATACCATGTTCTTTGGCCAAAGTAGACGCAAATGTTTCCCTTAAACGTACATCTGGACAACGTAAAAATCTAGTATATGATTGCCAAGTTGTTTATTAACACCAGGACTTGTTATCTGCACACAAATTTGTTGTAAATCTTAATTCTTGCATTGGTTGTTAGCCATGTTAAACAATCAATCCCCACAGTTTTATCGTTGTCAACTATAATATTACACTTTTCTTCGTATTCTCCCTTATAGCAAAAGTTATGCTTTGTAGTTAAATAATTACACATCTCCATCTTGCTAAATATGCCTGCAAAATCTTGGGTTACATCCATGTCAAAAGATAGAAATAATCTTTTCGACTTCGTCTAATATATCTGGTAGTTCCTCCAATAAAGTTTCCAACTTAACATCTGCTAGTTCCACTTTGTATGGAACACATATAGGATTTTGGAATTTTTATTAATGCATTCGAGGTCTTCTTTTCCGATAATTTCTTTTACTCTCTGGCCTATCTTGTTACTGCTTTCCAGAAAACGGAAGCTTAGCTTTAACACCATGCCTAGCGGAAACAAATCGGTCGAACTTTCTTCGTAGATAGCTGTTAAATGCACCACAAATTTCTTTTTAGGATAAACATTTTTTGTTTGAAGATGCTTGTTCGGTGTCAGAAAGGTCGCAAATTTTAACCAACATTATATTGTCACAAAATGGTTCTGTAATTGGTGTGTGTAGTCCGCCAGTCAGCATCTTTTCGCCTTCGACATAACAAATATTACCAATATCTGTCACCAGATTATTGTTGCACATATTTTCTGCCAACAGCCATAATCCAAATCGCTCATTTGTCGGTTTCACTTTATTCCCAAGTTGAGAAACGTTAATCACCTTGGAGACGCTCATGTTTACCGTTCTAGCTACCGTCAAATACTAAATTGAATACGAAAATTTGTTCTCTTATGTATCCTACAGAGTGGGGCGTATATTACCGATAATAGTCGAATATGTTGTTAAATCTCTATACTATGCCGATCAAAGCATCGAATACTATCCTTATATACCAAATTTAATCTCCTGCTCACATAACCACATGACCATATGACCATGACATGATGACCATATGACCATGACCATGACCATATGACCACATGACCACATGACCATATGACCATATGACCACATGACCACATGACCATATGACCACATGACCACATGACCATATGACCACATGACCACATGACCATATGACCATATGACCACATGACCATATGACCACATGACCACATGACCATATGACCGCATGACCATATGACCTAATTGCTTTTTAATGAGTTTTCTCATTAAAAACCCATTAGCATAATTGCTTTTTAATGAGTTTTTCCATTAAAAATCAAGTGTGGACCTAGGTTAGATAAAGGAAAAATTAATAGGTTGGGCCAGCGCCGCGGCGCTGGCTAATTTTCGTATCAACAGCCTGCGAATGTGGAAAAAACGTGGGTGGTCGCGGCTCGTTTAAGCATACTCGGTAAGTCTCATGTGCGTATCGTCATGTGGTCGCTGATGTGTCGATGTCATGCTGCGCATGGTGGTCATGTGTCATCGTGTCGGTCATGTGTGTCATGTCATGGTGTCGTGATCGGTCTGTGCATGTGATGTGGCAGATGTGTCGAGTATGTGAGTCTGTGGTTGCATCGTGTGCTGGGCGTTTATCGTCAGATTGCACGATGATGGTTCTAGGTCTGGATGGGTGCGTGGCGTCTCGACAATGACGTTGGTGTTGGATGTGCGGCGGCTGTGAGCGATGACCGCAGTGCTGGTGCAATTCGTGCTGGTTGAATGTCGACGTTGTGCGGCTGAGACATACAATGTTGTCTAAAATTTGTCGTCATTGGATCGATTTGTCTGTATGCGTGAGTGAGCTCCGTTGCTCGGGCTGTGGGCCGAAAGAGGAAAGACTGCTGTAATGCGAAAATCAATCTGTGTTACTACGAACTGGACTGGGTGGAAACATGTATGGAGAACCAGGAGTATGCATCTTTGATTGGGATGCAACTGTTGCGGTGATGCAGATGTGTGACAAGCTACTTTGCTAGGATGGACGAAAATGTATGGTTGACGACGATAAAACTGGGATGGTGTTTAACTAACAATGCTGTGGCATGTGCGCATATATGCTGGGTAACTGCAATCTGGAACGTATGTCGTTGACGTTGTCGATGACGGTGATCGATTGGACAGTACTGTGCGTGGGCTGTGAAGATGCAGTGTTTGAACGATGATGAATCTGCTATAAGGCATCACTCGGTGCTGCCAAATGTGTGATCGGACAAAATTTGTGTGGAAAATGGGAATGGTGGGAACTGGATAATGGGCAAAGGGTTGAACCCTTGGGGAGGAAAATTTCTTGAAGAATGGTGTGAGGATCGAAAAATTGGGGTTATCAGGGTATGTTGCCTAAGGTTGTTTGGGATGTATGAGAGAAGCGGGGAAAGTGGAATTGTCGAGGTTGTACATTGATGAAATTTGGAAAATGTCAGGATGAAAGGAGGGGTGGCCAAAGGGGGGGGGGATGTGCAAGGCAGGGTGATGGAAAACGGAGGGGCCTTTGTTGGGGCCCCGAAAATAAAGGGCCCAAATTTAAAAAAAATAAAAGGGGCGGTAAAACTGGGAAAAAGGTTTAAAGCTTTTAAAATTTGGGCGGGAACGGTTTTTGTTTAAAAATTTTTTAAAAGGGGGGGCTTTTTAAAAGGGGTTTTTGGGGCCCCCATAAAAGCGTTTGGGAAAAGGGTTAAAATGTAAATGTATTAAAATTTTAAAAAAATTTTTTTTTGATAAAATTTTTAAAAATTCCTTTTTGTTTAAAGTTGTTAGTTGAAATGGAAAAAATTTTAAGGGTTTCCCGCCCTTTGGGGGGGTGGGCGGCCAGGGGTGGGGGTTTTTTGGGCGGAAAGGGGTTAAAAAAATAATTTTATGGGTTAGTTGGGTTTAAAATCGGGAAAAAATTTGGGTCCCAAAAATATTGTTTTAAAAAAAAGTAACTGGGGAAAGGGGTTTTGGGGGTTTGGGGGGGTGTAGGGGGGTTGCTGGGTCCGGGAAGGGGAGGGTAAAGCCACTTGGATTTCGGTCTTGCGCGATGCGGAAATAGAGCAACCAAAAAATTGGTTTACAGAAATAAATATTTCAATAGTCAATCTACGCTGGGGCGTAAGATATAAGATAGTTGTTTATTTTGTATATATTGGTTTTAAGATTCCATAATTTTAAGTTCTCGCCTTCCAAATCCTTCCGCTTCTATCCTGGTTGACAGAGTATACGTGTTATCTCCACGTGTTTAGCGGAACACTGCGGTTTTATTTCTCGGAAGATGGTTGGCTAAGGCATATGTCTTGGGTAGCGAAAAGGTTTAAAATGAGTTAAATAAAGATGGTAAAATTAGTCTTTAAAACGCATAACTTTGTATGGGTGGTCTATTTAAAATCTGTTTACAGATTTGGGGTCCCTAGAAAATTTAATATTAGTTGATACCTAGCAAAATATATTTATCTTAAAAGAGTGACTACCCGCGTATAATAAATACAATATAACACTTGTCGATAAAACTTGTAGGAAATTAAAGACGTATTTAATGGGGTCCAGTATTAGAATTTGTTGGTAGTAATGTAAGTCCTACTGTATTGTAGGCGAGAAAGATACGATTAAAAAGATTAAAGGGTCTCACGAATTGTAGTTAATAAAACCGAGGGTCTTACAACCTATAACGAGCATATACCTCCAAAAGGGTAGGCATGCAACTACGCGCAGTGCGCGGAGAATAAGAATTCTCCAATAAGAAATTAAAGTTTCCATGTACGTAGCACCAGTCATTGGGTAATGGTCGAAATGTGAACCTATAAAGACGATTATTAATTGTGGTTTAGAAAATAGTAGTTTTCGTGGACTAAATAAAATAGCTTAGACTGGTTAATGTATATGGTTACATATTCTCGTACACATCCACAAACATCTGTTTACGTCCACAATGGCGATACCGGTAGTTTTGTTTAACAAATAGTAAGAAAATACGTCAGGTGTTAGTGCGTGAAGCCCATAGGATCGTTGGATTCAAAAAGAACGGTGCGTATGGTGGTCTCCGTTAGAATAATCGAAAGTGGTTAATCAATCGTATTAGATGTTTAAATAAGCGAAAGTGTAAAGCCTACATAAACAAAGATTTAATTATCCGACAAAAAGTACGCGATGTGCTACACTTATAAAGAAAGTATGGAATGGTGCTTTTAGCGGCCCTAGCAGTAAAAAGGGTGACTGACTTTTCCAAGCAACTACAAGAATAGCAGTAGCGCAGAGAAGGGTATGCATGTATTATACAGTTGCTACAAAATATGTTAGTTTACGCGTAGCTCGGATGTGTAATTGATCACGACTTAAAGATCCTCGGAGGTTTAAAAATTCTCGGCCCATTGTCGTTTGAAAATGTTTGTAAATTATCAGAACAGGTGCGGGTCGAAGTATAATGGATTATTGACTGAGTATTTGCTACCTTTACGAGGGAATTGGAAGTTGACAGACATCGAGCATCTAATTTCTATTTGGACGATATCGAGTACTTACCGGTTCTAGAAATCATTACATGCGGCCGACCGCTATGCGAAAGTGTAAAAGCATACAGAAGCATAATTATCAGACGAAAAGTGCGCGATGTGCTATAGAAAGTATACAAAAATGGTGCTTTGCCCAGTCTTAACAGTAAAAAGGAGAGTGACTTTTCAAGCAATTACAAGAATAGCAGTAGCGCAGAGAAGGGTATGCATGTATTATACAGCGCATTGTTGCTATAAAATATGTTAGTTTACGAGAAGGTCGAACGTGCACAAATTAAATTTTAATCTATAATTAACCATGGTCGTAAAATGGGAAATTAATGGTTAATTTAATACTGCTACATATACTTTCGCTTGGTGATTCATTTGGAAAATATTCAAGCTCACCTAAAATATGACGTAGAAATTATTTAAAATTAAATTGTTTATTAGTAAGTATCCTGTAGACAACAAGTTGGTATTTCTTAGTAATGGTTTAAAGTGTTTTTGGTTATAGTAGCACTGCATCTTCTACGACTTGCACACAATTGTGTGCGTGTGCTACCACCCTTTGGATTTTTAATATGCACGCGATCCGTATAACATGGAAGACGTTTTCCGTGTTTTACTAACGGCATTCGCAGCATGGACAAAGCGAACCGAGCGCATACATTGGTGCTAAATGTATTGGACGAGCGCGAGGATTTAATGACGTCATTTAGTTCCCCGATGAATCCTCAGACTTCGTTCGGTGTCTTCGAAACCTTCGGTTTGCATTCTATAGGGTACATAAAGCAGGTACGCAAGAATAAACTCTTTAGTTATAAGTTAGTTCGCTTACAAGTCAAGTCTTATAGTGCGGATTTTGTTTTGTACTAAAATGGTATCTGCAAACGTTTTTGCGCAACCTTTGCGGTGCTTCCTATACCTGGAAAATGCTCTCAAACGGCACCAGAACAAATGTCGTGGTGCAACATCGTCCACGGTTAGCCGTCCGCAGCAAAGTACTTAAACTGTGGGACTTGCGGTTTCGCTTTTACGAGAATGGATAACTTACTGCGACACAAGGAAAACAGCACGGATGTCATTAAGCCGTAAACGTTCAGCTCCGCCAGCTGTTAAAGGGCCTTGTACGAAACAACCACGAATTATGTGTAAAGTATGCGATTTCGAAATGGAAAAACTACGTATGCCGCACATTTAAGGAGCAACAGACATAAAAATGCATCAGTTACCGCTACTAGCGACGATGGTGTAGAAATGGTTAGCACTGCGTTTAACAACCGTATGGCTAGCTATCGCATAAAGAACGCCAGTCTCGACGATGGAGTGCCCGAGTTTCTTTGGAAGCAGAAAGAGCGATTTATTCGATTAATAAATGAAAAAAGAATACAACATACAGCAGTAAAAGTCTATTGCGAACTCTACGGCGTTTACACCAAAATGGGGGAAGAGACTACCGATGTGAAATCCTTTAACACAAAAAATGTGGTTATAACGTCTTCTAGTAATTTGGAGAATATGTACGAGGTCTTAAGCAAAACCATAAGAACAAAATCAGAGGAATTTGAAACATGCGAGTCCGGTTGGTCTTTGGAAAAAGTGCTCTATTTAGAAATAAATATTAATAAGTATGAGCCGATATGAGAAGTTCTAGGTTCAAAATAAAAAATTGTGAATATGTATTTAGAAATGTGGTTTACAAAATTTAAACTGTATTAGTAAAATTGTCTGTAATAAAAGTTTTAAGAATGGTTTTAGATTTTCTTTAGATATGAGCTGCAGGAAAGTTATAATTTAGAGGGTGTGTAAAATGGTAAGGGTGGTCCTGTTTTAAATCTGTTTACAGATTCGGATTCTACATAAAATTCTAGACTAACAAGATGTATCGCATGATAAAAAATTTATAAGAACGGTCAAAAGTCGCTACAGGAAGAAATCTTAAAATGGGGTAGCTCCTTGGGGTGATGATATCTGAAAATTTAAAGATTCGGGTAGCTGAGAAAATTTAATATTGATTGATACCAAACAAGATAGGTTTATCTCGTGGATGGAAATGTGGAGAAAGATTTATCTCGCAGAGGGTATATGTAACTTTGCAGGGCGTGGTCCGATTTCAAATCTGTTTACAGATTCGGATTCTACATAAAATTCTAGACTAACAAGATGTATCGCATGTATAAAAATTTTATAAGAACGCTCAAAAGTCCCTACAGGTAAAAATCTTAAAATTGGGGTAGCTCCTTGGGGATGGTGCTATGTGAAAAATTTAAAGAGATTTGGATAGCTTAGAAAATTCTAATATTGATTGATACCAAACAAGGTAGGTTTATCTCGTGGGTGGAAATGTGGAGAAAGATTTATCTCGCAGAGGGTATATGTGTAACTTTGCAGGGCGTGGTCCGATTTCAAATCTGTTTGCAGATTCGGGATGTGCATAAAATTCTAAGCTAATTTAATGTATCGCATGACTAAAAAAATTCATAAGAATGCTCAAAAGTCGCTACAGGTAAGAAATCTTAAAATGGGGGTAGCTCCCTTGGGGGTGATGCAATCGAAAAAATTCTTAGAGATTCGGGTAGCTGAAAAATTCCTAGAGATTCGGGTAGCTGAGAAAAATCTAGTGTTAATTAATACCAAACAAGATAGGTTTATCTCGAAAGATGCAATGGCTAGACAAAGAAAACTATTTGGTTCAGATGAAAGATAAAAAAATGGCTAGTCGAAGAAAACTTTTTGGTTCAGATGTGGGAGGAAATGAGGATGCTCATTTATCTCGGGGGTGGAAAGAATGCGGGTGTGACGTAATCAAAATGGTTGTTGGGGTTTCCGAGCAAGGAGGAGAGCAAGGAGGAGTCAGGAGGAGATTCTTAAAAAATAAGACTTTATAGTGCGAATTTACATGTAAATTTGGTCCAGATGTGTGAGGAAATGTGGGATTCTGGAGGAAATGTGGGGGCGGGATCCTTGATTTTACCCTACTTATAGGCTTTAAGAGTTTTAGAGCCTCGTAGGCGGCTAGCCTTTATAAAAGAGGGCCAGCAAAATCAACACCAACAATACTGAACGGTTTGATTTGGGTAATACGTGCTGCCGGTAGGTCTCCCATAGGAGGAGTTACCAGAACCGGTCTGGTACGAAAACATCTATGACATGATGATAAATAACTTCGGATTGAATTTTTAATAGAAATGATCCAAAAATTCTGTTGTATAAGATACGCTGTGGTATTAACACCGGGATGGTAATACCTTTCATGAGTTGACCGAATGATAAGTTCGGTTAATCGATGCCGCTGAGGCAATAACGCAGGAAACTTTACGAAATAGGAAAGCAAAGAATGTGTCAAGCGCCCACCTACTCTTAAGATATTTTGTGGATCAACAAATGGAGAAAGTTTTCGCAAGGTTTTAGGTAATTTACGTTTTGCCTTGATCGAAGCTATTTCCTTTGAAAATGTTACATTTTGTACATGCCGCACGATAATCATAAGAGCATTGTGTAATTCAATGTCTGTTAATGGACCCGTATGACGTTGAGCCGTGGGTTTAGAAAATCTATAAATGTAAGGCACGATGCCTCGGATTTTATATAACGATGAAAAGCGACTTAGTAAAATGTCAATGATGTTTGGATCTGTTTGAGCAACAAATGTTAGGATCTTCTTTTCCGTAGTTACCTCAGCAATTGAGGTTGACAATGTTGGTTGAGGCGGCCACGAGTCACTAGGGTAGTGAAGCCATTCAGGCCCCGCCCACCATAGCGAACATGAAATAACCGCGCTTGGCATTAATCCCCGAGATGCAGGATCAGCCGGATTATGTGAAGATTTAATATAAAACCATCGACTAGGTGCAATGATTTCTTGAATGTGGCTAACTCGGTTTGCCACAAAAGTTTTCCAACGAAAAGGTGGACAACGTATCCAAGTGAGAGCGACCGTAGAATCACTCCACGCTGAAACATCGGAGATTTCAATCAAGCCTTGATAAGACCGAATGGTAAAAGAAAGTAAATCGGTTAATAAAACGGCGGCACATAATTCCAAACGTGGAATGGAAATGCGCTTAATTGGAGCTACTTTTGTTTTAGCGGTTACAAATTGTACAGTTATTTCTCCGGTAGTTTGATTTATAAACTGGAAATACACTACCGCTGCATACCCTACCTCGCTAGCATCGCAAAACCCATGCAAATGACAAGTAAAAGGATCCGAAGGGGGTAAACAACGTGGTAACTTTAATGACGATAATAACGGCAGCACTTCTTGATACTGCTGCCATTGAGACGAAATATCTGCTGGTGGGATGTCATCCCAATTTAACCCTATCATCCACATATGCTGAATTAGGCGTTTTGCAAAAAGTGTTAGTGGGGCTAAAAATCCTAATGGATCATACATTCTGGCAACTTGCAAAAGTATGTTGCGCTTTGTACATATTGGGTTTAATGGTTTAACCCGAAATGAGAAAATATCTTCTGTAGGTGACCATTGAAGACCTAATATTTTTATTGATTCGTCAGAATCGAAATCGAGTGAAGCATATTGGCAAAAATCTGACGGAATGCCTTCCAAAATGGAAGCCGAATTAGAACCCCATTTTCAAAGTTCAAAACCAGCCAAATGTAAAAGTCGAATAAGTTGATCTTTGATTTCTCGGACCGATTGTATAGAATCTCCACCGGCGACGAAATCGTCAATATATAGATTTGACCGTATAGCCTCAGCGGCTAACGGAAACCCTTTGCCTTCGTCAATGGCTAATTGCTGAAGGGTTTTTAATGCTAGATAAGGCGACAACTTACTACCATAGGTCACTGTATTAAGCTGATAAGTCTAAATGGGTTCTTCTGCGGAGAACCGCCAAACAATTAATTGAAATTTTCGATGTTCTTCGGTACCCAAAATTTGTCGATACATTTGGCGAACATCACAAATAAAAACGAAACGATGAGTACGAAATTTAAGTAAGATTGACAAAATGTCGTTTTGGAGACTAGGTCCAGCCAATTTAATGTCATTAAGTGACATGTTGTTTTTAGCCTTTGCAGAAGCGTCAAAAACAACCCGAATTTTAGAAGTATGCCCTTCCTCTTTAAACACAGGGTGATGAGGTAAAAAATAATTATCGTTCCCAACGGGCGGAAAATCGAGTAATGCCATATGACCCGCATCAAGATAGTCCTGCATGAAATTGTTGTATTGTGCGCGTAGCTCCGGTTGAGCATGCAATTTGCGCACCAACGAAAATAGTCTTTTTTTAGCCATGTCAAAGGAATTATCAAAAATGGGCAAAGTATCGTTGAACGGTAACGCAACAATAAAACGACCGCTAGGGTCACAAGAAAACGTGTTTTCGAAAATCAAATCTGCCTTTTTTTCTTCTGGAGAAGTATAAGACTTGGATGGCAGCTCTTCTATCTCCCAAAAACGCCTTAGCGTCTGGTCGATAGGATCTTCTACAGAAGTAAAAAATGCCTGGACAGTATCAGACTGCAAGCTTTTTGTGGGATCAATAATAGCCCAACCAAAAATTGTATTTATGACGGCAGGCTGAAGAAATTTGCCATGTATAACACCGCCAGTAATGATGAACGGATAAACATCTGCTCCAAGGAGCATGTCAACGGTTCCTGGAGAGTTCCAGGTCGGGTCTGCAAAGTGCAGGCCGCATAAGTGTTCCCAATTATTAGGAACTTCAATGCTAGGTAATTTACCAGATATTGATGAAAGTACAAAAGTTGTGACTTCTAGAGATTTTCCAGAGTCTAAAATAGAGCGAATGGTACAGCTGACAGCACCCCTATTGACTGCTGAAGTTGTCTGCCCAAGTCCATAAATCGGAACTTGAAAACGTATGCGTGGAAGTCAAAGTTTGCTGACGTAATCTGTTAGGTTTTTTTTTCGTGGCAGCCACGTAGGGCGCCAAAGTTATGCTACGTTGGCACGTAGCCGTGCGCAACACAAAGGAAATCATAGAAGTGACCGGGCTCAATCGGAGATTAGGGGGGTCGTAGAAAGCAGACCAACATAAAACGTACGGGGCTGTAAGGAATTAGTAACAATACCTGCAATAAAAAAAGTTAGAATAGCAAACCTGCAATAAAAAAAAATTAGTCTTGCCAACCTGAAATAAAGAAAAAGCATAGCAGCAATGAAAAGTCTCAGTTATTCAGTACTTTGTAGAATGTAAATAAAACGGTTTAGATAAACTATATAATATATTCACGATAAAAGCATTATAAAAATTTTTATTACAAAGTGAGGTAATATTGGGGAGTAGCAGAAACGTTTCCTCACACACCAATTAAACATAAATCAGACAAAATGTAAAAAAAATAAATAGGTAAGACACAATTGATATGAGTAATTCAGTAAATAAATAGGTAAGACACAATTGATATGAGTAATTCAGTAAATAAACAGGTAAGACACAATGGGTATGAGTAATTTAGTAGTATTGATCTTTCTTTCTTTCTTTCTTTTTTTTTCTTATGTTTTAAAATATCATGCTAGTCTTTTGTAAAAGGTAATAGAACGACAAAGATATAGTAAAGCAACAGATAGATATTGAAAGTAATAATCAGTAGGAAATAGTTCAACTTACAAAAGTCCTTCAGCAACGCTTCTTGCAACTGAAGTGTGGGATTCAACGATGTCCTGCACTAACGAAGCACTTCACCCTTGACTGTGAGGGTGTTGATGGAACTTATCACACGTTACACTAATCACACCTACGTATTTCACTGGTGTTAGCAGCAGACATTATCACGCGTCGGGACTCTGTAGCCTTGATAAATTTCTTGGTAATTCTATTTCCTAAGACAATAATTTCGAAATATTCTGAAGCACTAGTTTAATTTCAACTGGGACCAAAGGTATATTATTTTCATAAACATCCCAAAAAGCAGTGAGAAATTTCAACCAATACCTTTGTAAGCCGGTATTCTGTTATATTTTACAAATAACGAAAATTGCGCAAGCAATGATCTATTTTAGATTCTTTGTTGTTAGAAAATTCAGAGACTACAGTATCACTGTATTTAAACAATCCAAAGTATGCGCCACTCCGAAAAGAAAAGGACCGCGAAACTAGATCGCACACACAGTTTTAATATCAAAAGACAAACAACTAAAAAGAACCAGAATGGGTAGCGCACGTGTATCACTTAAGTACGTCCGTCAAAAGGTTCCGTAAAACCACTTTTGTACAGTTAATATACAATTTTTATTTCACAAGGAAACAACAAAAAAAATCGTGCCGTGCTCGTACATGAACAATACCAAAAATTAAATCCCGCATTAATTCTCACTAGTCACAGCAAAGAGGAAACAGTATTTTTAACGTACTTAGTATCTCGCAATGAAGAACAAAACACGACTCCCTGTCTGTTTATTCAACTCGTTCCATTACAACCGCTTATCGTATCTTATCTAGGCTTGTTAATAACATCAGGAACATCCAAAACGTGAATGCCGCAATCATATATAATAATTAATTACAGCGGTTTATCATTTCCGATAAGTTGGAGAGCAATTTACGAATAATCCACATAAGGAACGAAATTTACATTTACGGCAAGACAAGAACGATGTAATCTATTTATTATAAGCGGTTTATAATTTTTAATTTATCTATCTTTAAATTACCACACACGAGTTAATAAATATCAAATACACAAACAGCAATTTGCAGGAATGCATTTATAAATTGGGAAACAGCGTAAAAGTTTAAAACTACAAAAATTGCACGTTACAAATCGTCTCGAATAAAGCTAGCTTGGGAGCCAGGGTCAAAGAGTACCCTGATCGGTTTGTATTTACTAGAACGGTCTTGAACTTCCACAACAGCAGTGGAGAGTAAGACAGTAACCCCAAGATTTAAATTCGTCTGTGAAGACAAAACATTTGCCGGAATAGGAGAGACTGACTGCGTCCTATTGGCATTTTTATGCATATGTGTAGCGGTCGGTTCAGCTGAACGGCTAGAAGCAGGTTGCTTCAAAATGTAGCAAGGTATGATGCGGCTTGGCGCAAGTTTGACAAGAATTATAAGATTTGCATTGCATGGACGCATGGTCTGTACGTAAGCAATTTAAACAGAGGCGTAAGCGTTTGACAATGTCGAAACGTTCTGTCGGAGTTTTATTTAGAAACGATTGACATCTGAAAATTAAGTGATTGCACTTGCAAGAAGGACAATGGTGCTAAAATGAATTCTTTGAGTCACTGGAGCTAATTGGTGTATCCAGTGAAACTACGTTAGAAGAAACTCTTGGTTTAAATTGAAACGCTGAGGATTTCTTAGGCACTGATGTGTGAGATGTATGAACAGTCGTCGAATAAGAAGCAGGTGCGGTGGAAGAAAATGTTTCCAACGCTGCACATTGTTGAGTTAAAAAATATCTCAAATCATTAAATTAGGTATTTGCTTCGGATCCGATTGGAGTTCAAAGCGTTTTCTAGTGAATGGATCGAGTTTTTCTAAAAGAAAATCGACCAGAATAAAGTTCCAATGTTCAGTAGGAAATTTTAAGTTAGTTAGAACAGCAAGGTTCTCTGAAAAACAATCAATAAGTACCCTAAGTTTCTTAGGGTCTTCTGATTTTAAAGGTAGAAAGTCTTTCATTGCTTTCCAATGCAAAGTTGCCAATAAACGTGGATTGCTAAATCGCTCACGCAAATTATCCCCAGAAACGGGTACAGATTTAACATTTTTCAAAGATTCTCCGCTACAGCAGTTAATAAGGTAATTTAATTTCTCAATATTGGTCAACAAAGCATTATTGTAAACGAGATTGTCAAATAAATCAATAAAGGATGAGAATTCAGTTACCTCATTATTAAAATGTGACAGCTTTAAGGGCAACAATTTTAATCCCGTACTGCTTGGAGTACTTTGAGTAATTTGTGGTGCCCGCGTTTCTTGCACCGTTTCAAGATGAAGCAAAATGCAATAATAAGCTGCATCTACCTCTTTCCGTAGAGCGCTGAAAGCTAATAATTCTACATCGTTACATGAAGCTAAGACATCAATTAAAACCCTATTAAAATTGGAGTAAATGTCATTTACTCCCCTTGTTTGAATATGGAATAACGTTTTTAAACTTGAATCACTCTGTATAGTGTTGCCAAGTTCCAATATTTCCATAATGCGTATTTTAAATAACTCAAGCTGAGCTAAATCTGTCGTTTTTGGGGCCATAATGAAAATGTTATTCCGAAAGACGTATAAATCCTATATACACAGTAACCCTCAGCTATGCGCTGAGAAATTAAGGTTCTTGTTCAAACACGAAGATGTAAAATATCGCATAAATCAATCAATCACGTTTATGACTATTAGGCTATTAAGCAACAAGTCGTAAACCTAACGGTTTGTCAAAACCCTTACGAAGTGTTAAGATATACTTCATAGTTTTGAGCGGACGGCTTTGAACTTCAAAGATTTAAAGGTCCACCAAAAATTTAATGTGGCTAACATATTTAAAGAAAGCTGCAGCTTTTACAATTTTATTACAACTCCAGATGTGTTCAATATTTCACGTTTGCAAACCGACTGTGGGGTTTGTATGTAATACAAAAAACGCGCAATGGGTTTTAATTACAAAGCAAATCCCTTTACCTTTCTTATTTGAGAAGTACAAAAGCGAGTTATAATATTCAAGTTTGCCGTGTGTCTTATATACCGCTACAGTGAGTTCCAAGACTGCAAACCAGCAAAATCTTATGTTAGAGGATTTGTTTGTAGTTAAACACTTGTTGGTTTAATTACGGCAAAATCGCTTAATTTAATGTAAAGAGAGTATATAGCTAATATCTTACACATTTTAACCCGCTAAATATCGGGTTTAAAACACAAATTTAAAAACTAAAGTAAATAATTAAAACAACGCTCGCTGAAATGCAAAAATAATATTTTATATAGGACATGCGTATAAACATAGGACAGGTGAATTCCGATCGTATTAAGGACCAATGTGGTTGATAAGGTTGATAAGATTAATCTAGAAATTGTAATGATAGGAAAGAACCAATTGCTATTATGTAGCAATACCGATGGCAGTGTAGCGGTTATGTAATAAACAGAGCAAATACGACAAACTACTTAATAAAGAATATAAATACCTTAAAGCCTGTGCCACACTGGACAAGAGAAGTCACACACAAAAGCTAGCGGACACCCAAGAACACGCGCGCTCGGTGTGGTGTCGCTTTCAGGACTCTCGTTCAACTGTCTTCTGTTACCGTCCGAGTACGAATCATGTTACTTCACGCACTCGCACTACGGCATAAGGTTTCACTAAAACTGTAGGGTACCCGCACTAATGGTATTTATTGTCACCACTGTAAAATTGTTCAATGATGACGTAACAATAACTTCAATTGATACAAATTAAAATACAAATAACTTTACAAAAAAACTGAAATACAAGTGTCAACGTTCATTCGTTTAATTTTTAAGGGTTGCAATATCAAAGTGTAGTGGACGTACGTGTACTACTCTCTTCGCAAACTCGTTGTGTAGGGGTTCTAACGTTTTTGCGATCAGATAGTAAAAGATGTAGGCCATGAGAATTTCAGGGAAATGTGTAGATTAGCTCGGAATAGAAAACAATGGAGGTACGCCGTCCAATCAGTTTTAAGACTAACGACCTAATGATGAAAATTTTAAAAAAACATAATTTATTCAGTGTGACTTACATCTGACGTACAATCAAAAATTATTGAATAATATTTTAAAGCGCAAACCATTTCTAAAATTGAATTCTGTACTTTAGAAGATAGTAAATCTATAAGCTCATTTTGAATTTGGTTTCATAGCTAACGCGGTATCCTACCCATCTAAGTGTTTTAGAGACTTTTCTTCGCGATTAACATGTACTCATATAATTGTATCAAATGTGAAAACCATCTCAATTGTTTTTAGAAAATTTTCATTATCGTGGAAAAGGAGGTTTCTACAAGAACCTTGAAAATCATGGCATTGTTTAGACTTTAGATAAAGACTTAATTAATGCAACAATTTTTCCAAAACAACATACCAATATTTTTCTAATTATAAAAGTCGCAGTATTTAGTATTAACGGTTATTATTCCCTGCATTTTGCACAGTTTGCATCTATCACTATCTGTGTGCAAAAGTCTGATCTCGGTCTACCTCTACCTCTCTTTTCCTATATCTGTTTGTAGTATATTCCGTACTATTCCCCAGAAATGCCTTAAAACGTATCATGTCCTCCTATTTCTCTTATTTTTTTGTTTTCCACAAATATCTTTATTTCTCTACTATTTCTACAACCTATTTGTTATTAACTTTGTCTGACCATGCTACCATCCTCATACATCTGAAGCACAACATTCCAGAAAGCTTCTATCTCTTTCTGTCTGCTTTTCCTACTGCCCCTATTTCATAGATGTACTGTGCTGTGCTCCACACTATGCTTTGAATAGTTTTCTTCTTGTATCTATGTTCGTCGTCTTTGAACATAGCTGCTGTTCTTTCTTGTTTGATGCAGTTCGGTCACCTTCTATTGTTTTACAGTTATATACCCTATTTCCCCGATATTAAGTGGTATGTGAAGGGGGGTAAACAGCTTTTGGCTGTCAAATTCCCCAGCACCTGAACCTTTGTCGAATTAAGTTTTTCCAATTTATCCTTCGCACAATCAACATTAGTTGAAAATATTTCACAACCAACACCTGTAGTTGTTTATAATAATCATCGAATTTAAGAGCACTTATATTTTCGTCATTGGGTTTTACACCTTGAAACTGGTTGGACTTGTCCCTCAGCTTATTTATGTTTTGAGCTAGCCCACACAGTTCCCTGCAATTCTCCCAACAACCGATACACATTACGTGTGATTTTCCAATGCTCCACCCGAAGGTACTACATTGGCCATGAAGCGAGTTTTTTTTACCTGGAAAATTTGGAATTTGGCGAACCCTTGCTGTTCCAAGCAAGGTATGGATCTTTAACGTGCGCGACAACATTCACACACGGGACCTCCATTTTACCTCTCATCCGAACGAGGGTGTATTTTTGTGAAAAATGCTCGCCTAACATTTTTCAAGAGGACCGTGTCGGGTTTCGAACCAACCGATATATAGCTCGATTCCCTTCTTTTGTTTTCTAATTATATGCCCTATTTCACCGAGATTCAGTGGTATGTGAATGAGGTTAACCAGCCTGTGGCTTCCAAGGATGCCCCCACACTTAGACATTTGCCGTATTAATAGATTTCAAGTAAATCCATTTGCACAATTAACATTAGTGGGAAGTATTGCAAAACAAATATCTGTAGTTGTTTATAATAATCACCATGTTTAAGTACAGTTATTATTTTTGCCATTAGTTTTTCCATCTTGCGACTGTTGGAAGAGTACCTACATTGATTTCTATTGTGAGCTAGCCTACACATTTCCCTGAAATTCTCACAGCCTACATCTTTCACTATCTGTGTGCAGTAGTCTAACCTAGGTCTACCTCTACTTCTCTTTTTTCTATCTCTGCTTCTAATATATTCCGCACTATTCCCTCATGTCTTAGTGTGTGACCTATCATCCTATCTCTCCTATTTTTTACCGTTTTCCACATAGTTCTTTCTTCCCCTACCATTTCTAGTACCTCTTTGTTCTTAATTTTGTCTGTCCATAGTATCTTCATCATATATCTGCAGCACCTTTTCTTGTCTGCTTCTCCTACTGTCCAGGCTTCACAGCCGTACAGTGCTGTGCTCCACACACATGTTTTAAGCAATCTTTTCCTTGTTTCTATGTTTGTGGTCTTTGAGCACAGTAGTTGCTTTTTCTTGTTAAATGTAGCACGACCTTGTGCTAATCTTTGTTTTATATATTTTGTGCTTTTCCCATCTTGCGTTATTTGACTTCCTAGGCAGTAAGAAATCCTTAACCTCTTGTAAGTTCTCGTTACCTATTTGTATTCTTATTTTTTGTTTATTTTTCCCTCTTTTGCATACTAGAACTTTAGTTTTATTTTTGTTAATTTTCATTCCATATCTCTCCGTTAGAACTGTTTCCATTTCATTAACAGCAGCTTCTCACTTAACGGTTATTTTTAATTTTAACATTTTATTTAAGTCAGCCCAAGTTTTAACATAACTATTATGTGTGATAGTAGTTTCACGACGTTTTAAAGCTAAAGATTAGTGTTGTCAGTTAGAGAATCATATTGAATTTGAAAAATTATTTAAAGTTAAGAATTTTCCAAAAATGTTGGAAGAGAACCAAATAATTAAGTTCTTTAGTTTCGAATACAAAAGGCCATTCTTTTACTCTTTAGTCCACATTGTAAAACTACTTGACCAAATATTTAGTAGAAATTTTCTTCTGTTTTCGTTAACAGTATAATTATGTTCTTTTAACTCAGTCGTTCTTAACTGTGGTTACGGGCACTGTGGTGGTACTAAAGAGCATTTCTTGGAGCGCGAAAGAAGTTTTAAATTTTTAATGAAAATTATCGCCTAGCCGCCTATAAGAAATATGCATTCTTTTCTCTCCCACTTATGGGACATAAACGAGAGAAATTCTACATCTACTTTTCCTTTTCCACGTCAGTCAGTACATCGAGGAACTAGTTGAGTCACGTTCGCATACACCAATACACGATGCGCACAAAAACTCGGGAACTAATACTCATTTATGAAGAGAAATTGGCAAGTGTAATCACCTATGGATAACTAATATGAGCAGGTCAGTAGATTTAAGGTTAGGAACTCAAAGATTAACCCAAACATTTGAACACTAATTATTACAATCTGCACCTGTAATAAAAGGAGATACTTTACACAAATAAAAGGCTCATATATGTCAAAAAACTAAATATTTTTAAATTTTTATAAGTTCATTTTTGAAGCTTAGACTTGGAGATATCTAGTAAGAATCTCTGCATTACTGAACACCTTAGAAGGTGAGAGGTGGAAGATAAAATGTGAAAAGTGGAATGTGGAAGGTGAAAAGTAGAATGTAGATGGTGCACGGTGGAATGAGGAGGTAGAATGTGGAAGGTAGACTGCAGATAGGAAAATGTGGAAGATAAAGTGTAGAAGGTAGAGCGTGAAAGATAAAATAGGATAAGACGCTAATTAAGCAAATTCTTTCTTGCTTTGAATCAAACAGAAATAAAATTATACCGACTTCCGTGAAGCAACGATTACCGTACCGCCTACCGGGTAGTGCTGTCGTGAGTGCTTCATATTCAGTTCCAGCCCTTCTGTCCCTATCCCTATCGTATCCTTCAGTGAGGCACCACTAGCAGGAGCACCGATCCACAACAGGGTAACAGCAGAGAACCGCCCCTGAGAAGGACAACGCCCATGTAAATGTCGGGGTAAGTGTTTTAGAACTTTATTTACTTGCAAGAGGGTTTACTGGGAGGGTTGATCGCAATAGTCTGACTGCAGGTTTGAATTCTGTTCAATATACTTAGACTTCAGTGAAATTCAGATCTGTCAAGCAAAAATGGCAATGTATAATATGATCTTTAGGTTCTCTCCGTACCATAGTCAATGTAAAAGACATTATTTATGCGTACCGTTGAGTCATTCACACGCTGCGTAAATGGTATGCGGCCCCCAAGATTTATCCTGAACTAATTTGCATTCAAAATAAGGCTTATACGCTCCTTTGATTAGCGTAGTAGTTATTGCCTTTCTGTGAAATTTAATCATAAACTCGCCATATACGCAACAAAATGTATCCGCTTGATTTACACACTTTCACAACATTGTATTAAGTCTAGCTAATAATTTCTACTCATTCTTAACGCAAATACGTGTTTCTGGAAATATATAAATTCCAAGTTTCTCACGGTACAATAAATATCGTGCAATAATAATTCTTAAATTCATTAAAGAATCAGAAAATTATTCCTTCCGGTTATAATATCAAACCATAACCACATGTGTTTCCGTAGGTGTGTTTTCTAGTGCTAATTGAACGATCTCTCTCCATTGGCGTATGAATCCGTTAGTGAACTTGAAATAGTCTAAAAGTTATTGTAATTAAAATATTACTGTATATTTGAATAGTGTTTCGATACATATACCGGGTGCTATAAAATTTGTACACTCTTAGCGAACTACATTCCGACCACCAGTGAGATTATTAACTGTTGTTATACGGTGTACGTTCGATTTTATTCATTAAAGCACACCACTATACTAATTAAGCGTTGTCATCGTGTTCACCAGTGCTATTTTGCTCTCGTGGTGCTTACTGTTTCTCACTAGTGTCTTCGCACCCCTACCGTTACAGTCCACTGTTCTAGTACGTCTGTTCGCCCCCCATCTTCATGGTCCTGATGATACCGAAATCCCCGCACTCTCTATTCCTTCTTTCCACACCGTCTTAATACCTGAGGGTGATACGAAAATTCTAGTGTAGATTCGGTTTCAGCGACCAAAAATATATAAAGGACACCCATTAGAAATTAGGAAACAAAAATCTGGTTGTTCTGTGTAATGGAATACTCACTACGTTCTGATGTAAACTTTACTTGGGCGCAATTGCAATGTGTTTTTTCTATTTCCGTCATTGGAAAATCCTTTGTTTAATTTTCAAATGACATTTGCTACTGTTTTAATATCTTTGTACAGATACCATTGATAATAATACATTTGATTTTATGCGAACTCAACAAGATTAATGCAGTTAATCTCTAACTATGACGCGGAAATTATAATTATAGAAACTCTAATCCAAGAAATATGTTGAAAATAAACCAAATGGAATTTTATATTTAAACTGAGGAAGAACTTAAAAAGCGCGCTAGTTTTGTAATCTCACGAATCGATTCTCGTGTTATTTATTCAAATATCAATGATTCCGATTCGACTTGTTTCTAATTTATTTAAATAAGCAATTATTTATGAATGATAATTCAATTGAGGTCAGAGTTGATATTATATAAATGAAAGACATTTGCCGTTGTACTTTTCTAAGACATAAATAAGAAGCAAATAAATATTATGCAGACGGACATTTATTTATAAAATGCCAGTTAATTATTTAATATTATCATCATTTGAATTTTTAAATTTAAATTGATATGAAGTTCTGTATGCATGTGAGACGGATTTTCTGAAAGACAGAAGACAATCGAATAGAACTTTTGAAATGTTAACGTGTGACGAAGGGAATAGGTTAGATGGACAGAGGTAGAATGTTAAAAATGAGGAAACGAAACAAAGAGAAAAGGAGAGTAAAGGCTCTGAACATGAATAGGAATACGTTTTCACAGAACGCTGTTTAAATAATTAATCCCAAGTCCAATTACAGAAGGGAAGACGGGCATAATTACCGGAGTCCGGTGATAACCGTTTGATTGTGTGAGGGAAGAATATTAGCAAGTTAAGTAATAAAGTCACATCGTGTCAGATGTTTCCACTGCAACCCTGAATGTGTCGCAATGGCAATTTAGTAATATAAGTAAACTAGGTTAGTTATTGTTTTAAATAATGAATTATTATTAATTGATCTGGAACAGAACTAACTAGAATTGTTGTTGATAATATTATAAGAGCATGGCGCCTAAATACCCGTATCATTAGAAATAATTAATTTCCAAGGTTAATCTGCAAGGTAGCCGCAATTGATCAACATTTAAGTAGACTTTTATCACCCCGCGACCCTGCTATCGAATTAAGTACATAACATATTATATAATTCGTATAAAAACAGAAATATGAAAAACAAAAAGAGAGCAATGCTACAAATAAATCGGGATTCACAAAATCCTGAAAAATGGAAAATCACTATTGAAATTGAAGACCAATACCTGATACCTTACAGTCCACACAAATTAAGCCGTGCTAAATAAGAAATTTTCTATAAAATAACGAATTAAGAAGAAGTTAACAATAACACAGTATGAGGGAGTAGAACCTGTAACGCGTTCACGTTTCTTTAAATATAAATAGGATAAGAAGATATAAATGTTAAATTTAAATGGACAGACTAAATATGGATGCATTCAGTAGTAAATTTAATGAATAGTTAATATTATTTAAGCAATATATTTAAAATTAGTGTTCCTATAAAGGTAATTAGGATAATAAGGAATAACATTATTCTTTTAAATACGTTGTTAACGTAATAATCCAAGCGAGGTCTTATTTTTAATACCGCAAAGCAAACCAGTCTTAATATTATAAGACGCTACGTATGCACTTCCCATAGAAAAATAATTTACAATAGACAGTTGTCGTCCGTGATCATCAAAAATATTAAATGATACTATAATACAAATTACATACAAAGTATTACTGATTGAATTAATGCTTTTTCTTTAGGATTTCTTTTAGTAGTACCTGGCCAGATTGATATTAGGAAATTGCTTTTTTAAGAAAAGTACATTTTTGTTCATATTGGTGGCGTAATTGGTAAACGCATGGTTCCGGCAAAACCAACATACAGGTTCAAGTCCTGTCCAAGACCTTATATTTTCCATCTTTCAATTATTAGCTCAATTTGAAATGATCATTTGGGCTTTGCATAAAAGTCTAAGTTATTATTTCATCTTATTCGCTGTAGTACGATAGTATTTATCAACTTACCTGGAACTAACAGGATTTTATCGTTTATCGACCTTGTGTCGACCAATAACAAAATTTAATGTGATAACGCCTTCTTCGATATCAATGGCGTATTCTACTTGACTCCTCTCTTTTTAAATTATCAAATTACACTCCCATAAATGTTATCACTTGTACTCGACTAGCTTTTATCTTGAATTATAAAATAAAGTTAATTCAATTCCATATAATGAAAACAAATATTATGTACAGGTTTTGTAAATTATTTAAAATACACTTTTCAATCAATTAATGTTGTAAATCTTATTTATCTCAAAAATCATATCCTTTTTAATCAATCTAAAGTCACCAAAAAACCTATTGTTTTTATAAAAAGAAGCCTGGAACGTTCAAAACCCGTTTATCATATAACGCACTTTATACGTATGCAAGTTTGTTGCTTTGTTGACTTCGTCACATTAGTTTATATTAAATAAGCAAATTCAATATTCAATATTTAAATTCAAATAGAAAAATAATGTCTTAAAATCTAACCTGGTCTGTTTTCTTTGTTATTTCCTTCTCGCAACCGACGCATCCATTATCAACTAATATTTTCCATGCATTATACCATCCATTTGGATCAAAATTATTCTCCCCCAATTCAGAATTATTATATACCCATTCAAAATATTGTCTATCCACACGCTTAAACCATTGCATTTAAATTATTGTCATCACCCTCTGGACTACCATTATTAAACTTAGACTTATGCACCCCAAATTATTGTCGTCTCATTTAGACTTATTATTTTTTCTCACCAGACTCAGAATTTATTCTCATCAATTCAGATACCTTCTATACTCCCTGGACTCATACTTGTAATTTATTCTCTCCGGACTCAGAATGTCATTTATTATTCTCCCCAGACTTAGAGCCTTATTATTATTATGTTTTAGTTTAAATAAATTTCCCAAAATCTACTTACGTTTAATCGGCAATAGTGATTTCCATCTTCGTCGCACTTAAACAATTTTCACTTATAAATTATTCTTACGTGTTACACTTGGGTTCAAAGTGGCGCACCTCAGCCTTTGTTGAGTTGAAAACTGACTTCGTTATCATGGTCGCTGTTAATATATGATTGATCTCCTACTCCATCTGTGGACATGGCCTACAGGCCCGTCGCTAATTTTAACCAATCAAGTCTTAGCATTTAAAGTAGTTTCTGATGTAACATTCTCGTCCTCTCGACTAATTGTTGTTTTCTCGCAGCTGCCTCTTTATCAGACATGCGGTGTTTTAAAGAATATAATCGCTTTTCCATGTTGTACACAAACAACTGATGCAATTCGACTTTCAATTTTCATATCTGCTTGTTTATTTACGCAATTTTTAATCACCTTTACTTATCAAAATGGTTAATTGTTTGTACGCATTTACACTATGTTTCTTGAAGCTTTATTTCTTATCTCTGTATTATCATAACTGAATTGAATTCTTTTGAATGCGTGTTTAATTACCTCTATTATGTTTACTTATAAATAAGGGTGCTTCTACTGAAAAATATCGTTATTTGCATTACCTAAATTAACTAAAACTCTATCTACATGGTGTTATTCGTTATCTACTTAATGCATGTATTGCTTATTTGTATCCTAACTATGCGTCTTCTTGTCCTAAGATGTGTCTATTTGCGTCGCTTAAAACTACTTATACTTTATATACAGGGTGTTGACTGCTGACTATATACAAACTATCCCAATTACTCAATTTTCTATTACATAAATGCAGTTTTCTGCTTCCTATTATGATTTCTAATTCCGACCTTTGCTATAAAATACACCCTTAAACAACCTCTTATCACAGCATATATATATATATATATATATAAAAATCAAATTTACGGACGTGAAATTAATAAAGTAATGTTGATGGAAAATCGTTATGGGATAAAGGCGTCCGAATAAAATAAATTATTGAATAATCATTTATTGAACATCAACGTTTCGGATAATATGAATCCTTAATCATGAGCTAAAAATTGCAATTAACAAAAACAGGAAAATAACATTATATACGGTACTTACATTCAATGTGATTAATAACACTAATTCATAACAAACATTGACTAGAATATTAAAGTGTCAGTTTGACAGATAAAACGTCAAGTAGTGTTTTAAATAAGGATAGACAAATGATTGATTTGGATAGCCAAATAATTGATTTGAAAAGTCACAAAATTAAAATATAACTACCCAATAAGAAGAGTGCAATGTATCGATCTACTAAAAATTAATCTGTTGCATATGTTTCAAGTTGTAGTTAAAACACTACTTGACGTTTTATCTGTCAAACTGACACTTTAATATTCTAGTCAATGTTTGTTATGAATTAGTGTTATTAATCACATTGAATGTAAGTACCGTATATAATGTTATTTTCCTGTTTTTGTTAATTGCAATTTTTAGCTCATGATTAAGGATTCATATTATCCGAAACGTTGATGTTCAATAAATGATTATTCAATAATTTATTTTATTCGGACGCCTTTATCCCATAACGATTTTCCATCAACATTACTTTATATATATATATATATATATATATTGTTGTGGATTCAAAGAGTTAAATCAGTGGGAAACAATAAAATTTCAACAACCGTGTATAGAGAAAAAAACAAATTATTTACGCGCAAAATTTATTTAATTCATTTGGCAATTGTAGTCGTTGTAAAAGCAAACATCAGTTTTATCAGATACGAAGAAATATAAAGTCTAGGAATTGTTATGCCAAACGTTCGATAATTAACAAAACACCTGCGTTTTAAAAAGGTTACGTTTGACGAAATTATGAGCATATTACGATAGGTTTTCATAGAAATTATGTTCAACCGTCAGTGTGGATAAACAACAAGGCTAACAAACATCCTAAAGAGTGAGGGAAATGCACAATCAATTATATACAACAGATTGAGACAGATATAAAAGCGTTGGGATTGAAAATGCACATAACGTATACACGTGGAGTGGAGATGAGTGTCATCAATATCGATTTTCTGTAACTCAAGTGGGGTTTTGAACGAGACAGCAGACATGCATAAGACAGAGATAAATATAGTTTAGGCGGGATTTGTGACGACAGAGAATTTTATCATTGGTTAAAAACAGACAGTTTTGGAGATGAGTGTCATCAATATCGATTTTCTGTAACTCAAGTGGGGTTTTGAACGAGACAGCAGACATGCATAAGACAGAGATAAATATAGTTTAGGCGGGATTTGTGACGACAGAGAATTTTATCATTGGTTAAAAACAGACAGTTTTCCAAACGTACGCACACGCGAAGGTTGAAAGCGAATCGGTGATACAGCACGTAGCAAGCTACAAAATTTTACGAATTTCGAGACGGGTATATTCAAAATTTTTGGAATTAGATTTGAAAATAAGCTTTTCGATTGAAGTGCGTCCACTAACGGGGTTTTTGAAAGCATATAAATACTTAGGTTACAGAGGCTCTCTTGTCTTCTCTTCGTTTTTAGTTTACTTTACTGCGATACAGTACTGAATGCTGACCACCATAACAGTAAAGCTTTCTTGTAAAACAGTAGTAGCGGACATCTAATTAGTGACGTGAAGTACGAGTAGTGCATTTTAAAGTAATAAAGGTCCGGCTACTACAATACAAAGCACGAAAATCAATAAATGGACGCATGATATATGTGGGGTAAGCATCACAAATAGTCAAGTTTGTATGCATGATATATGGAATGGTACTGTGAGACGAGGCGCTTGGCTCGCATAGGTGGGAGATGGTAGAAGTCTGTGGATCCGCTGAGTAGCACGGTGAATGGAACCGAAGCCGAGGTGTTCTGGCAATCGTCTTCGAAGGAAAGAAGGTCTGAAGAATTCTCCAGGTAATTTATTTGAAATTTCTGTTGTTTGATAAACATTTGTGAAATTGTGTGCTGTGTTGTTGACTTTTTGGGGCATATTTATGATTGTAAAAACTTATTGAAAAAGATACATGTACTGGACAATTTATTGAGGTTAAATATTGAAAAGGGGTGTATTTAAAACATTCAAAATTTTATTCAGGATATATTCTGTTAATTTTGTTTTAATTTATGCAAGGTGTAAGAGACATATACAAACTAAACTGGGTTATTATGAGATCACCATACTCCAGCGTGCAGTCAATTTAGGGTAACATGTGGGACCCATCTACTCATATCACATTGAATTTGTTTGAAAAAAATTAGAAAAATCAAGGGCATTAAAACATACCATATTTTGAGTTTTATAATTAGTGTATCAAACTGTTTTTAACACATGTGAATATAATTTGTCTGTTAATAGCTGTAAATAAAAGCTTGTATGATTGTTGTATTATTTGGTGATTTTATTAAATGGTGTGCGAGTGTGAAAGAGGTATGGTTGTAAATTTAGGTATTCGAGAAGAGATACAGCTGAGCTAGCCAGGGAAGCTGAAAGAGTTTTCAGGTGAAATAAAAGGGTAAGGCATTTTTTTTGAAAATTTTGAATTTTTGAAAATTATATGTTGATCCGGGTGGGGCACGAGTTTTTCTGAGGTTCCAAGGCAATATATATATATATATATATATAATGCTGTGTTAATAGGGTCATTTAGGGGTAGTTAGGACTAATAGTATAGCGCACTTCATATAAAATACATAAGGGCTCAGAAAACGACAGTTTTCTGAAGAAAACAAGAAATACGATAATTAGACTGGAAAGTAAAGGACAACGCCCTGTGTATAAATCATAAGCATAATTAATTCAGTTAATGAAAAATATTTTTGAAGATTTATTAGAATAAAAATTCGCAAGTCGTTAAACAACATAAATGCAAGCTGAAACGTGACATGCATGGGCAACGCATCATTATTACGTCAAGGATCCTAATTAAAACAAGCAAGTTCAAAAATGCGTAAGATAGCAAACGCATATAATTTAATGCATACATTGTATTAAGTCTACGTGACTAGAAAATTAAAATCGACACCGGATTTATTGGAATCAAACAAGGCATGGTAATTAAAATCAAAGTTCACCAAATTTATTTGAACAAACAATGGTTTACTTATCTAGAAGTATGAAAATCCAAAGGAATCAATGCTATTAACTCGAAATGGTACGTGACAAAAGTAACGCGTTGATATTAATATACAATAATAATACCATGGAATATCCGAAAACCTGGTATGAAAGTTTTATACACAACAACGAACTTTGCGCTTGTCAATACATAGACGATGCATTTAACTATGACCGGATTTGTAAACGAATCAATTCGCCATGAAGTAAGGCATAGTTCACGTCTCTTAAAACACATATATTTACGTAAAGTGATTAATTGTGAAGTGCGAAATAATACCATTGTCATTATGTAAAATTGAAAGGTTTGTCGTTTTATCCTTTAAAAGCGACTCTAATTGATTACTGAAGAGAAGTCTTAATAAACACTGGGAAACAAATCTAAATGACTACTGGGGAACAAATCTAAACAATTACTAGAGAACAAATCTAAATGGTTACTGCAAACAAGTCTTAATAATTACAGGGGACAATTTTAAATAAATACTGGAAGCGATTATAAATAATTACTGGAATAAATGAGGAAATGCAACAAGCATTTACTTCAACGATAAATAGTCAAGGAGTGTAATGGAGGACGCTAGCGTGATTAAGGCTATGCTATGAGGGATGTAGACAATATCGAAAACAGTTGGACCAGGGACTGATTCGAGCTGAAAACATCAGGTTAGCCAATTTGAATGTTTTATTATTTTATTTGTAAATATTTCATTGTACATTGCTAAACTGAATGATTGAAAAATTAACATTTAATTGAATATTTCTAATTTAAATACTTTAAAAATTGCTTTCATGATAATTTAAGTGAGAGGTCGGCAAGGTTTGTTTTTTTTTGAGTATACGTTGTAAATTACCTAAATAATTAGAAGTTGAATGAACATTCATCAGGCTTCAGTTAATGATAATAATAATAGTAATTTTGCTGTCTTTTTGATCATCTTTGCGAATGATAATTATTAAATTTTTTTATTCAATTATTAGAAAAAAATTCTAGTTAGAGAATTATTAAACTTTTCAAACGCTGTAAATGTTTTTGAGAACATTATAATAATTTGTGCTTAATGGTTTTTGGTTAAAAGATTGAAAACAGGAAGGAAAGGTAGAAGATAAATTTAAATTCTTTGTTTGTCGTATTGTCGCTACCTCCGTGCGTATTTCAAAAACTAAGCTAGCCGACGCAATTAAAATTATACATTAAAAATCAAAAATTGACATTAAAAATTTTTACCTTTTTAATTTGCAAAAAGGGCGCATAGGGGTATTGCTACAGCATCACAACAAAATATATATATATATATATATATATATATATATATATATATATATATATATTGCAGTTTATCCTTTATAGAATCTGCTCGCTACTTCGGGCTCCTCACTATTCCTCCTTCTGAAATGGAAATAAAACTCCACCAATTTGTACCTAAATAAAATTTCGTTACAAATTTCTTGAATTACGATGTTCTAGTTTGGTATTTACAAAAATTGCTTCTCCGACTTGATCTACCACGGCTAGCGCTGCTCACTAGCTTTTACGATATACTCACCTCGGCTACTCATTCTCTCACCACCTTTCTAATAAAAGAGATAAAAAATAAAATATATCCAAAAAAACATACATCCTTGTATTCATATAACAAATAATTATTCGCATAATCTCAATATCTACAAATCATTTCACGATAAAACATTTCACACTTTTGTTCGTTATTGAAACGTTAAACTAAAATTCTCGTGAGCTTTTATGTTACTCTATATGACAAAATTTCATTCGAAGCAGATGGGCCTCTCCTAAACCCTAAATTTACGTTCTCCCGGCCTATGTTGAGCTCATTATAAACCTTTAATTTTCTATGCCTAAAATATTGCATCAACAAGTTATGCTAAAGACCCGTTTACTCTTTACACCATAAAAAATATTTTATTCAAGTATTTACACCCTCAGATTTCAATTATTGTCTTTTTCTCAAAGAAATTACTTTACAGTTTCCAAAAATTTTACCAAATAACTCAAAATACACAGCGTTTTTGATAACACAATATCATCACGACAGTTCAACAACAAGAAAAAAACGTTACCCGGAATGTTCTTCTAAATCACCACCTCGGTAGTTGATCTTCACCAGACCCACGTTCCTAGACTACACCATCTTGCTGCTTTCCAATTTTGACTGCATTTCTCTTAACTCGTTCATCCAGTTCTCCACCAATTTGTGGACGCTTTTCACACGACTGCTCGTACAAAATCCAAACTTCGTTTCCTCCTCCAACTAACTCATTTATCCAGTTCTCCAATAATTCGCTTATTTACTTGCCATCCTGTTTCAATGGTCTTAATTATTTTTAATAATGTTCGGCCCGTTTACATTACTTGCACCAACTCGTGCATTTCAAACACTTGTAAATTATTCGGACTGCACTATTACCCGATTTTCAGCTAGGTTGGTCTTCTCTATACCACCAAAAGTAAGTGATGCGACTCAGAAAATAAGAGAGAGATAGCCACCTTTGGCAATCCTTATATAGCCTCAAAAACCTCCATTTTGTGTCACGTATTTTTGCTGCATTCTCTAAACTCCGGCAACTGCCACTCCATTCCACTAATTTTAGATGTACACAACACATAACGACCTTTGAAAACCAAGAATTTTACCACCTTAACGACATTATACTTCGAAAACACGCTAAAACTGACCAACCGTCCAATTGCTCTGTGAACTGTGTCCTCTCTTAGCCTCTACCTAATCCTAATCACGCCTTTTAATGGCCGCATCTATATTCTTATTCCATTCATACATTTATAATCACCTTTCCTGTCTTTGTCTTATAGTCCCACTATTGCCCTGTTGCCTACGTTTTAAAACTCCCTTCTTCTATATGTGCGCCTTGAAAAATCGATATCGTGTGACGTAAAGCCTGTTGCATCTGCGCCCCTATCTTAGCCTCTACAAATATTTGTTTACCGCGTTCTTGAAACTGTTTGTTACTAAAACACCTGCTCTATTTTCCTTCTGCCTCTATTATATTCTAAAACTTCTCTGTCCCTTACATTTTTATCGATTTATTTATGAAATACCCGCTGCTTGAAGCTAACCTTGTATCTTTCCGTTGAAATGTTTTGTTAACGTCTTCTAGCCTTCACAAGAAATGCCTATCTCCCCAAGCTTTTATTCCTTGAAAACCTTGACTTGTTTTTGCTGTCTTAACTTTGCAACGTTCTACAAACTACTTTAGTTTACTATCTTAAATAAATGTGCGTTGCTTAACTTATTGATTTTTACCCTGCAGAGCTTTAATACTGCTAATTTTTGTACGCAATTTTCATCCTTGCATCTACCTAATGAGTACAAAGTATTGATTTGAACTTACATTCAAATATGCCCTTTTATCCCCATTTAATTAATTTAAAACGTAATACATAAATTATTGTTTTGAGCTTATATTATAATAAGTCCGTTTTTATTCCAATCTTATTTAATTGAAGCATAATAAAAAATTATTTTTTCATGTCCAGGGTGTTTACTCCAATACACACTTGACCTATTTACACATATTTAGCCTAACCCGTCACAGTATATATACATATATATATATATATATATATATATATATATATATATATAGAGCTGTGAAACCTACAAAAAGCCTCACCAGAGTAAAAAAAAATATTCGAGCCTCACGAATTGGGCGCCAAGATTGCCGTGATCTCCTATTAGAATCGAGCCTCACGAATTGGGCGCCAAGATTTGCTGTGATTCTCGTTACTACGGTGAAATCTCCTCTGATATTCGCCTCTTTACTCTTTCCGCCTCGGCTGCTCACCTAGATAAAACTTTCATCCTCATTCATAAAAAAAAACAAACACATTCCTACCACAAACATCAACGTTAACTCTATTTACATCAATATTCATAATACATTAAAATTTCAAAATTAAATTGTAGCACAAAATTTCAGCATCATAAAATTTCAAGTTAAAATTTGTCATCATTTTAATTTGCATCCAGAATTAGAGTCCTTGGATGCATACTAATTAAATAAACAATATTTGCAGACCTGAGTCTGAATAAAAAGGAGCATCTCCCACCCCTTTACGTTAATTAAACAGGTTAGTCTAATTGAGCTCAAAGACAGACCCAAATTTTCATCATAATCAAAAACATAAACCTGATAAATACTCCTTTCTACTTATACAAGAAAATTTTACCTTAAAATTAAAAATTTGTTGTTTATACAAATTTACTACTGTCCATTTTTTATCAAACAAATGATAAAGATATTCAACACACACCAAAACATCTAAGATCGAACAAAATGCATAATTTACCTGAAGGTTAATGCACTCGTGGCTTCAATGTACATCGGACTTGCTAATCCCACCATTCCAGCTGGTTCATGTTTACTTCTTCGGATTTCTGGCCGCCTTTAAAATTTTCTCCACCACCATTCGTCTAAAAGGTTTCAGGTTTTCTCAGGAACTCATCTAGGTATATCGAAATCTTGTTTGTGGATCCAATCACGTTTACGAATAACATTTGATTACTAACACTCCCGATACATAGCAAAGAAATTCATAATTCTTTCACGCTATACCAAAAACTGCCTACTTCTATTTATTTATTTATCGTTATTAATTTGGATAATTGGTGCAGTAATACCCGCAAATATAACTAGACTTTGTTACCTTCATTTATCTTCTCTAAGTGTACTAACTTTTATTGTAGCACGTAATCACCATGTATTCTACTTAAAGTATCGAATAATAAAAAAATACAGAGCAAAACTGTTTAAAGTATCGAATAAAATCAAAAATATAAGAGAGCGAAACTCCTATTAGCCCGGGTTTATATAATGGCCCGCTTGCAAGTCGAATTTGTCCCGCAACGGACAAGGTTTAGAATTTCGCATTCTATTTTCCCTTTCGACGGTCCGGCACAGCGATTCTACTAAAATTTGCACACGTCTAAGTTGAAAATCTAAGAATTTTCCACACGACTCGCAGCGCGTCCGAGAACAACTAATTAATTTTACACACCAACTGATATGCTTTCCCCCCTCTCATGTTTGCATCTTATTTCAACCAATCGTAGCCCTAGTGAAGCTTCACAAATCACGCCTTCTATTATCAGTGTCTGTGCTTTTCGCTTTTTATCCGTCCCGTTCTACCTTGGTCTGAGTGGTACAAATCGATATTCTTTACTATCTGCTATTTAAATCCACGTGGATTCTTTCGTGAGTAAAATAACCCCTCATCTAGCCTTTCCTGCTAAAACATCCAACCGTTTCCAATATACGTAGAATCTGCATGTTTATCAGCTCGAATTTATTAGAATTTGACATTTAAAAGTTTGCAGGTGTGCGCTCCTAATGAATGTTTTAAATATAATTCTCCGAGCTTTGTTTTCATGGTACTTTAACCTTGGATTTTCACAGGCTTTTATGCTTATTATATATTACTAATGGTTCAATTAACTCCAATTAAAATAGTAATGAATGGCATTGACTTCTACCCTTTAATTTTTAGCGAGTACTAATTAAATATTAATTATTATTTGTACACTTTGTTTAATACCCGTTACTTAAAAATTGAATTAATTAATATAAATTTCGCACGTAATTTCTATTTGTTTCTTTATACAGGGTGATTACAATTATTTGATGTCGTTAATTAATTTTCTACCCTGGTCTAAATTTGAGTAATATATATATTACTCAAATTTGAACCAGGGTAGAAAATTAATTAATCACATTAAATAATTTTAATCACCGTGTAGAAGGAAGCTTTGGGAAAAGGTACGCGTTATTAAAACCGTGAAGCATAAAAATTCATTCGTTTCATTAAAAATAAAGGATTTAAATTATTTACTAGACGCTTTCTATAAAAAAGCAGAATTAAAATGCTCAAAAGTAACCGGTATTAAACAAAATGTACAAATAATAATTAATATTTAATTAGGATTCACTAAAAATCAAAGGGTAGAAGTCAATGCCATTCATTATTATTTTAATTGGAGTTAATTGAACGGTTATTAAGGTATAATAAGCATAAAAGCCTGTGGAAAGTCCAAAGTTGATAAACAAATCGCTAATAGGAAGGTTAAAATAAGTGGAATATCCCAAATCGTAGAAGTGTTATTTAGAAGTATTACAATTGAACACCGGCGTATTATTAAAAGTCACGTTCTGCTTAAATTTTGTAGATAACAAATGGTTACAGAGAATGTTGGAGAAACCGTCGCTTAATATTCACGGGAAATGCTAATAAAGTGGGTTATTTAACAGTCCACGTGGACTGAAATAACCGATAGTAAAGAGTATCGATTTGTACCACTCAGAACAGGGTAGATAGAGACGGATAATATGCGCAAGACAGAGACACAGATAGTAAAGGCGTGATTTGAACAGCGTCACGAGAGCTACGATTGGTTGTAATCAGATGCAGATATGAGAGGTGTAAACGTAACGATTTCGATACAAAATTAATTAGTTATTTTCGGACGTGGTTGCGTGCCGTGTGGAAAATTTCTCAGATTTTCAACTGGCGCGTGTGCAAAGTTAATAGAATCGCGTGCCCGACTGTCGAGAAGGGAACCGAAAATGCGAAATTCTGGAAAGTGTCCGTTGAGGGAAAAAAGCGATGTGCAGGCAAGGCGGTTATATAAACCCGGACTTTAAACAGTTTAGTTCTCTTAGATTTTCGATTTTGATTGAATACTTTAAACAGTTTGCTCTTATATTGTTGGTGATTATTGAATACTTTAAAACAGTTTGCTATTTACGTGCTACGATACAAATTAGTATGCGTTAGTGCATAGAAAAGAAGATACAAGGTAATAAAGTCTAGTTATATTTGCGAGTATTACTGTACTAAGTATCCAAATTTGTAACGATAAATGAATAAACAAAAGTAGGCAGTTTTGGGGTATAGCGTGAAAGAAGTATGAATTTCTTTGCTATTTTCGGGGGTGTTAATAATTAAATGATTAGTAAACGTGATTGGATCCACAAAACAAGATTCAGATATACATAGATGAGTTCCTGAAAAGCCCTGAAACAACTTTAGATGAATGGTGGTGTAGAAAATTTTTAAAGCGTTCAGAATCAGAAGCCGTAAACATAACCCAGTTGGAATGGTGTGATTAACAAAGGACGATGTACATTGGAGCCACGAGTGCATTAACCTTCAGGTAACTTATGCTTTGTTGTTCGATTTTTGATGTTTTGGTGTGTGTGTTGTATAACTTTATAATTTGTTTACTTAAAATGGACAGTAGTGAATTTGTACAAACAACAAATTTTTAATTTTAAGGTGAAATTTTCTTGTTTAAGTAGAAAGGAGTATTTAGCATTTATGTTCTTGTTTATGATGAAAATTTGGGTCTGTCTTTGAGCTCAATTAGACGAACCTGTTTAATTAACATAAAGGGGTGGAAGATGCTCCCTTTTATTCAGACTCAGGTCTGCAAATATTGTTAAATTAATTAGTAGGCATCCTACAAGGACTTTAATTCTGGATGCATATTAAAATGATAACAAATTTAATCTTGAAATTTTATGATACTGAAATTTATGCTGAAATTTAATTTTGAAATTTTAATGTATTATGAATATTGATGTAAATAGAGTTAACGTTGATGTTTGTGGTAGGAATGTGTTTGTTTTTTTTATGAATGAGGATGAAAGTTTCAACTAGGTGAGCAGCTGAGGTGGAAAGAGTAAAAAGGCGACTATCAGAAGAGATTCAACAGGGCGAGAATCACAGCAAAACTAGGTGCCCAATTCTAGAGGCTCGAATATTTTTTGACTCTGGGGATGCTTTTGTAGGATACACAGCAATATATATTGCAGTAGAACCTACAAAATTCTCGCCCACTAATTGGGTGTCATAAAAGTGCAGTGGAAATCCTCTAAAGAAATTCTCGCCCCACGCTTGGGCCAAAATAAAAGTGCACTGGATCTCAAAAAAAATCGGGATCGCCTCTGTTGGGCCGTCATAAAATTTTCTGCAAATAAAAGAAATTCTTACTCTACCTTTTAAACGCCTCCTTATTTCTGCACACCCTGGCTAGCTCAGAAATCTGCTTCTTCTTGAATACCTACCATCCTAAGTACATTCCTTTCTCACAAACACAGTCAAATGAAATTACCACTCAAATAATGCAACAAGACATACAACCTTTTTATTTACACATATTAACAAGTTTCCATTAGTAAGAAAATATTTACACATTGATATATACAGTTTGATAAAAACTGTTACCATCTCAATCTTTAAATCTCTTAAAAATTCATGATTTTAATATATTTCAACAATTTTATTTTAGACGAGTCGATAGGCCCGTTGTGCAACCCTGAATTGATTTTTAATCTGGTCTATTTTGAGCTCAGTATAACCCAGTTACTCTAAATGCTTTTAAACTTCGCATTTTTATTTAAAATAAATCTAAAGACCCGTTTACTCCTTACAACAACATTTTCATATCATCAATGAACATTTTAAATAATCAATATTAATTGTCCTGTACATATACCCCTTTAAATGAGTTTTTATGGTAATAAAATACAACCCCAATAAGTTAAAACACTCAAGCACAAAATATCAGCACAAATGTTCATGTAAAAGCAAGAAATTAATTTTCTTTACCTAGAGAAAGCTTCGTCCATCGTTACCTCTGGAAATGTGTACCAAAAACCCTCGTCGTTGTGCCCATATACCTCGTGATTATGCCCGGATCCAACTGATCCCCACTCGCTATCCAAACCTCTGCCACCTTCTTTAGTATCTCTACCCGGATACTTGTCTTGACCAAACTTAACCTTCCATACCACTACACTTCACGCATACTAATTAAGCTTTTCGATTCGCTTACCCAAGTACCATCCTATCATTAGATTGTATCGTGTAGTAACAGCATCTTTTGTAATGCTAGCACCCACTTGTGCCAATCACTTTTAATACATACCGGTACATTACTAACAGCTTTATACACTTTAAAATAGGATGTTGTATGCTACTTCAACGAATAAACAATAATCGGTACAACGTAAGAGCATATACTAGCAATTACGTAAGCGATCTCAGCGATATCAGATCTAAGAGCAAGAGAGCTTTAATAATTCTCCTCGTGTTTTTATACGCTTTCGTAGACCCCTCACGGAACCTCTTTCATCGAAAAGCTTATTTTTAAAACCAATTCTCCAAATTTTGATCGTAATGTCTGAAAAATTCCGAGTTTATAGTGGCTGTTCCACTGAAATTCGTTCAATAACATCAACGGACGCGAGCTTCTCAAAACTGCTAGTCCTAGACCAATGATATTGCTTTCCCCCGTTATAACGTTCCACCTCTTAGCTACCTTTCTTCGTCTCACCCATATTTATTGTCTCTTTAGAACCCCTGTGCAGCTACAAAAAATCGTATTGTGTTGGCCTTCAATTCTCCCGTGTATTTTAGACATGTGTTGTAACCAACGTTTTCATATACGTGTTCTCTGTCTATTTTACATTATAGATCTTTCATTTCACTTAGTCTTCAAAGCACTTGTTATATTAGCAGCTGGTCGGACCGACCGTTACAAACAATTCCAATGAAATTATCTCTCATCGTATAATTCCGTTCTCTGAACTTGACATTTAACTAACAGGTGTTTCTTTGAAATAAACTATCCGTTTAAAATAATAATTCCGAGTTTTACCACTTATTAGGATTTGTATAACGAACATTTTCGTTTATTTCAATGGAAATATGCGTTTAAATTATTGATTTTCTATACTTGATAGCTCCGTTTCTTATCCCATGCGCTTGATATAAAACTATTACAACTAATTATGCTATCCTTAAGTTTTCATGTACCTTGAAGCTTCGATCCGTTTATGCAATTTTAACCTTCTGATTTAGAAATACAAAATATGTTAATAACTGTCCGTCTTCGCTATCTAAACTGATTAATTTGGCGCGTAAATAAATTGTTCCTATTTCCTATATACACAGTTCTTAAAATTTTATTATCTAGACCTATTTAACCTATAATTCCACGACAATATATATATATATATATTATATTATATATATATATATATATATATATATATATATATATTATTATTATATATATATATATATATATATATATATATTATATATATATATATATATATTATTATATATATATATTATATTATATTATATATATATATATATATATATTGTCGTGGAATTATAGGTTAAATAGGTCTAGATAATAAAATTTTAAGAACTGTGTATATAGGAAATAGGAACAATTTATTTACGCGCCAAATTATTGTTTATTCGTTGAAGTAGCATACAACATCCTATTTTAAAGTGTATAAAGCTGTTAGTAATGTACCGGTATGTATTACAAGTGATTGGCACAAGTGGGTGCTAGCATTACAAAAGGTGCTGTTACTACACGATACAATCTAATGATAGGATGGTACTTGGGTAAGCGAATCGAAAAGCTTAATTAGTATGCGTGAAGTGTAGTGGTATGGAGGGTTAAGTTTGGTCAAGACAAGTATCCGGGTAGAGATACTAAAGAAGGTGGCAGAGGTTTGGATAGCGAGTGGGGATCAGTTGGATCCGGGCATAATCACGAGGTATATGGGCACAACGACGAGGGTTTTTGGTACACATTTCCAGAGGTAACGATGGACGAAGCTTTCTCTAGGTAAAGAAAATTAATTTCTTGCTTTTACATGAACATTTGTGCTGATATTTTGTGCTTGAGTGTTTTAACTTATTGGGGTTGTATTTTATTACCATAAAACTCATTTAAAGGGTATATGTACAGGACAATTAATATTGATTATTTAAAATGTTCATTGATGATATGAAAATGTTGTTGTAAGGAGTAAACGGGTCTTTAGATTTATTTTAAATAAAATGCGAAGTTTAAAAGCATTTAGAGTAACTGGGTTATACCGAGCTCAAAATAGACCAGATTAAAAATCAATTCAGGGTTGCACAACGGGCCTATCGACTCGTCTAAAATAAAATTGTTGAAATATATTAAAATCATGAATTTTTAAGAGATTTAAAGATTGAGATGGTAACAGTTTTTATCAAACTGTATATACCAATGTGTAAATATTTTCTTACTAATGGAAACTTGTTAATATGTGTAAATAAAAAGGTTGTATGTCTTGTTGCATTATTTGAGTGGTAATTTCATTTGACTGTGTTTGTGAGAAAGGAATGTACTTAGGATGGTAGGTATTCAAGAAGAAACAGATTTCTGAGCTAGTCAGGGTGTGCAGAAATAAGGAGGCGTTTAAAAGGTAGAGTAAGAATTTCTTTTATTTGCAGAAAATTTTATGACGGCCCAACAGAGGCGATCCCGATTTTTTTTGAGATCCACTGCACTTTTATTTTGGCCCAAGCGTGGGGCGAGAATTTCTTTAGAGGATTTCCACTGCACTTTTATGACACCCAATTAGTGGGGCGAGAATTTTTGTAGGTTCTACTGCAATATATATTGCTGTGTATCCTACAAAAAGCATCCCCAGAGTCAAAAAAAATATTCGAGCCTCTAGAATTGGGCACCTAGTTTTGCTGTGATTCTCGCCCTGTTGAATCTCTTCTGATAGTCGCCTTTTTACTCTTTCCACCTCAGCTGCTCACCTAGTTGAAACTTTCATCCTCATTCATAAAAAAAACAAACACATTCCTACCACAAACATCAACGTTAACTCTATTTACATCAATATTCATAATACATTAAAATTTCAAAATTAAATTTCAGCATAAATTTCAGTATCATAAAATTTCAAGATTAAATTTGTTATCATTTTAATATGCATCCAGAATTAAAGTCCTTGTAGGATGCCTACTAATTAATTTAACAATATTTGCAGACCTGAGTCTGAATAAAAGGGAGCATCTTCCACCCCTTTACGTTAATTAAACAGGTTCGTCTAATTGAGCTCAAAGACAGACCCAAATTTTCATCATAAACAAGAACATAAATGCTAAATACTCCTTTCTACTTAAACAAGAAAATTTCACCTTAAAATTAAAAATTTGTTGTTTGTACAAATTCACTACTGTCCATTTTAAGTAAACAAATTATAAAGTTATACAACACACACCAAAACATCAAAATCGAACAACAAAGCATAAGTTACCTGAAGGTTAATGCACTCGTGGCTCCAATGTACATCGTCCTTTGTTAATCACACCATTCCAACTGGGTTATGTTTACGGCTTCTGATTCTGAACGCTTTAAAAATTTTCTACACCACCATTCATCTAAAGTTGTTTCAGGGCTTTTCAGGAACTCATCTATGTATATCTGAATCTTGTTTTGTGGATCCAATCACGTTTACTAATCATTTAATTATTAACACCCCCGAAAATAGCAAAGAAATTCATACTTCTTTCACGCTATACCCCAAAACTGCCTACTTTTGTTTATTCATTTATCGTTACAAATTTGGATACTTAGTACAGTAATACTCGCAAATATAACTAGACTTTATTACCTTGTATCTTCTTTTCTAAGTGCACTAACGCATACTAATTTGTATCGTAGCACGTAAATAGCAAACTGTTTTAAAGTATTCAATAATCACCAACAATATAAGAGCAAACTGTTTAAAGTATTCAATCAAAATCGAAAATCTAAGAGAACTAAACTGTTTAAAGTCCGGGTTTATATAACCGCCTTGCCTGCACATCGCTTTTTTCCCTCAACGGACACTTTCCAGAATTTCGCATTTTCGGTTCCCTTCTCGACAGTCGGGCACGCGATTCTATTAACTTTGCACACGCGCCAGTTGAAAATCTGAGAAATTTTCCACACGGCACGCAACCACGTCCGAAAATAACTAATTAATTTTGTATCGAAATCGTTACGTTTACACCTCTCATATCTGCATCTGATTACAACCAATCGTAGCTCTCGTGACGCTGTTCAAATCACGCCTTTTACTATCTGTGTCTCTGTCTTGCGCATATTATCCGTCTCTATCTACCCTGTTCTGAGTGGTACAAATCGATACTCTTTACTATCGGTTATTTCAGTCCACGTGGACTGTTAAATAACCCACTTTATTAGCATTTCCCGTGAATATTAAGCGACGGTTTCTCCAACATTCTCTGTAACCATTTGTTATCTACAAAATTTAAGCAGAACGTGACTTTTAAAAATACGCCGGTGTTCAATTGTAATACTTCTAAATAACACTTCTACGATTTGGGATATTCCACTTATTTTAACCTTCCTATTAGCGATTTGTTTATCAACTTTGGACTTTCCACAGGCTTTTATGCTTATTATACCTTAATAACCGTTCAATTAACTCCAATTAAAATAATAATGAATGGCATTGACTTCTACCCTTTGATTTTTAGTGAATCCTAATTAAATATTAATTATTATTTGTACATTTTGTTTAATACCGGTTACTTTTGAGCATTTTAATTCTGCTTCTTTTTATAGAAAGCGTCTAGTAAATAATTTAAATCCCTTATTTTTAATGAAACGAATGAATTTTTATGCTTCACGGTTTTAATAACGCGTACCTTTTCCCAAAGCTTCCTTCTACACGGTGATTAAAATTATTTAATGTGATTAATTAATTTTCTACCCTGGTCTAAATTTGAGTAATATATATATTACTCAAATTTAGACCAGGGTAGAAAATTAATTAACGACATCAAATAATTGTAATCACCCTGTATAAAGAAACAAATAGAAATTACGTGCGAAATTTATATTAATTAATTCAATTTTTAAGTAACGGGTATTAAACAAAGTGTACAAATAATAATTAATATTTAATTAGTACTCGCTAAAAATTAAAGGGTAGAAGTCAATGCCATTCATTACTATTTTAATTGGAGTTAATTGAACCATTAGTAATATATAATAAGCATAAAAGCCTGTGAAAATCCAAGGTTAAAGTACCATGAAAACAAAGCTCGGAGAATTATATTTAAAACATTCATTAGGAGCGCACACCTGCAAACTTTTAAATGTCAAATTCTAATAAATTCGAGCTGATAAACATGCAGATTCTACGTATATTGGAAACGGTTGGATGTTTTAGCAGGAAAGGCTAGATGAGGGGTTATTTTACTCACGAAAGAATCCACGTGGATTTAAATAGCAGATAGTAAAGAATATCGATTTGTACCACTCAGACCAAGGTAGAAAGGGACGGATAAAAAGCGAAAAGCACAGACACTAATAATAGAAGGCGTGATTTGTGAAGCTTCACTAGGGCTACGATTGGTTGAAATAAGATGCAAACATGAGAGGGGAAAGCATATCAGTTGGTGTGTAAAATTAATTAGTTGTTCTCGGACGCGCTGCGAGTCGTGTGGAAAATTCTTAGATTTTCAACTTAGACGTGTGCAAATTTTAGTAGAATCGCTGTGCCGGACCGTCGAAAGGGAAAATAGAATGCGAAATTCTAAACCTTGTCCGTTGCGGGACAAATTCGACTTGCAAGCGGGCCATTATATAAACCCGAGCTAATAGGAGTTTCGCTCTCTTATATTTTGATTTTATTCGATACTTTAAACAGTTTTGCTCTGTATTTTTATTATTCGATACTTTAAGTAGAATACATGGTGATTACGTGCTACAATAAAAGTTAGTACACTTAGAGAAGATAAATGAAGGTAACAAAGTCTAGTTATATTTGCGGGTATTACTGCACCAATTATCCAAATTAATAACGATAAATAAATAAATAGAAGTAGGCAGTTTTTGGTATAGCGTGAAAGAATTATGAATTTCTTTGCTATGTATCGGGAGTGTTAGTAATCAAATGTTATTCGTAAACGTGATTGGATCCACAAACAAGATTTCGATATACCTAGATGAGTTCCTGAGAAAACCTGAAACCTTTTAGACGAATGGTGGTGGAGAAAATTTTTAAAGGCGGCCAGAAATCCGAAGAAGTAAACATGAACCAGCTGGAATGGTGGGATTAGCAAGTCCGATGTACATTGAAGCCACGAGTGCATTAACCTTCAGGTAAATTATGCATTTTGTTCGATCTTAGATGTTTTGGTGTGTGTTGAATATCTTTATCATTTGTTTGATAAAAAATGGACAGTAGTAAATTTGTATAAACAACAAATTTTTAATTTTAAGGTAAAATTTTCTTGTATAAGTAGAAAGGAGTATTTATCAGGTTTATGTTTTGATTATGATGAAAATTTGGGTCTGTCTTTGAGCTCAATTAGACTAACCTGTTTAATTAACGTAAAGGGTGGGAGATGCTCCTTTTATTCAGACTCAGGTCTGCAAATATTGTTTATTTAATTAGTATGCATCCAAGGACTCTAATTCTGGATGCAAATTAAAATGATGACAAATTTTAACTTGAAATTTTATGATGCTGAAATTTTGTGCTACAATTTAATTTTGAAATTTTAATGTATTATGAATATTGATGTAAATAGAGTTAACGTTGATGTTTGTGGTAGGAATGTGTTTGTTTTTTTATGAATGAGGATGAAAGTTTTATCTAGGTGAGCAGCCGAGGCGGAAAGAGTAAAGAGGCGAATATCAGAGGAGATTTCACCGTAGTAACGAGAATCACAGCAAATCTTGGCGCCCAATTCGTGAGGCTCGATTCTAATAGGAGATCACGGCAATCTTGGCGCCCAATTCGTGAGGCTCGAATATTTTTTACTCTGGTGAGGCTTTTGTAGGTTTCACAGCTCTATATATATATATATATATATGTATATATACTGTGACGGGTTAGGCTAAATATGTGTAAATAGGTCAAGTGTGTATTGGAGTAAACACCCTGGACATGAAAAAAAAATAATTTTTTTATTATGCTTCAATTAAATAAGATTGGAATAAAAACGGACTTATTATAATATAAGCTCAAAACAATAATTTATGTATTACGTTTTAAATTAATTAAATGGGGATAAAAGGGCATATTTGAATGTAAGTTCAAATCAATACTTTGTACTCATTAGGTAGATGCAAGGATGAAAATTGCGTACAAAAATTAGCAGTATTAAAGCTCTGCAGGGTAAAAATCAATAAGTTAAGCAACGCACATTTATTTAAGATAGTAAACTAAAGCAGTTTGTAGAACGTTGCAAAGTTAAGACAGCAAAAACAAGTCAAGGTTACAAACAATTCCAATGAAATTATCTCTCATCGTATAATTCCGTTCTCTGAACTTGACATTTAACTAACAGGTGTTTCTTTGAAATAAACTATCCGTTTAAAATAATAATTCCGAGTTTTACCACTTATTAGGATTTGTATAACGAACATTTTCGTTTATTTCAATGGAAATATGCGTTTAAATTATTGATTTTCTATACTTGATAGCTCCGTTTCTTATCCCATGCGCTTGATATAAAACTATTACAACTAATTATGCTATCCTTAAGTTTTCATGTACCTTGAAGCTTCGATCCGTTTATGCAATTTTAACCTTCTGATTTAGAAATACAAAATATGTTAATAACTGTCCGTCTTCGCTATCTAAACTGATTAATTTGGCGCGTAAATAAATTGTTCCTATTTCCTATATACACAGTTCTTAAAATTTTATTATCTAGACCTATTTAACCTATAATTCCACGACAATATATATATATATATATATTATATTATATATATATATATATATATATATATATATATATATATATATTATATATATATATATATTATATTATATTATATTATATATATATATATTGTCGTGGAATTATAGGTTAAATAGGTCTAGATAATAAAATTTTAAGAACTGTATATAGAAATAGGAACAATTTATTTACGCGCCAAATTATTGTTTATTCGTTGAAGTAGCATACAACATCCTATTTTAAAGTGTATAAAGCTGTTAGTAATGTACCGGTATGTATTAAAAGTGATTGGCACAAGTGGGTGCTAGCATTACAAAAGGTGCTGTTACTACACGATACAATCTAATGATAGGATGGTACTTGGGTAAGCGAATCGAAAAGCTTAATTAGTATGCGTGAAGTGTAGTGGTATGGAGGGTTAAGTTTGGTCAAGACAAGTATCCGGGTAGAGATACTAAAGAAGGTGGCAGAGGTTTGGATAGCGAGTGGGGATCAGTTGGATCCGGGCATAATCACGAGGTATATGGGCACAACGACGAGGGTTTTTGGTACACATTTCCAGAGGTAACGATGGACGAAGCTTTCTCTAGGTAAAGAAAATTAATTTCTTGCTTTTACATGAACATTTGTGCTGATATTTTGTGCTTGAGTGTTTTAACTTATTGGGGTTGTATTTTATTACCATAAAAACTCATTTAAAGGGGTATATGTACAGGACAATTAATATTGATTATTTAAAATGTTCATTGATGATATGAAAATGTTGTTGTAAGGAGTAAACGGGTCTTTAGATTTATTTTAAATAAAAATGCGAAGTTTAAAAGCATTTAGAGTAACTGGGTTATACTGAGCTCAAAATAGACCAGATTAAAAATCAATTCAGGGTTGCACAACGGGCCTATCGACTCGTCTAAAATAAAATTGTTGAAATATATTAAAATCATGAATTTTTAAGAGATTTAAAGATTGAGATGGTAACAGTTTTTATCAAACTGTATATACCAATGTGTAAATATTTTCTTACTAATGGAAACTTGTTAATATGTGTAAATAAAAAGGTTGTATGTCTTGTTGCATTATTTGAGTGGTAATTTCATTTGACTGTGTTTGTGAGAAAGGAATGTACTTAGGATGGTAGGTATTCAAGAAGAAGCAGATTTCTGAGCTAGCCAGGGTGTGCAGAAATAAGGAGGCGTTTAAAAGGTAGAGTAAGAATTTCTTTATTTGCAGAAAATTTTATGACGGCCCAACAGAGGCGATCCCGATTTTTTTTGAGATCCACTGCACTTTTATTTTGGCCCAAGCGTGGGGCGAGAATTTCTTTAGAGGATTTCCACTGCACTTTTATGACACCCAATTAGTGGGGCGAGAATTTTTGTAGGTTCTACTGCAATATATATTGCTGTGTATCCTACAAAAAGCATCCCCAGAGTCAAAAAAAATATTCGAGCCTCTAGAATTGGGCACCTAGTTTTGCTGTGATTCTCGCCCTGTTGAATCTCTTCTGATAGTCGCCTTTTTACTCTTTCCACCTCAGCTGCTCACCTAGTTGAAACTTTCATCCTCATTCATAAAAAAAACAAACACATTCCTACCACAAACATCAACGTTAACTCTATTTACATCAATATTCATAATACATTAAAATTTCAAAATTAAATTTCAGCATAAATTTCAGTATCATAAAATTTCAAGATTAAATTTGTTATCATTTTAATATGCATCCAGAATTAAAGTCCTTGTAGGATGCCTACTAATTAATTTAACAATATTTGCAGACCTGAGTCTGAATAAAAGGGAGCATCTTCCACCCCTTTACGTTAATTTAACAGGTTCGTCTAATTGAGCTCAAAGACAGACCCAAATTTTCATCATAAACAAGAACATAAATGCTAAATACTCCTTTCTACTTAAACAAGAAAATTTCACCTTAAAATTAAAAATTTGTTGTTTGTACAAATTCACTACTGTCCATTTTAAGTAAACAAATTATAAAGTTATACAACACACACACCAAAACATCAAAAATCGAACAACAAAGCATAAGTTACCTGAAGGTTAATGCACTCGTGGCTCCAATGTACATCGTCCTTTGTTAATCACACCATTCCAACTGGGTTATGTTTACGGCTTCTGATTCTGAACGCTTTAAAAATTTTCTACACCACCATTCATCTAAAGTTGTTTCAGGGCTTTTCAGGAACTCATCTATGTATATCTGAATCTTGTTTTGTGGATCCAATCACGTTTACTAATCATTTAATTATTAACACCCCCGAAAATAGCAAAGAAATTCATACTTCTTTCACGCTATACCCCAAAACTGCCTACTTTTGTTTATTCATTTATCGTTACAAATTTGGATACTTAGTACAGTAATACTCAAATATAACTAGACTTTATTACCTTGTATCTTCTTTTCTAAGTGCACTAACGCATACTAATTTGTATCGTAGCACGTAAATAGCAAACTGTTTTAAAGTATTCAATAATCACCAACAATATAAGAGCAAACTGTTTAAAGTATTCAATCAAAATCGAAAATCTAAGAGAACTAAACTGTTTAAAGTCCGGGTTTATATAACCGCCTTGCCTGCACATCGCTTTTTTCCCTCAACGGACACTTTCCAGAATTTCGCATTTTCGGTTCCTTCTCGACAGTCGGGCACGCGATTCTATTAACTTTGCACACGCGCCAGTTGAAAATCTGAGAATTTTCCACACGGCACGCAACCACGTCCGAAAATAACTAATTAATTTTGTATCGAAATCGTTACGTTTACACCTCTCATATCTGCATCTGATTACAACCAATCGTAGCTCTCGTGACGCTGTTCAAATCACGCCTTTTACTATCTGTGTCTCTGTCTTGCGCATATTATCCGTCTCTATCTACCCTGTTCTGAGTGGTACAAATCGATACTCTTTACTATCGGTTATTTCAGTCCACGTGGACTGTTAAATAACCCACTTTATTAGCATTTCCGTGAATATTAAGCGACGGTTTCTCCAACATTCTCTGTAACCATTTGTTATCTACAAAATTTAAGCAGAACGTGACTTTTAAAAATACGCCGGTGTTCAATTGTAATACTTCTAAATAACACTTCTACGATTTGGGATATTCCACTTATTTTAACCTTCCTATTAGCGATTTGTTTATCAACTTTGGACTTTCCACAGGCTTTTATGCTTATTATACCTTAATAACCCTTCAATTAACTCCAATTAAAATAATAATGAATGGCATTGACTTCTACCCTTTGATTTTTAGTGAATCCTAATTAAATATTAATTATTATTTGTACATTTTGTTTAATACCGGTTACTTTTGAGCATTTTAATTCTGCTTCTTTTATAGAAAGCGTCTAGTAAATAATTTAAATCCCTTATTTTAATGAAACGAATGAATTTTTATGCTTCACGGTTTTAATAACGCGTACCTTTTCCCAAAGCTTCCTTCTACACGGTGATTAAAATTATTTAATGTGATTAATTAATTTTCTACCTGGTCTAAATTTGAGTAATATATATATTACTCAAATTTGACCAGGTAGAAAATTAATTAACGACATCAAATAATTGTAATCACCCTGTATAAAGAAACAAATAGAAATTACGTGCGAAATTTATATTAATTAATTCAATTTTTAAGTAACGGGTATTAAACAAAGTGTACAAATAATAATTAATATTTAATTAGTACTCGCTAAAAATTAAAGGGTAGAAGTCAATGCCATTCATTACTATTTTAATTGGAGTTAATTGAACCATTAGTAATATATAATAAGCATAAAAGCCTGTGAAAATCCAAGGTTAAAGTACCATGAAAACAAAGCTCGGAGAATTATATTTAAAACATTCATTAGAGCGCACACCTGCAAACTTTTAAATGTCAAATTCTAATAAATTCGAGCTGATAAACATGCAGATTCTACGTATATTGGAAACGGTTGGATGTTTTAGCAGGAAAGGCTAGATGAGGGGTTATTTTACTCACGAAAGAATCCACGTGGATTTAAATAGCAGATAGTAAAGAATATCGATTTGTACCACTCAGACCAAGGTAGAAAGGGACGGATAAAAAGCGAAAAGCACAGACACTGATAATAGAAGGCGTGATTTGTGAAGCTTCACTAGGGCTACGATTGGTTGAAATAAGATGCAAACATGAGAGGGGAAAGCATATCAGTTGGTGTGTAAAATTAATTAGTTGTTCTCGGACGCGCTGCGAGTCGTGTGGAAAATTCTTAGATTTTCAACTTAGACGTGTGCAAATTTTAGTAGAATCGCTGTGCCGGACCGTCGAAAGGGAAAATAGAATGCGAAATTCTAAACCTTGTCCGTTGCGGGACAAATTCGACTTGCAAGCGGGCCATTATATAAACCCGAGCTAATAGGAGTTTCGCTCTCTTATATTTTTGATTTTATTCGATACTTTAAACAGTTTTGCTCTGTATTTTTTTATTATTCGATACTTTAAGTAGAATACATGGTGATTACGTGCTACAATAAAAGTTAGTACACTTAGAGAAGATAAATGAAGGTAACAAAGTCTAGTTATATTTGCGGGTATTACTGCACCAATTATCCAAATTAATAACGATAAATAAATAAATAGAAGTAGGCAGTTTTTGGTATAGCGTGAAAGAATTATGAATTTCTTTGCTATGTATCGGGAGTGTTAGTAATCAAATGTTATTCGTAAACGTGATTGGATCCACAAACAAGATTTCGATATACCTAGATGAGTTCCTGAGAAAACCTGAAACCTTTTAGACGAATGGTGGTGGAGAAAATTTTTAAAGGCGGCCAGAAATCCGAAGAAGTAAACATGAACCAGCTGGAATGGTGGGATTAGCAAGTCCGATGTACATTGAAGCCACGAGTGCATTAACCTTCAGGTAAATTATGCATTTTGTTCGATCTTAGATGTTTTGGTGTGTGTTGAATATCTTTATCATTTGTTTGATAAAAAATGGACAGTAGTAAATTTGTATAAACAACAAATTTTTAATTTTAAGGTAAAATTTTCTTGTATAAGTAGAAAGGAGTATTTATCAGGTTTATGTTTTTGATTATGATGAAAATTTGGGTCTGTCTTTGAGCTCAATTAGACTAACCTGTTTAATTAACGTAAAGGGTGGGAGATGCTCCTTTTATTCAGACTCAGGTCTGCAAATATTGTTTATTTAATTAGTATGCATCCAAGGACTCTAATTCTGGATGCAAATTAAAATGATGACAAATTTTAACTTGAAATTTTATGATGCTGAAATTTTGTGCTACAATTTAATTTTGAAATTTTAATGTATTATGAATATTGATGTAAATAGAGTTAACGTTGATGTTTGTGGTAGGAATGTGTTTGTTTTTTTTTATGAATGAGGATGAAAGTTTTATCTAGGTGAGCAGCCGAGGCGGAAAGAGTAAAGAGGCGAATATCAGAGGAGATTTCACCGTAGTAACGAGAATCACAGCAAATCTTGGCGCCCAATTCGTGAGGCTCGATTCTAATAGGAGATCACGGCAATCTTGGCGCCCAATTCGTGAGGCTCGAATATTTTTTTTTACTCTGGTGAGGCTTTTTGTAGGTTTCACAGCTCTATATATATATATATATATATATATATGTATATATACTGTGACGGGTTAGGCTAAATATGTGTAAATAGGTCAAGTGTGTATTGGAGTAAACACCCTGGACATGAAAAAAAAATAATTTTTTTATTATGCTTCAATTAAATAAGATTGGAATAAAAACGGACTTATTATAATATAAGCTCAAAACAATAATTTATGTATTACGTTTTAAATTAATTAAATGGGGATAAAAGGGCATATTTGAATGTAAGTTCAAATCAATACTTTGTACTCATTAGGTAGATGCAAGGATGAAAATTGCGTACAAAAATTAGCAGTATTAAAGCTCTGCAGGGTAAAATCAATAAGTTAAGCAACGCACATTTATTTAAGATAGTAAACTAAAGCAGTTTGTAGAACGTTGCAAAGTTAAGACAGCAAAAACAAGTCAAGGTTACAAACAATTCCAATGAAATTATCTCTCATCGTATAATTCCGTTCTCTGAACTTGACATTTAACTAACAGGTGTTTCTTTGAAATAAACTATCCGTTTAAAATAATAATTCCGAGTTTTACCACTTATTAGGATTTGTATAACGAACATTTTCGTTTATTTCAATGGAAATATGCGTTTAAATTATTGATTTTCTATACTTGATAGCTCCGTTTCTTATCCCATGCGCTTGATATAAAACTATTACAACTAATTATGCTATCCTTAAGTTTTCATGTACCTTGAAGCTTCGATCCGTTTATGCAATTTTAACCTTCTGATTTAGAAATACAAAATATGTTAATAACTGTCCGTCTTCGCTATCTAAACTGATTAATTTGGCGCGTAAATAAATTGTTCCTATTTCCTATATACACAGTTCTTAAAATTTTATTATCTAGACCTATTTAACCTATAATTCCACGACAATATATATATATATATATATATATATATATATATATTGCTGTGGATCGCCTTAAAGAAGTTCTCGCCCCACGGATTGGGCGTCATAAGATTGCTGTGGTCGGGGATCAATGGGTTTAACCTCTCCAGCGTCAACAACCGATTTTCAAAAAAACAAAATTTTATAAAAATATTCCTTACCCGGATTCTTCTGCTGCAACAAAATATCTTTAGCAGCTTCCCTGGCTAGCTCAGCTGTGCCTCTTCTCAGATACCTAAATTTACAATCATTCTTCCTTCCCATTCACACACCAATCAATAAAAGCACAAAATAATACAACAATCATACAATCTTTATTTACCGCTATTTACAGAAATTATTCACAGATATGTACATTTCAGTATTTTAGTTACAACTCAATAAGTGCGATTTTTGTAAAGTCCTCGTTTTAAAATTTTAATCGTAAACACATTTAATACAACAGGAGTAAATGGGCCCCAAATAATACCCAATATTTATTATTGCACACTGGAGTATGGTGAGCTCATAATAACCCAGTTTATTAATGTATGCTTTTCACCTTGCATAAAATTACTACACAATCAATAACCCATGTACCCTTAACAATCTAATTTAAATTCGTAATGAAATTTTGTAAACTTTACATACACCTTTTTCTTTTAATATTTAAAATACCCTCAGCATAGTCAAGTACACGTATCTTTTCCAATACGTTAAAAAAACCATAAATAACCCCCAAAGTTCACTCACACATCACAAATAATTCCAACAGTTTATCAAATAACAGCAAATTCAAATTATTTACCTGGAAAATGCTTCAAGGTTCCATCTCCGTCGAAGATGCTGTCCTCTAAAAACCCCTAGGCTTCTCGTCTCTGCGCTCTGATCCACCAGATATTTATAGATGATAACTCAGTCTACACTGAGCTCTGTGCTACCAATTACCATACCATCCCAGCATCCAAATTCACGTATATTACACTTGTTTTATTACTTTCTTAATTTACTAGCTTGACATGGTATTAGGTGGACCTCAATTAATTTAAATCACTCGCCACTACTCGCGTTAATAACTCTAAGGCCCCAAATACCAAGTTATAAGAGCTAGTACTACCTTACTATGTTACAAATAAATTGTAATACTCACAAAATTCAACTATAACGTCCGTTTATTGTTATACGTAGTTAAAGCGATGCGAAAATAAAAAGTAGTAAAGAGGAACTTAATATCTTCCATTCCGTATTTATACGGTTCAAATGTAACCTCCCGGACCCACTTAACGCGAAATACTCAATTTAAAATAATAATTCTCCAAATTTTAGATATAACCGCCTTAAAGCTCCTAGAATTTTACTTCGTGCACTCGCCGTATCATACAAACAACCGCATTCACCTGTCGCGTGTTCGTCTGTTTATCAACTACTCGTTTCAACCAATGATACAGTCCTGTGTCATCATAAAACTCCGCCTGTAATATTGTTATCTCCGTCTTATGCATATTGGATGTCGCGTTCTAACCTCTCTTGAGTGGTAGAAAATCGATATTGCTGACCGCGTCCACGTGGGTTGAATACGTGCGTTTGAAATCGAACGCTTTTATACCCATTTCTATCTGTAGCATCTTATTGATTGTGCATCCCTTCTGCTCTTTAAGAAACTCTTGTTAGCTTTTATTCGAAGCTACCGACGGTTAGAAAATATATTCTTTGAAACCCGTGTTATTATGTTCATAAATACGAAGAAGATGACCTTTCCACCATGCAGGTGTTCTCAATTATTGATCGTTTAAAATAACACTTCTTGGAGTTTATATTTCACGGTATTTGATACTTCTTTGTTACAACGAACCCTTTTCGCCTTGGGATTATTGATTTTATATACCCCGATGCATTTTCTGACGTTATTATACGTTGAATAAATTAAATTAATTATGCGTTTCTATTTGTTTTTAAAACTGGTTTTCCTTTATGAACCTAGTACTTTTCAATCATTAATTATAAAAATACGTCAATACTTGTTCATTTGAATTAAATAAATGAAATTAATTTTGCGCGTAAATAATTAGTTCTTTTCTCTATACAGGGTGTTTGAAATTGCATTGCTTACCCCAAATTTAACCCTTTGAATCCACAACAATATATATATATATATATATATATATATATATATTGCTGTAGTACCCACCTTACTTGTTGTAATCGGATGTAATAAACGTTCTACTTAACGCCACCGCTCTGTGTTTCTCACTTTAATCTTTTCCTTTTATTATTATGCCACGGCTAGTCTTTTTCTTTAATCTACACAGTGCACAACGTTACGATGATCAATTTTCTTTTTCACCCCTTTATGATTACCTGTTTGAATTGATAAACGGAGTCAATCAACATTCATATAATGAAAGGAAATAATATTTACAATTTTGGAAATTCTTTAAATACACCCTCCGATCAATTAATATCATATTTATTATTTATCCCAAAATTTAGGTTCTTTTAGTTTAAAATAAAGTCACCAAAAACTATAACTTTACAAAAAAAATCTGGAACGTTCGAGACCTCTTTATAATTTATTACGTAAGTTTAAACGTATGCAATGTTTCTTGTTAACTCTTTACAAGTTTTGGATAAATTGAATAAATTCAGTATTAAAATTTAAATTGAAAAATATCTTAAAATTAAGTAGATTTGACCTGTGATCTCCTGATATGTTGTTTCGTGTTGTGGATCAACACCCCCTTGTTGTTTTCAATCGAATACCAATGCTCTGCTTTGTCGAACCAATATTTAAGTACAGTTACCCCTTGTTTTCCAAAAATCACCTCGTGCTGTGTTCTATATTTCTCTGCGTATGCTTTGAATCTCTTCCCTTAAATACCACTTGAAATCGTGGTTACTTAGTATTATGAATTATCCCAGAAATAGTCCAGCATTTGACTGGAAGCCCAATAGAATTGTACCAGAAGTCAATTAGAATTTTCCAGAAGTAAATCAGAATCCAATTAGAATCCAATTAGAAGCCCTATATGATTATAAATATTTAATTTAAATTAATTGCCCAATTTCTACTCACGTTTTCTGAGAAAAACGGCAAAAACTTTTCATATATTCTTAACACAATTTTTATGTAGCACTATTTTCATTATATTATAAACTTTATTTATTTGACGCGAAGATTTCTGGTTAAAAGTGTCGTGGCTTCGGCGTGCATCAAGTTTGGACTGACTTCTCTTATCACCGGTGGGTGTTAAATAGCCTTTTCCCACTACATCTGGGTTGGGTTTCCAAGCAGTTTTACAGATTGTTTCAACGAACCAGCTTTTGTCTTTAATATTCCCTGATAAACTTATGCTTGTTATTTGCTATTGTTTGGTACTTTATTATTTGTTATCGTGGCTAGACTTTCAAGTTACGTCTGCTGTTTTGTATAGATAATGTTTTTTGATAATTGTACGAAAATAAATTATGTAACTCTAGTGCTGTTTTCGTTTATGTATTTATTTATTTGAAAGTGCGTTTTCTTATCAAAGCGCTCATGGTTCCAGCGTAATTGCATAAACATTTGTTAAGTTTCATCTTATCTTCTGCGTATTTTATTTTATAAACTTGTAAAACACTCCTCAACGTAGTTTAAATACATGTACGATTATTTCTCTGCTGAATACGCGTTCTATTGTTGAAAGATATGCTCCCTTGCATTGATTAAGGGTAATTACGGTCTATATACAAGATGTTAAATGCTTGGTATTTACATAATGTACGAATTACTTATTGTTCTGCTAAATAAATGCAGTTTTCTGATTCTTATCGCTATTTACAGTTACTACGCGACCCTTACTACTCAACACACCACTAAACAACCCCTTATCATAGCTATATATATATATATATATATATATATATATATATATATATTAACAAGATAGAACTACAACTTCGATTTTTATGCAAAAAATTATTATTTCAATTTCAAATCGAACTAGTAATTTGAAGGACAATTTAAGATCTCGGATAGGATTCGAACCTGCAGCGTTCCAATTTGTATTTGAACACGATAACGAATTGAGCCACCGCGACCAGTAAATGCAAGGGAAAGATGGTTTGTTTTCAACCACCTGATGCAATTGTCAAACGTATCACGTTCAGCACAGCAAAGGTAAATTTGATCGCAATATGCTCTGCATGGTGGAAAAAGTAATGTAACTTAATTAACCAATTGATTCTTAAGTAGGATAACATAAGTTTCTTGTATACTTAGTATCTATTACAGGCAGCGGGTTTGACTCATTATTTCTTTCAAATACATTCAAATTCATTCAATTCTTTGGCAACTGTTTATTTACAGTTTATAGCACTTAGTTTAATAATAGTACCAATTTAGTTGCAAATGACTATTAGGAAACAGGGAAGAGTTATGTTGTGACAGATCCTAATAAAACAGAGGATATATTTTTTTAACAAAATAAAAAATGTTCAAAATTTATTGCTTACTTTATCTTAACTGACAAAACCTAATGGCTTGGCGCTTTTTAAATGTAAACGAATAGAACCGGTAGTTTACAACATTCCAACAGATTGCCTCGCTTTTATATAAGAAAACTTGCGTCTGCTTTTATTAGTGTGGGAGATTTCACATTTATTTAAATTAGCCATAAACAATTTTTGTAATAATCATTAAGCAAATAAACTTTTTATTAATAAACGTCCGAATATTTTTAGTCGACATTTAATTATGATAGTTTGAATTTAAAATAGCTTTTAGATTTATGTAATAATGTTTACTTCCATAATATACATACGCATTGGATGATACTCATTAACTCATTCATTCGCCTCTAATGGATGCATTTTATAATTTGGGTGTTGTATAAATCAAGCTGAGATAACAAATAACTTTTCCGACTGAAACGTGATTTGTATCTCAATAAATTTCAAGCAAAAGAAAGTTTATGTACTTGTGGGTTTAATAAGCTTCTGAACACAAAATAGCATAAATAGTTTAGAACCCTTTCATTATCCCAATCTTCAAAAGCTTAGTTAGCGATAACTACAGTGTCGGCCATCAAATGCGATAAATAACCTTAATTATAAAATTGATATAAACATATAGTATACAACCTTATAATTCAGTCCCCCAGAAATTTTCTGGGATGGACGAGCCTCCTAGCCTGCTTATATGTCATTTAAAGGTAGTCAAGCACCAAACAGTTTCAGGCACGAGCAAACAGACTGGGACACAAAAGAAAATCAATATTTTGCTATTTTGTTATAAAGTTCTTCCGGTATTTCAATTTCGTATAACATCGGCGTTATTAAGGAATAAATGCCATACACAAACAATATGCCTGTCTATTGTATAATACCATCGCAACATGAAATTAGATATTTACAAAGAATATTAGGTCTACAATGCTTGGAAATTTATTATTGTTGAATGGGTTTGATACGTTTAGAATATTTTAGTAAATGCAAATGTATTTTGTTACATTCCATTTCATAGTTTGAATATTTTCTGCATCTTACATTCGATACCATGTTTTTAATAAATGTTTACTGTCACGTTTAAAAAATTGCTCAATTATACAAACCGCCTATCATACATTAGTACTCGATATATATTGCAATTGAATAAACTAGTTTAATTGTCATTATACAAAGTCGTTGTGTTATCTTTGAATGCTAGAAGTATGTTCAATTTAAATAAAATAAAAATGCTCTTTGGATTTTTGTCATTTCCTTTTTCTTGTGTGCCAGCATTTGTATAAACAATTTTATAAATACGTTCGTTGAACGAGTGTTGGCTCACATGGTCTCTTACGTAATAAATATTATAAACCCAGTCTGGCAGTTACAAAATCTTAATGGTGGAAACTTGCTCCTTTTTAGGTGACTGGTAGGTAATTTAAGTGAGACGTTTCTTTAATAGAAATTTTAATATTTTCAGGCCGGTTTGTAACCAATATTCTCCGGATTCTAAACCCAGGCTCTTTGAACCAATGCTTCCATGGTCTTAACATAGAAGCCTCAGTTTGTTGCTACAGCACATTTCGTCTGACTGTCGTTCATACGCAGATTAAGTCATGATAAGATAGGTTCACATGCAGTTACCAATAACCCTTGACAGCCTACCTAATCAACAAAAGAAACATAACAATACCTTGCTCATTTAAGGTACGTGAATTTTTGCTACTATTATAAAAATATTAAGAGATTGATGGGTAAATCATTGTAGACTATTTAATACTATGATTATTATGACGAGGATTTAGTGTAAGTTTTATGTTATATCGTTTGGATAACTGAGTTAATTGGGTTCTAAATCGTATACTCAGTGACATAAAAATTGCAACACCAAGAAGGGTTGGGAATTTTTAAACCAAACTTGGCAGATATGTTTAACTACCAAACTAAACACATTACCGGCCAGTGTCTTTATAACTAGAACGACTATTTGTGAATGACTAATCTTGAATTAATCCCCTAATTATTTACCCGCTTTTACACAAAAAGATTAAGTTCCGAAACCTACAACAGTTCTCCTATTGATATGATGTATTTTCTATGAAAATTGTTGTTAGTTAGCGGCAACCTTACGTTATCTGAATTGGCTAATCTATGAGGTCATAAAAATTTACTTAATTGGAAGAAAGAATGAAACTGATTAGCAATAATAGTTTGTTATCTGAATTAAGGTCTTTATAGTCCTATCTTATCTAAATTGTAGTTGTAAAATTTTTCTTTGTTAATTGGTGTAGCGTTCTCGGAACGAATGAACATGTCCGCTCGTTATTGCTTTATTATCACTTAATAGGTCGTTAAACGTCTTATCTTATCGTAAAAATTATGGTCACGTTGTTTTATAGAAAAAGATAATTAGCTGTCATTTGATTATCGATTTATGGGTTTCTATTATCGCTACCGAACGAAATTTTCAACATTAGAACAATCTAGAATAGTAGCTTTGTTCCAAATTAGATTATACGTTACTCATTAAAATGGAAGGAAATCTCTATAAAAATAATTGCAGTGTTCAAGATTCTTGCTAAATGTTTGCAAAAATGAGTTGTACAATGAGAAATACTTTTTGAGAATCACGGTAATTTGCAATTTAGAACTCGTTTAAATCAAAATTACGAATTTTTCAAACTTTATAATATGAATTTAAAACTTGTTTTTAAATTTGATTTATTATCAAAGAATAATTTAGTATTTTTAAGAGTTTCACTTATATACTAAAATTAATCATACTAATCTTAGGTACATATAGTGTTGTGAGATACCATTTAAGAAGAAGCTCAACTTCAAAATCCGTATATAAATATTCTTCTGAAAACAAGTCTTGGTACATTTATAAATCATAAGAACTACGCCCAATTTTAAAATTAGCATGTATTAATTGTGTTAATTCAAAATCCATGTGTAGATATTCTTTAAAACAAGTTTCATTTACCATAAAAAGTTTTAGTGCATTTAGTGAAAGACAAATAGTCCAGAATCTTTGAGTACAGTTACGTTTACAAAATAAAAATAAAATGTTCATTCTAGAAGTGTTTTCCAAGTTATTAAATCAACAAATTAATTATTTTTAAAAATAAACGCCCCAAGTCGAAGAAGTGCTACTAACGGAAGGTCTTAAAATAGACAAGATAATGCATTTTACTAGCTCTAGGTATATTACAGAAGACGCGGGAGAGAGATATCAGCGTTTGATTTTGTTTAGTAATAAAGAATAGAAAACTTTTTGTGACCGTAATAACTTTATATTGACAGCTCATTAAACGCGAAATTGGGATAATCGCTGCATCACGCAGATGCATCATACTTCGAGAACATATTCGAATGCTGACGTATTAGGATTATTTATTATTTAAGAAAAAGGGTTAGCAAGGAAGAGGTCATTCATTCTAGCAGCATGCAAAATAACTTTGAATACATGCATAATTTATTACTTCAAAATAATGATATCAGTGCAAAGTTACACACTAATTTTAATCTATTAAAAATAAATGTACTTTGCAAAACAACTGATATTTCTACGTCTGAAGATTGATTAAAAATGGAAATTTGAAATGGAACCAGGAACTTTTGAATGCAGTTAATTCCAATGGAAACCATATTTTAAATAGGAGACAGGTAGCCAAAAAAGAATTTTAAGATACAAGCCGCAAGTATAAATTTGTTTTGAAACCTAAAATGGACATTTGAATATTACTAAGCTAGAATAAATTTCTATTTTTATAAAAATTATTTGTCATTGGATAGTTTATTTTCATCAATTATGCGGTCAGAGCTCGAAGCGTTTTGACCTTACAAAATTTTCTGCCAGAATTCGTTGACCAACTACGCCGAGAGACGGATAATACAAGTGTATGTAAATTATCCAGCAAAACTTAAAGTAAATTTTGTGACTCACATATAAGGTATTTTGGGTTTTCTAATTATCAAGAAGGACTAGGTGAAGATTATTTTAATACCTAACTCGTAATAAGGTAAATTTTCTGTCTAAAGTTAAGCTGTAAATTGTATTAACAGGCGTTATTTATATCTGTGTATGTAAGAGATTATTTAGATAATGTGTATAAAAGAAGTCTTTAAATTAATGGAAGATTTTTCATAGATGTTTCTTGGATTTCTGTGTTTCATTTCAATTTTATGAAATCCGGAGCATATTTTCCAGATCTAGCTAAAGAGGAAACAAGGCACGAAAAGGAACGAATTAATATTTTGTATTGCATCCTTTCGATACAGAGCGGCTGTACCCGAAATCAGAGCAATATACACTAATCTTTTTTTCAGAGCGGTTTGGGTTGTGTTCTTTTGTTTCGTTCTTTAGACCCCACCAAACTCCGGCTGTGTTGACGCGGCATTCTTTTTCTTTCTTTCCATTCCTCTACTGTTACCGTAATACGGGTGAGCATTCCATTACCAATTTTTCGTTCTTTTCTTACTATTCAGCTCGTCTTACCCGTAACAATTTACATAATCGGAGATTATTATTTGATTGAAAAATAATGAATGAAGTGTAGCTTTTGATTTTATTACGTGTTTTTATAACTGAAGTTTGTATGTTTAATAAATTTGTCGTTTGATATACTTTACAGAATTTTAATGAATTTGTATTATTAAAGTTTGCACGTCTATATTGAAATTCTTTAATTAATTTATTTATGATAACTGTAGCAATTACATTGTAAAATACACTAAAATAATTCTTTAGGATTTATCTACATTCCTTTACTCCTTTATTCCGTTGCTAAACATTATTGATAATATTTAGCTTGGGCTAATTAAAAATTGGAGACCCTTAAACTTGCAAAAAGGTACGTATACTGCACTAAACAGAAACATTTCGATTTATAACAAACATTTCATTTGTCAAGTGCTCTGATAAATGCAAAATAGACGTCATTTGCGATATGTAAATTCCTATCATACTAAGTATTAATTGTACCGAATGTTTCTCTTAGTAAATAGCAAGGTGGCTCCGATTTCACTGCTATCACGCAAGTATTTGTTTTATCCTACAAAATTACAAATGACTACGTGGCCATTTCCTTGTATTTATATTAAAAATTAATGCAGCTCATAATAAAGTTGACAATTACATAATTCCAACATTAGTGCACTTTTCAATTTAATTTAATAAAAACAAGTGTCTTTTTTATTAATAATATCCTTGATACTGCATGGATGACGTGTAAAGTATCATCCTACACTGGACCCTCTTTATAAAAGTTTTCTCTTTCCAATTTATTACGACGAATTTGAATTGCATATATATATATATATATATATATATATATATATATATTCCTATGCTTTTTCTGAAAGCTAGCAAAAATATCTTTTAATTATTTAGGGACCTTCGAACGTTCCAAGATACCTATTCCGTTTTAATAAATTTTTGAGTGACCTTTTTTTTGATGACTTACAAATATACAATGTGGCAAATATTAAATCAAAACAGTTTTCAATAATAAAGTGTATTAAGATTGCTAACCTAGAATGGGTTCTGTAGTTCCATCCTATTCTATGATCTGCATCTCCTTTCTGTGTCCGCTTTGCTTATTGATATGCCGGCCCCATATAAGAATCGCCTCCCATAAATCGCTTCCAATTAAAATCGTACCAAGTCGGAATATGTCCAAATTAGAATACGTTCATTTTTAAATTATCTCCAAAATTAGAGTATGTTCAAAGTTAGAAGTCCCAATTTAAAGTCGTCTCACTTCAATATCCCAAATTAAAGCCATCTCAATCAAATATGTCTCAAATTACACCCCGAATTACAGTCGTCTCATTTAAATATGTCCCAAATTAAAGTCCAAATTAAAATCGAAATTAAAGTCCAAAATTAAAATCCAAATTAAAATCCAAATTAAAATCCACATTAAAATCCAAATTAAAATCCAAATTAAAAGCACCGTTTTATTAATATTAGAAATGAATTTAATTAAGTCGTTTTACTTACGTCTATCTATAGATCAGCTTATTTTCGTTGCACAAATTCTCGCACTTTTAACTCTGATTTATTTTTATTTATACTTCACTAGCTACGTACGTTTTTAACACCTTTGAACATAGTCGTTGCTCAGTTTGAATATAGACTAACATGTCGTTCCGTTACTATCGTATATATAAGCCCTTCCTCCAATTGATTTCATTGGCTTGTTTACATTCTAGGATGAAACTTCTGCCTTATCTCGCATACCTTGGAATGTTTGCAAATTACTTAGTTTAAATCTTTCGATGCATGCCTTGTTCGTCACGTCTGCATCCCGCATATTGTAGTATTATTCAAGAATTTTCAACTTTTGACTTTTATTAACTCACGTATTTGGATGTTGTTGTTAATTTTATCGTCTAATTGAATCGCCTGGTGCTTATTTATTTCTACAGAATATTGGTTTTCTGAACAAATGTGTTATTTTCCAGTCACGTAACGATTTTCTAATAATGAATTATTTAGAATGCGCGTACGCTGATATTTTCGACGCAATTGTTAAATATTTGCAATGCCAATTTGTCTATGCTTCCCGGTAATTTAATTTTGATACAATTTATTGCATTTTAAAATCTTATCTTTACTTGTAAACTACACTTAGACATATTTATATTCTCGTGCACTTAATTCCGCATATTTTATATACAGTGTCCTCTCAATTAACAATATGTAGAGTGACCGATTTACTCTTATAATTTCTGGAATTGTGTTTTTCTTAAAGTTGAATTTGTTTATATTTATTCTACTACCCCTATGACTTAACCTACCCATAAACTACCCTATTATCCTAGCAATATATATATATATATATATATATATATATATATATAAGAAAAGTAAGTTTAATGAGTCTTAAATTAATACAAAGTAAAAAAGAATTAATGACAAGTGACTCAAATTCAGTCACGAGGGCATCCTGTCGAAGCCTTTCGCCCTAATTGGGTCTCAGGACAGGAGTAGCAAAGTTGTAATATTTAATACAGACACATTATGAGAAGTACAGTATCACCTAGTTCACAATTTGTGCCTTAATGTCGTTTCACCTGATATTGCAGATTTTAACAACAGTCCACGGAGGAGATCCGACTCAACTGCCTTTTTCCATAGCCAAAAGTTATAAATAACTTCTGCTTCTCTCCAACAGTAATTGCGAAAGGTAATAAATATTACTATCAGTTTCTATTGCATTTTCTGGGTTTTTTGGTGTTCCGACCACTTATTGGAATAAACGTTTCTTTATTAATTAGTTCATACGAAATTGCCGTATTTGTTTTCAATTTCTCTTGAATTTTCAACATGTTTTTATTTACAATGTTTTTATGCTATACAAAAACTAATTAATTTAAACTTTAATTGCTTTTTAATGCAAAGAGAGTGCATTTTTATAGAAATATTTACTTTTACGGCAAAAAGTGTTTCAATACCAAAAATTAAGATTAGAATTGCGGTTTTAAATACGAGAAATAATTAATTTTTATGCCCGAAAAGTGGACAAACGAATAGTTTTTGTATTTATCTTAAAATGATCGATTTGAATTCAATTTAATGCGTTTTAAGGTATCTTAACGATTAATTATTTTTACTATGCTGCTTACATTATTTGCTATGCATTTACAATACGCCTATATCACACACTGTGATTTTTATAAAATTCCGTGTGCGTGTAAATAATCTCCCTGTATAAAATAAGCGTATTGTAAATACATAGCAATTATTGTGCATTAGTGAAAAACACACTCTCCGTGTATGTAAAAGCCCCAATTAATATCAATAATACAGCCGTGTAAATCGCATATGTAAAAAATAAGTAATCGTTAAGAAATAATGTAAAAACACATTAAATGCGAACTTCATACCTTATGAAAATCAATCGATTTCAAACGTGAATACAAAGTCATTTATTTTCTCTTGTTAATTATCATAAAGAAATTACATTTCCCGTTGCATAATTTAGCGTAAACATCATATCAATCTTGTTAAAAACTAACGCTTTAATCTTAATTTTGTATATTAAAACACATTTTACCGTGAAAGCAAATATTTTCTATAAAAATGCAACTCGTTTGCATTATAAAGCCATTAAAGCTTTAAATTAATCATATAAATTGGTTTTTGTATTACATAAATTCATTTTAAATAAAGTTTTCTTTAAGGTTCGAGATTAAGAAAGAATTTTCGAGGGAATACGTCAATTTCGTATTAACTTATTAAACAAATAAACATTTATTCGAAGAAGTTGCCGGAACATTAAAATGTGATTAAAATGTCTATAAAAACGCGGTTTAATAGCCTTACGTATTGGTGAAGGGACCGCGGGCCATTAACCTTATATGTGAAAAAGTCGATGCAGCGCACGACACTATTACAAATCAATCACGCGATCGATGCTAATAAATAATTCTCAGAAATCTTGCATCACTACGGTGTACTACGTTCCGTACGGAGCTGGAACGTTCTACAAAAGAGATAATTTTTATATATAAGCAGAAGTAATCGACATTAGGTTCATTCATAAATTTGCAACAACCAAGCAATATGTAAAGAGATTCATGAATTCGATCGCTCAAATGTTACTTGAGATGAAATTGTTTCAAAGTATGCAATACGCATATCCTAATTAATAAGTACCATGTAACAGTGAATACAGAAATTAGTTTTAAACGTAATCTGCGTAAATAAGGAGATTGTTAAATACAGTCATTTGATTTTGTAATATACAACGAAGATGAAAAATTCTTCAGGATAAAAAGCTACTTAAAAATTTAATTGAATAATTAAACCGAGGATGCACAAGAAATTTGAGTTCTGTAAATTTAAACTTACATTAGGTGAGCAACATTTTTGATAATTAAGTACTTGTTAGAAATAAGATTATGTTTGAAAGAAACGATGTTGTAAATGCTCTATTTGCTTTTGTATGACTGTATAGATGTTTTTTTTGATACTGCTGTTTGATTTCATTTTGTAAACTCTAGCATTTCCATTAAGCTAGAAAGGCAAAGTCAAGTTAAAAAAGAAGGAAAATTAACAATTTGAAATTCTATGATTTGCTGTATTTGTATCATAGTACAGTTTTAGCGGCGCACCAACGCGGCCGTTATCACATCATTATTTCAGCGGCTCATCAAAGCGAGGCGTGATCACAGCACTCTTTTGGCGGTGCTTCAACGTGCAGCCATTATATTTATATTTCAACGTATCTATATAACAATTGTTATTAGCATAAAAATAGTATTAAGATGTATAAATAAATACCCACTTTACGAAAAATCGAAAGAGAGTGTTTAACTATACAAATCAAGCTAATATTTGCATAGCCATAAATAAACGATTTTGCTAGTTTCATAAAGGGAATAACATTCATCGACTAGTTTCGATCTCGCTGGATCTCATCGGGATCAAGTGATTTATAACCCTGGAACATGTCAATTCGTCGTCGCCTTGTCATGCTTATCTTTATCTTACTTGCTTTTGTGACGGAAGAATGTGCAAGTGTTTCAGGTTTAATGTCAAATATCTAGAAAAATAATGCATTTAAAATATAAAGACATACTTTTGCTTACCTAATATCTTAACTAATTTAATATTACATTTGCTTTCCTGGTATAACCTTACGAGTGTAAACATAAAAGCTTTCATGAGACTTTTTGTGGATTATGAGGTCATGTCCAATTTAAATGTTAAATACAAATTCTCTTAACTATGTTAAATATAACAAAGCGTATTTATGATTTCTCTTAGAACGTTAATTCACAACTGTGTCTAAGTACAATAAGAATTTTAGATTTTCTAATATCCTACCTGTTAGAGTTTAAGACAATTTTAACATTATGAGAGAGTAGATACTTATACTACATTTAGTAATTCTATCACATGATAATTTGGTTGTAAGAAATAAGGGTATATATTTTGTTTTCTAATGTCAGTATATAAGTTGTAGTAAGGTATTTTGTTTTGTTATTTTTTAAATTACATCCCTATAACTTGTCTGGGTAAAATTTAACTTTGGTCTCAAAATATCTAAGAGTAAAAACCCCTGAGATATAATCTTTTGCAATTTACCGCAGCCACAAAAGTTCGATGCTAGTTCCGCCAGAGTTTTGTTTACACTCTGTAGTACACCCATTCCTATTTGTTAAAAAGAATGGTACAACCCTTATGAAACAATTAAAAACAATTGAGAATAATAACTTTGAAAGAACCTCTTCGAGACGGCAAGAGTAAAATAGGAACGCCATCAGATGAAAACTACGAATATTAGACTAGTAAAAGTACAGACGTAAATTCGAAATTAAATTGATATTTCATAGATGGTCTGTTACATTCCAAATTTGGACATGTACACTTTCAAATTTGTTGGTGAATTCCCGCCACTATTTTAAAATAGACTTGTTCATTTCCGTCATTTCGGACAGTTGCGTCGGCGTAAAAGAATGCGCATGCGCGGAGTAGGTAAGTGCGCGGTTTGCGACACGTCATGAATTATTAGCCACGAGACGTCGAACGGAGATGTTTGCCTGTGTCGTTTTTTTGTCTTTTCTCTTTTTAGGATGTAGGTTTCCCTTTATCTCTGCCTTATATCGATCTCTACTTATATCCTATCGTACCGCTACGAACGACGAAAGAGGAAAGGCGAATAAATTTGGTTTCAACGATGGCATGACGCAACTCACTCCCAAACAACAAGGGCCCTGAGATTGAACTGCAAGGCGCGTTTAAGTGAGTACTTTTGCTTTACTTTTGTGTACATATAATTATATCATTGTAAACGTGTTTGGTCTTTGATACAATTTGACACGTAATTATGTCATTATTGTGCAATATTGTAAACGTGGATCGTATCAGTGTGGCCAACTGTAGTAGTGGCGCTGAATACGGACAGGTCATAACAAATACGTTTCACTTTTGGGCGTGTTAGATGTGCTACATGCAAAATTTTTTGCAGAAATATAACACTACGTCCCTTGGCGTCGTTCAGTATAATACCCTGGAGGGTAGAGGGTAAAGATTATAATAAAAAAAATTATATAGTAATTGCTTTTAGCAAATTTATTTGTATTGAAACAAAATAGTATAAATAAACACCCACTTTACGAAAAATCCAAAAAGAGTTTTTAATTATACAAATCAAGCTAATATTTGCATAGCCATAAATGAAAGAGTTTCGATTATTTCATAAAGGAAATAACATTCATCGATTAGTTTCAATCTCTCTGGATCTCATCGGGAGCAAGTAGTTTATAACCATCATGAAACAATCAAAAATAATTGACGGCAAGAGTAAAATAGGAACGCCATCAGATGAAACCATGAATACTAGACTAGTAAAAGTACAGAAGTAAATTCAAAATTAAATCGATATTTCATTGATGGCCATAACAAATACGTTTCACTTTTGGGCTTGTTCGATGTGCTACATGCAAAATTTTTGCAGAAAGATAACACACCGCCCTGTGCGTTATATTTCTGCAAAAACACACAGCTGCTTAGTATATACTCATAAACCATTTATACATTTTTCTCTTTTAAATATACCCCTTTACTCCCAACAGGTGTAAATTGCCTTTTGTCACACAATTAAGTTTTGAAATGAAATACGCGAGATTAAGTATAAATTCGTTAATAACTAAGATTACTTCCTTATTTCAATAAGGGTAAAAATTTATTATTTAAAATACGTTCCAATACGTGCAAATTTTTGATACTTTAAAACTAATTTTACATATACAAAGATTATATCATTAAACTTTTATCACAAGATATTGAGTCAATAACGTACAAATTTTATCAGCTATTCTGACCTTAAAATTCCTCCGTCGTGAAAGAAACTTCTTATTTTTGATTACTCTGGTAATTTAAGCTCGTCGTCGCATTTCCAAAATCTTCAGAAACAACTCCCAGTCGCCGCCTTTCGATAATCACCAAAATTATCCCAAAAAGTTACACTCAATATTCAAAACTCTCGATTCAAACATTAAATTATCATAAACAAAGATCTTACCTCGTATAAATTAGTGTTGGAATTATTTACTGTTTCAGAGTAAGATTGGGATGTTAGACCAGGGCTGAAGCCTTTGAAAATGGTAAAAAGTGGAAAAAAATAATAGAATCAAACCTATTTGAAGAGAAAGAGAATATAACAAAAATAAAAGGAAACAATATACTGGCGATCTGATGTCGGAAAGTGGCAGGGGGTGCGTTTTTAAGGGTAGAAAACTGTTTATCTCGATTTCCGGCAAAACTACAAGCCCTATGGAAAGAAGTTAAATAGCAAAGTTGTAGGTAATAAAAAGATCTACAACTTTTGTGTTTACACATAACCTCAAAATTTATGTGAAAAATTCAAATAACCAAGTTTTTGGTTTTTATTTTTATCTTTTACAAAAAAAATTCTTTTTTCACGAAATTTGGTGAAAACGTAGTACCTTTTTATATCCCAAACACACTGTAATTTTTTTTATATAAAATATTTATTTTTCACCATATTTTGACTTAATATCGAAAAACCACCCTAATTTTCAATCGAAAATTCTCTCGTCAAAATATCTGCTTTTTTTGTAAAAAGTCGGTGTGCTTTTTGTTCGTTGAAGTCTCTAATTTCTGAGGGTGTAAAAAAGTATACATTACTATGGTAAATGTTCGCAAAAAATGCAAAGAAACGAAAAACTCGAATCCGAAATTTTTTTTATCATTATGTACAATTTTGAGTTATTTATTAAAATTTATACTTTAAGTACTCGAAAAACGTAAAATTGCATGTTACATTGATAAACAAAAAATTACAAATCCATAAAACATAAAGATTGCAAAAACCTGAGAAAATAGTTGTTCTAAGTATAATTAAAAATAGGATTTAAAGAGGATTTCATCTAAAAAATGTGACTGCTGCTATTTTTCCCAGTAAAAAAGTTGATTTATTAAATGCTAATCACATTTATGTCATACAAAATCTCATCATATATAAATATACATGTAAAACGCACTACTGAATTTTGATACTTGATACTGATTACGTTATTCATTATAATATACCTTACCTTGAATTTTAATCACTTATCCATTAATTTTTGTCTCGTTGATGGCATTTCTTGATCGTTAGATTCGACAAACCTTCCCGATTCTAGTAGATCTTCGAAATCATCAAGACCATCACAGTCTTCGTCTACAATATTATTTCCAGTCTGAATCATTAACTTTCTCGTAGCTTTTTTCTTCCATATTGGAGCATATTTCAGAACCATGACAATTTGAGCATAAATTTGTGCATTTTAAACCATGTTTTCGGCAGCCACATTTTAAACAGTTACATCCAGTTTCACAGCTGCAGCAAATAGTTTTGAGCAATATTTGAAATTAATTCCTTTTCTGTAAATTTGGACATAATGCCCCGTTGATGTTGCTTCCAGCCCCAATCTGTAGCTGTTAGTTCGTTACCCAGCCAAGTTTGAAGCTGATAATATGCCCTGTAACAATGTTGTTCTGCTGCACCTTCTGTGGGTGGGAGATTTGCCAATATGAAAGATGATTTAATTTTTGCCAATAGATATTATCGAAATCTTAACTGATTCAGTGTTATATTACCATTTTGACATTTATAAATAAATTTGATTAATTGTAATCCATCTTTTCGATATCTTCTCTGCTTAAAAAATTGGCCGAATTAGACAAATTTTTATCGTCTAGTAATGAATTTACGATACTCTTCTTTCCTTTTCCGGCAAATCCAGATGTTGTATCGTAGCCAGAAAAACAATGCAGAAATGCCACGATGTTTTTGAAGGATTCATATTTGAAACTATTAGACGTGAAAAACAGATCTTCTACATTTCCAGAACCTGGCTTCAGAAAATAAAGTCATGATTATTTGAATTTAATTGATTCAAAAGGACCAAGAGATCAATATCTTGACCCACAACAATGACAGTTTTATTAGTATCTCTGGCAATTTCTATCGAGGTCTTAATTATGTCAGCATCAGCATCTTCTTTTGCTTGTTTACAGGAAACTCCTTGTGATTGTAATCTTTTCATTAAAGTTTTTATTATTTTTTCCTTGTTTTTCTCCTTAGATAAAAATGTTTCTTGCAAAAATGGTATTTTTGTATGGTTTTGATAATTGAACTCTGGAATATTGTGTGGGGTTTTTCTACGACTACGTTCTCCTCCTTTAGTTGAATTTGCTGCTGGTACTGTTGTTACAGTAACTGATTTTTCAATTTCGGGGTACCCATCAAAAGCGATATAGCTGCTTGCTGCGTAATGTTTTTCTACATAGCGCAAATATTTATTTAGGATCTCTTCCACAGTTTCATTTTTCTGCCAAATTAATTTGTGCATCCACCGTCGACGACATGCACAATGCCGTCAGAATGCATTGGTCCATTGGCACTCAAAAATAATTCGTGAAGCTGAGATTAAACATTTTTCCTGATGCCATTTTCTGTAAAAAGTGACAATGAAAACGGTGCAAGCTCGTATTGCAAATAAGTTCCATCTCCTGTTTACTGTCGATCGTTAACGATATTCTTTGAAATAGCAATAATGGATCGATGGCTATAATATTTCAGTTTACTTTAACGAAAGATTGAACCGTTTTTAGAGATGACTTTGTTTTTTCTTTTAAATTTGACGCTGCGAAAATTCATTCCAACAATACCTTGCAAAGATTTCTTACCTTCTTCATACGCTTCGTAGCAATTTACAGAATTACTGCCAATAATTCCAGAAAATATTGACATCACGTTATCAGTCTCTGGAAAAGGATCATACCTGTTAAAATATTTTTGTATTATTTGTAAATCAGCTACATCTCTTTTTATTCGATATTCCCTGGAATCAATGTGTTGCTCTGTAGTTGTAAAGGAAACATTACAAAAATCTTCCATTTCATTGCAAACTTCGACAAGTATGATCATTGTTAATACGAATTTTGTTAAAACACTTTCAGACAAACCACGACCATGTGTAAGTCCACCCTGAGTTTCCATAGATCTCATCAAAACTTGTTCGATTGTCATATCCGTCCAAACTCCCGACCAAAACTTATGAGTACGTCTAATCGCAAATAATCCTTCGGTGAATCGCGTAAATTCATAATCATCATTTATTGTGTCTTTAAGCTTACGCATATCTTGGAGATAAAGATGAGCAGATTTTGCGTATAAAAAGTGCCCACTTGCATGAAAATAGGGAAGCATTTTTTCCACGCATTTTAAATGTACTTCCCAATTACCTACACATTCAGCCCGTATGAAATCTTTAACTAACGACACCATTGGCGAGTATTGCATCCAAAGTTTTGCGGTAGGACCTCTTTTTTGTACTAATTTTAGATGCACGATAAATTTGTCTTTTATGATCTTAAAATCTTTGTGATGCAAATTGTCTTCAAAATTGTCTCTTCCTAAATCCAGCAAAAATGAATCCATTAGCCCCTTTTCTATGTCCGATAACTTCATCGATGAAAAAATTAATTCAGACAAGGCGAGCTGTACTAAAAAGTGTCCTCTGATAACTCGTGCATATGCGTGCCCGGAAAGAATTTTATCTGATGAATTTTCTGCATATAATTCGCAAAAAGCCTCAAGTCCACTACCATCCATTATGAATTCAATCGCTCCGAGGAACGACATCAATAAATTAAATCCCCCAAGTCTTACTTGGATTGACGACAAATTGTAGGGATCATTATCTAAATCAATTCTGGCTAAGATTTCACGAGCTTAATGGTATAGCGATTGGTTAAACGTTACGAACACAATCTTTTGCTCTTGTTTCTGGCATTGTTTAACCGCTTCTACCAACGATGTAAAAATGGTATCATACTCACTCGGTGGATTTTTAATAAACGGCATAGGAATATTTTTTAAAGTATGATAAGTCAAATTAGGATGTAACTTCTCCATGAACCCATTCCAACCATCGGATTTGTTGTTTGCAAATTTTGAATAAGACCATGTAAAATCTAGTGAAGAAATTTCATAGTTGTCCGTCACATCTAAAATATCATCTATCTGAACTGTTTTCAATCCATCGGAATTTTTGTTTTCAAAACGTTTCAAAATCATTTAATGTGTTTTGTTTTGAATATACTTAATATATTCTCTCTTGTATCGTTACTTTGAACGGATGAAATTTTTTTCTTTTGAAATATTACTGATAAACCCACCGCAGAGAAAGCAATGAGATTCGAAATTAAATCCAAGAGCGTCTTTATTTATTTCTTTTCTTTCGTTTGTTTTTCTGTCTGGAACTCCAGAATTGCAGTTTTATCATTATATTGGCTTGACAAGTTCGATGAATAAAAGCTGATGTGAAAATTTCAAATTTTTGTATTTATTTTGGATTCTTTTCTTGCTAGACCCCGCTAAACGATTCAAAGCTGCTTTTTTATTTCATACACTTGCTTATCATCAGCCTTATTGCAGATTATACAAACAGATTCATCCGTACTGATAATCTGAAAAGACAAAATCAAATTGTACTAAAATATCATTCGATTTTAATTTTGTAGGTTATGTTACGTTAAACATACTATTTATAAAAGAAAATATTACTATTTTTATTTTAGAGTTGATTGATACAGATTAAAATACAGACAATATTTACCTTGCTAATAGTACTCCAAAAAGTAAATTCCAAAGTTTCTTGTAAAGTAAATTTGTCACAATTCTCTTAAAGTCACCTAACCTGCACGGTTATTTTAATGAACGATGTTGTTCACTGCTCTGTATCTCGAATACTGGCTAACGGTGTTTACAGCTGCTACGAAATAACATTTAGTAAGGCCCAGACCATCCTAGTCCCTTCCCCACTACTCTATGAAATACCTTTTGATGGCCTAAAATTTTCCGTTGTTCACACCGGTATATAACTTATCTTAAAATAGCAATAAATAGGTATCTACGCATATAATTTAAAGACGTTTCTACAACTTTCTCAAAATATTATAGATATTTTACTAAATAATAACTTTCTTAACTTATTTGGTTGTTAATTATAGTAGTATGTTTCGACTTGTAATTTTTTATTTATCAATGTAACATGGAATCTTACGTTTTTCGAGTAATTAAAGTATAAAATTTAATAAAAAGCTCAAAATTGTACATAATGATAAAAAAATTTCTGATTCGAGTTTTTTTTGTTTCTTTGCATTTTTTGCGAACATTTACCTTAGTAATATATATTTTTTTACACCATCAGCAAGTAGAGATTTCAACAAATGATTGAAAATTAGGGTGGTTTTTCGATATTAAGTCAAAATAAGGTGAAAAAATAAATATTTTAAATCAAAAAAATTACAGTGTGTTTGAGATATAAAAAGGTACGTTTTCACCAAATTTTGTAAAAAAAGAAATTTTTTTGTAAAAGATAAAAATAAAAACCAAAAACTTGGTTATTTGAATTTTTCACATAAATTTTGAGGTTATGTGAAAATAGTGTAAACACAAAAGTTGTAGATCTTTTTATTACCTACAACTTTGCCATTTAACTTTTTTCCATAGGACTTGTAGTTTTGCCGGAAATCGAGATAAACCGTTTTCTACCCTTAAAAACTCACCCCCTTCCACTTCCCGACCCCGATCGCCCGTAAATTATTTTTCCTTTCATTTTTCTCTACCTTTTCCAATGAGTTTCATCCTACTATTGTTTTTTTTGTTTCAAAAATTTTTGACTCTGGTCTATGATGAGTAACGTATTTTGGTGCAGGAATCAGAGGGTGCTTTGAGCGAGGGATAGATTTGTATGTTTTTAGGTACTTACCATAGTCCTACATCACGACAATATACTCATTATTTATATGGTTTTTGCGTTTCTTCTAAACTTAGGTATTTGGTCCATTACTATATTTCTATATATCAATATTTGTGCTGTAAAAATTATTAGCGCAAATTTACATTAAATATCTGTCTCCCTAGCATATGTATAAGATGAATGGCGCCTTTTATGATTTTAATTTTGCCCTGAACTATGATGTGGCTTTATCTTATAACCACAAATGCCATTACTTTACTCACTTTCGCTTTACTCAAGGTTGATTAAGCCATCTTTCGGTTTCCGTTTGTCCGCCTGTGTCGAACACACATCCGGTCCTATTTCCGACTTTTATTTTACTTGTAATAATTCTGAAAGGTGATTAAAAAATTTCTATTTGTATTTATTTATATACGGGGATATGATTTTCTAAATTATCTTGAAATTGTAAAGTTTGCGTTGTATTTAAGTTAATTAATGACAAAGTGCTTGTATTGTATGATTAATTACTTTCGTATACGACTACGGGGTAAGTTGTATTGAATGTTGTATATAATTTCATGCTCTAATTCCAAACCTTTAAGGCGCTTGTTGGTGGAAGACTTTATTATTTTTTAAATTTTTATGTCGACGGAGGATTTCTGCAACTATTCCAGATTGTAGTTGTACAACAAATTAAAACGCTATCTAGAAGTTTAGGCCGACAAATCCCGATCTTAGGGCGATAAAATTTTAGGGGCGGCAAATTTTTTGTGAACTATATAGTTACGGAGTATACAGCTTTTGGTATGTGGTATACTGAAAAATTACAAACCCAAACTGCTCTGCAGCTTCACACACTAATCTATTAACCATTAATATTAAGGCTTCAGGGCTATTAACATTAGCATACGAGTGACGGTAGAAATAGACCAAGCGGATATCGGTACAGACAGAGGTCAAAAAAGAAACATTAAGAAATCAATCCGTTTTGGATAAAATTTTAAAAATAAATCAATTTTTCACCGCAGTAGAACCAAAACTATCTACAGTCTAAACAGATACTGCAGTGAGTGCAAATTTTGAGGAAGTTCCTGCTGTACTTGCAAATCGATTACGATCTACTGAGATAGTAAGTCGAAATAATGATCTTATTCTTATGATGTGTTTTCATTTCGTCTTGTAGAACTCAAAATTGGGTTGAATGCAAATATTAAGAATAAAAACAACCTCCCCATATAATAGCTTTAATGATCTTTTAAACTTTAAAATTAATACAGGGCTACCAGTTGCAGAATCTACACTGATACCATCATCAGGCGTAAAAGATTAACAGTTATTACCAAAAACAACGTATATATAAGGTACATAATACCATGAAAAAAATTGAATTACCATAGGGAAAAAATAATTAACAAAATTGAACAACAGTTACTCGAAAACTATGAATGGCGGAGAAATATATCTCAGTCCTTGATAATCAATCCTTCTTGTTTACATAAAATATTTTAAGTTTAATAAAAGTACTCTTGATGAGCGTCATCGTGGAAATTAAATTTATATATCTAACGGCATGCGACCAGTTAACCATAAAAGAAAAAAGGTGGCATGGCATTTGACAAGCTTAGATTAATATTACAGAAGAAGAGAATAATACGTAAAAGTAGAAAGTGTATAAATACTGTGATCATGAGCCAAAAAGATATAAATTGATATTCTGAAGGAGGTTCACTATTAGTTGAGTTGGACGACTTTTTAGAATAAGTAAATTATTATCGAAAATTTTTTTAATTTCTTTATACAGTCAATTTTATTGTTTTTTGTATTCCTCGAATTTCTAAAAGGTCTCCACGTATGCTTTTATTTTTCACATGAAAAATTCTAAAATCTTTGGTTAACTTGAAAATGTGGGTATGTGGTAATATATGATTGGCGAAGGCTTATTTGTGTCGCTTCGCTCTGTGCGTGGTATCACTGAGCTAGCCGAGGCATGAATTTGATTGTGTTAATTTCAAATTATTTTGAAGGCACAGAGAGGTGGCGATCAGCAGACAATTGATCGTTGCGCACTTGGCGTAGTGGCGATATCAATATACAGTACAATTGGGTTATTCTAGTCCAAAAAATTAGAACAAAATAATATTTTGCATATATTTAATTACAAATCGACATTTCAGCAAGGGTTGTTGCCTTTATCAAGAGCCTACAAAAGGAAAAACAATCAATTCAGTCATCAAATTTTTTTTTAAAAAATTACTTAATTTGCTAATGCATAAATATTGAAATTATAAAAACAACGTTACACATTAGGGTTGTTGTTGGTCATAACTGGTTAAAATGAAAATATTGGAGCACCTAAAAGGGGATTATATAAATTTAATTAATAAAATTACTTGTTCATAGAGTAAACGACCAACTACGAATGAATTAATATAAAACCAGTTTGATAAGAGTGAGAGCGTGTGTTCCACATTTTGTACTATTATTAGGTAAATAAGATGCGCTCTGACTTTCACATCATTGTTGAAAATTAAAATTTGACTTTGCAATTCTGTACAGATTGGAATATATTAGATGCAAATTTTGGGAGTCCTGCCTAAAATTTAATGAATTAATTTCATTTCTTATATAATACGCCTCCAAAAAAGGCCTGCTTATGATTAGTTTCAGAATCTAAAATTCGAACTTCATCATAATTTGGTCTATGATAAGTCATATTTATATATTGTGAGAGGGCACAGCTGTTCTTCCCCAATTTTACATCTGACTTATGTTGAATGAGTCTATTTTTCAACCACTGGCTAAAACTACCCACACATGTCTTATTACACGAATTATTTTATAAATAGTTTTGTTACTTAACATTGCGTTAAACGTTATCCTTCCTGGTCCGTGGTGGACAATATCCTTTTTCGTCGTCACAAAACTGCTATCGCTGCCGATTCTCGGGACGATTGGAAAATCGTCGTACCTTCTGAACAGCATAAAAATCTGATATCCCTCCATCACGATCCTCCTACTTCCGGTCATTGTGGCGTGACCAAAACTTCTGCTCGTCTCCTGCAAAAATATTACTGGCCCGGTCTCAGGGCTGACGTCGCTCGTTACATCCGATGTTGTCCGATTTGTGCTGCTCACAAAGTTGAACAGTTGCCTCCTCCTAGTTTATTCGTTCCCAGGGCCAAACCATCCTATCCCTGGCAAGTCCTTTCCTGTGACATAGTAGGTCCTCTTCCTCGTTCCATTCGTGCTCACTCCTATATTCTTGTAGTGGCTGATTATTTTAATAAGTTTCCTCTCTTTCCTCGCATCTAGTTCGTTAGAACCTTTTAGGTATGTACTACTAAGTGTGTAAAGTTTCTAAATGTTTGATTTTTTTAAGGTGAAGGGTTTCGTTGATCGACTGCCGACTAGCTCACATTGTCACTCTTTCTTTTTGATTCCCTGACTCTGCATAGCTACAAGAACTTGCAACATATGTAATTTTTAGGATAGAAACAATTAAAATGTATTTGTTATCAAAATCCACTAATGATTTAATATGTAGTTGTTTGTTAGCTTGAACTATTATTGCACAAATTTTTGTATCTCTGTTTTAATTAATTTGTTTTATTTCACTTAACTCCAGCACGTGTCTCCTATTTGGTTATTTATTGACAAAAAATACCATAAAAGAAAATTAACCATTTATCTTCGGAGATTGCAAATAAATAGATATTTCGTAATTTTTTTATGTATTGCAAATTAGTTATGTGCACGTCCCAAAAACTCGTACTTCATCAATGGTTTATTGGCCATGACTTTTAAATGTCAAAACTTAATTGCTAAGTTTGTATTTACGTAGTATTAGTGATGTCTCGTTAATCAAAGTATAGGCGCCTTGTGAAAGGTCCCACAAGTTACTAATCTGCAGGAACCCCGAATTACTTAAAACATAAAAACCGTGTGCCGTTTTTGAAATTTTGGATGTTGTATAATTATGAACGGATATACTTCTCAATATGCTGTAATTGTTTACTTGAATTTAGAGTCCGCGAATCTTTTAACACGATCATCAGGCAGGGTCGGATTTGACTTAGACGACGCCCTAGGCCAGCGTGTTCATACGTCTTTAATTTCCGGGATTTGTCCTATTTTTAACATTGTTCTCCCGGTGTCCCGACAGATCGTCGGTGTAGTCCTAAATACCTCGTATTCCACAAATGTGAAATTTTACAGGAGACGCATAAAACCTCCTAATTTTTATACAGTAGTTTACAATCTGTTGTTGGAAGTCCTTTAGCACCAAAATCAGCTTAGTTTTTAGGAATTATCTTAATTTTATGTATTTTGCTTAAATTTGGTAAATTGTTGTGGGATACGCTGTATTTCTTTCATTTGCTCTAATTAGAATTTAACATTTGTAAGTTACAATATATTGATTAGACTTTAAAATAATATTATTAAACAACAAAACTCCTAGAAACAAAGAATAGTAAACGTATAAAATAAAAATAAAAATAAAAGTATAATATGAATCAGCAAGAAAAACAACAAAATTTTATGACCAAACAGTATTGTTTACTAAGGAAAGAAGATTATTAATAGGTATCATGAAGCAGAGCATAGTAAAAATGATGGCAGTCACTGGGAATTACTTTTTTTAATTCCTGTAGATGCTTCCACTTTTGCAGTGTTATTTTACTTCGTTCTTTAAAAAGCTGAGACCCTGCTGCCCCACCGGGAACTAACTTTCTTGGTCGATGTGGTAATTCACTCCATTCAACATTGAAATTAAGTTTATAAAAAATACGTCCTTCTGGTGAATATGAAAGAGCTTTAATGTCAGTTACTACTGGGTTACGTGCAACATTTCCGGGCCTTATGGTTGAATATCTGTGAAGTGCTTTGATCCTATAATCTTGGAGTTGATGATACTCCATCATGGCGACATCATATGAGCATGGCTTAACTCTGGCTCTTTTGAACGAGGAAAGGGGCATATGAGGTCTACAGCGATTGTGTGAAATGAAAGACAGCAGTTTTTATTTTCTTTTTTCAGACTACGTAGCTGAACGTAGTAACCTTTGCATTTCTGTATCTGTTGACTGGGTATGGTGCACCGAGGATGTAAGAAACACAGTCTTACTCTTTTTTTGGCACATATCATACTAATGTCATTCTTAAAGCCACAGAGGATATTTTGTTCTTCTCTTTGACTCGCAGGTAGAAATTCTATAGGAATTTCTCGCAACGTTCTTACGTACATCAAGCCTCTTTTATGGAGCTCCTTGACGAGATCTATGGATAAAAGCCAATTATTAACCATGAACACTGCCAATAAACAGGCTCTTTCTCACGAGAGGTTCGGATCGGAGGGATATTTGAAATCTAAACTACAATAAAAAGGCCTTGAGAACTTAACTAACTTTAATAAATGAATTTAATATTCTTTACACACAATACAGCATATCCACCTCAGGAAACGCCCGGTAAATTATTACCAATGCTCTAATTAAACTTAATTCTATACCAAATCTCTTTTATATAAAGTGGAAATACTAAAAGTAATTAAGATCCTGAAATATAATGTGTAAACAGAGAAACAACGTCCTTCTAAAACTAATTTACGTGGATAACATAAATTATATTACCTACGGCAGCTAACGTAACTGTTAAGTTCGATTATTCAAACGAACCAAAAAAAGTTAATGCACGAATCCCTTCAACGGCTTTCATAAATCGGAATGCCCGGTAAAACCCAATGTTTCTAACGAGGACAACGCACCACACTTGCTATTTCGACGACGTAGTATAAAATTTATGGTATGATAATCACAGTGGATTTTATTGCACTTTTCACGATTATCAAACGTAATGATATTACGTTATAATAGTTAATAATATGTTGAATGTTCGGATAAATCCTCAAACCAATAACATCAAGCTTGCAAGTATAATTATATTAGATCCTACCTTAAAACATCCATTTAAGGGTAGGCACTTAACAGTATTTTACATCGCAGCTGCTAATTTATACGTCTAACTACCAACCAACTCCGAACTACGTTTCTCTATCACAAAACCCAAGTCTATCACGCACCGTACATTCGTCCCTCTCTTGCTATAATTCGAAGTGCAACGTACATGAATACTTATCTTAAATTTTATGCTACAAACCCTTTGGCGTAGATTATTATGAAATATAAAACAAATAAAGGGAATTGGTTTAATTATTATTATATCTATCAGCACGGCCTGGTACAACTATGATGTTTCGATTAGTGCGCATAATAGGTTGGGCCAGTCGTAGCACAGCCTGTGCGGGTTTAAGAAGTGTTGGCTGGTCATTATTGAACGTCCTAGCATCAATGTCATTGCGTTTAGTAAATAGTGAGTTTTGGCGTCTGGCATAACTATTATTTTAATCCTATATTTTCTTGGTTTATTTGCGATATACATTCGAAACCGACATCGACGGCGAAATCAAACCAGCGAATTGTCAATGCACGCATGTTCCCCAATTGGGTAGCAAGTACGACCAGTTTTCAATAAAATTTTCGAACATCCATATGTAATAAGAGTAGTTGCATCACCGTTTTTCATTTCATCTTTGTTTGAGCTATCATCAAAACCTAGACCAAGTAGCAGAGTATAGACTCTCTTTAGAGGAATCATACGAAAAGTATCTCACCCGGTGCTATCACTTGCAAACAAACATTGCTTGTAGATCTTCCATCATTTGATGCCCATTATCAAACGCTTCTTGTTTCGAACTGTTCATGATCACTCTCAAAACCTGTTACCATGTCTCCTTCATTACTACTGAACTCACTTGGACGTTCATTAGGTATACTTCTTACCCAGTCTTTAAATTCAGGATCACATGGTCTCATACTCCATCGTGTAAATGCCATCGAAAGGAAAACTTGATATCAAGAAAAACAAAAGTGTTACGTAACTGGCGAGGTTGGGTTAGGAACGCCCAGAGCGATGCAAGATTACGAATAAAAACTAACAATTTGCTGATAACAAGAGATACGGACCATGAGCTAGCAGACAATAAACTGGGTTGAAGGTACCTGAATGCATGACGTTCTCACCGCACGCCTCTCTTGTTCTTGAAGCGCCAAAGTTTTACCTGGATATTTGACACCCAACCTCACCAGTTACGGGTTGAGCCCTATCGAATCTAGTTTCAACCTAGTCATTTCTACCTTTAATTTCTTAAACTTCTCTATTCTCAGATTTCGAAAGTTCTACGTTGCGATTCGTAGAGCATTCTTTCTTCTTTGTGGCTTCTTCCTTTGTATCTCCTCTATCTTTTGTAATTAATTTTTTCTTCCTCTAAAGCCGAATAAAAACGGCCTATCGAAGTAGGGTTGTATTCTGAGGCTACGTTTATACTCACCTGAAGAGTATATGTGTTTAACTCACGCTCGTGTAGGTAATATAACGGCTTCCCAAATACCTCGTCGCGTTCTCAATGGTTCCACTGTATATATTTTCAACATTTAAATTGCTTTTTCTGGAATTTATACAGGGTGATTTTTTAGTCCTGTTATCCTATTGTAAATGTACGTTAATTTTTTTCTAATAAACGGAAATTTTGTTTTGTCGCACGAATTTGGTAGCCCTACTCAGTCGGTATACACACGGCGGTACGAGTTGATTATCCTTGAGCAGTGTGACATTTTGTCCCGATTCCGGTCGTGTTATGAACAGAATGTCTTTTACCATAGAACAACGGGTTTTCATTCTTGAACAATATTTTGCTACAAAATCGTACGCGAGTGTAAAAGAAGCATTTCAAATTAAATTTGTTGGTGTACCTCCGCCAGACAAAATGTCAATTTCTAGGCTAGCAAACCGATTTCGAGAGACAGGTAATGTTTGCGACAGAAAACGTAGTGGTCGACCAACTGTATTGACAGATGGTGTTTTAGAGAATGTGAAAACAAGATTGCCCAATTCTCCACCGAAAAGTTTACGAAAACTTTCCTTGCAAGTTGGTTTTGTTTCCCTTCCTTTTATTATACGAGTAGTAAGGTATAACTACTCCACCTTATAGCCGCCAGAGCCTTTAGAAAATAAGGGGTTCCTGTCTAATATTCAAGCGCAGGGTAAAATGTATGGATAGCGGCTTTGAGTACTAAGGACCTTCTAAAGAATTCTTTCAGCCAGCCAAATTTCTTGAACTTAGGGCAGAGCTATGGGCTATGGTCGTAGGATGGTATACGACAAAAAAAAGTGAATTTTTAATAGACGCCACCGTATCTTGATAATTGCTACAATCTTTAACAATCCGAAAATAAGATACGAAAATCTTCGAAAAGAAAAAAAATCTCTTGAACTACCAAAAATAATACTTACTTACTTGTGACACTACAAGCCTGGATTGAAACGATGGCTTCGTACTATCTGAAAATACAACCTCCTCAAAATTTCTTAGAACTAGGGCTTCATTAGAGCCTAGTCAATTTATCACAAACTAAATTTCAATAAAAATAACAATTCAAACATATAACCCAAAAATATCTGACCAATATAATCTCAGTGATCTTCCTTCCATACCCAAAAAATTTTATGAAATTGGTGGCATGCTTTAAGTAAAATTATTATTAACTTCAATGAAAGTAAGCTTTAAAGTAACTTAAGTCATTTGTATTGTGATATATATATATATATATATATATATATATATATATATTGCTGTGGGTTACTCTAGAACATATCGGGATCGCCTTCGCGTCTCAGCGTTACTGGGCCGTTATAAAAATTTTCTGAAAAAAAAATATATTAAAAAAAATCTTCCAATACCTCTGGAACGCCACCTTATTTCTGCACACTCCGGCTAGCTCTAAAATCTGTTTCTTCCTAGATATTTACCATCCTAAGTTCACTCTTTCTCACATATACAGTCAAATAAAATTACCATTAAAATAATGCAACGAGACATATAACCTTTTTATTTATACATATTAAAAAGTTTCCATTACCAAGAAAATATTTACACATTTGTATATACAGCTTCATAAAATGTTACAATCTCAATCCTTAAACCTTTTAAAATTTCATGATTTCTATTTATTTCAACAGTTTTATTTTATACAAGTAGATGGGCCCGTCGTGAAACCCTAAATTGACTTTTATTCTGGTCTATTGTGAGCTCAGTATAAATCCAGTTACTCTAAATGCCTAAATACATCGCATCTTTGTTTAAAACAAACCTAATGACCCGTTTACTCCTTACATCAAAAATGTCATTTACTAACACTTTTAAATAATAAATACCAATTGTCCTTTACATATACCCCTTCAATGAGTTTTTATGGTAATAAATTATACCCCCCAATCTGTCAAATCACTCAAGCACAAAATAGCAGCACAAATGTTCAAGCAAAAGCACGAGAAATTAATTTCGTTACCTGGAGTAAGCTTTTTTTCATCATCACCTCTGAAGGCGTTGTCCAAAACCCTCGTCGTTGCGTCCATACATTTCACTGTTATACGTAGATCACAACCATTTCCACTTGCTATCCAAATCTCTGCAGCCGCCTTCAATGTTTCTACCCCGATAATTGTCTAGACGAAGCTAATGACCTTCCGTAATTACTAAACCTCACGCATTCTTGTTTCAAACACTTCCCATCTCGCCTACATCCTTCCATTAGTTTGTTAAATGTAGTAAAAGCACCGTCTATTATGCAGCATTCACTTGTGCAATTCATCCGTTTAATATACTATCGACGTACTGTACTAACACCGTTTTATACAAGCAAAGCGAAGTCACACGGGTAAGCGAATTACGAGAATAAGTAAGAGTTAGAGAGCTTTACTACATCTAGTGTATTTATATTCTTTAATACACCCCTCTCGGACCCTATTTCAGTCGAAAAGCTCATTTCATCATAATCGATTTTAAAAATTTTCCACGTAACGGACTAGTACATCCGAAAATTTCATTTCACCGTGCCTTTGGCCTGAAAACTGTTCAACAACATATAACCGTCGCGATCTTCTTGAAAATTTCTAGCATTCGACCAATCATAGTCCGTTCCCGCATTTTTACGTCCAGCCTTTATGTTACGTCGTCATCGAACAATTCGGTATTTTGTGACAATAAATACTTTGTGCGTGCATCCTACAGTTTGAGTGAAACATTTTATATACCGGCAATAACAGTGCATAAAGTGACAGTCGTACTCGAGCCTTTAGAGAAGCAAGTCGCCTTCGAACCCTTGAAAGGGACGGTCGTATTAGAGCTTTCAAAGCGAGACCGACACCCGGTCGAGCGTGTTACTGGTTCTCCGTAAAAGCTTTTGTGCGTGAAAGTGTCTATTGCCCCCAGCGGCGCAGGACAAAGCTTTGTGCGTGAAAGTGTCTATTGCCCCCAGCGGCGCAAGACTTAAGGTATTTATACCCTTCCTTAATTAGTTGGTAGTTGTCTTTTTTTGTTATCACATAACCGCTCCACCATTATCGTTATTGCTATAAAAGCAATTGGTCCTTCATTGTAATTTGCATATTTATATTTTTATCACACATTTATATCAACCTCCTTAACCCCAATCAATCATTGGTCCTTCGAGCCGGATTCATTAGTCCTGTGGTTACACATGTCCTAAATTAAATATTATTGTGCATTTCAGCGAGTTTTAATTAATTAATATTTCAGTTTTAAATTTGTGCTTAAAGCCCATATTTAGCGGGTTAAAATGTGTAAACATTATTTATACTGTCTTTAGATTAAATTAAGCGATTTCGCCGTAATTGAAACCAGCAAGCGTTTTAATTACAAAGAAATTCATAATATAAAATTTGTCAGTTTTCAGTTTTAAATTCATTTTAGCGGCATAAAACAGAAAGCAACCTGAAAACTATAAATCGCTTTATACTTCTTAAACAAGAAAGGTAAAGGATTTGCTTTGTATTTAAAAGCTATTGCACGTTTTGTATTACAATATTGAAAATATCTGCAGAGGAATAAGGTTGTAAAGTTGCATCTTTCGGCAAATATGTTAAGCCACATGTTTTAAACGTTTCTGTGAGCTTTTGATGGTAAGCCGCTCGGGTTGTTAAGCGGTACATCTTATATTCACGCTTTTGTTTGACGAACCGTTAGTCATAAAACGTGATTTATTGGTTATACCCTATTTTACATTTTCGTGCTTTGAACAACTCATAATATTTTAATATTTCTCAGTGCACATTTAGCTTTACCGTTTTACAACAGTTTATTGTAGTCCTTTCAGAATCTTTGAGAATGGCTCCAAAGAAAGCACATGTGGTAGAACTCCAATTACTGAAAACACGGATTTTAGAAATATTTGAGCTTTGTAATTCTATACAAAGTGACCCAAGTTTAAAGGCATTGTTCCTTATTCAAACAAGGGAATACATGACCTTTATGCAAATTTCAATACAATTTTAGTCGCTGTCTTGGCCTCATGTGACGAGGTAGACTCATTAACTTACAACGCTGTACGGAAGGAAGTAGATTCCGCTTATTTTTCATACTGCTGCATCTCGATACGATGCAAGAAATGAAAGCACCACAAATTACAGAAAATGCTCCAAGCAGCACGGTATCAAAATTGTTACCGTTAAAGCTCCAAATTTTTAATAATGAGGTAACTGAATTTTCATCTTTCATCGATTTATTTGACAGCCTGGTCTATAATAACGCGTCGCTGTCCAATATCGAAAAATTAAATTATCTTATCAGTTGTTGTACCGGGGAGTCTTTAAGAATCGTTAAATCTGTACCCATTTCGGGGATAATTTTATTATTTCCTATAACGCCTTGCGTGAGAGATTTAGCAATCCGCGTTTATTGGCAACTTTGCATTGGAAAGCAATGAAAGACTTTCTACCTTTAAAATCAGAAGACCCTAATAAACTTAGGGCACTTATTGATTGTTTTCGGAGAACCTTGCTGTTCTAACTAACTTAAAGTTTCCCACTGAACATTGGAACTTTATTCTGGTCGATTTGCTTTTAGAAAAACTTGATCCGTTCACTAGAAAACGCTTCGAACTCCAATCGGATCCGAAGCAAATACCTAATTTCGAGGATTTGAGATATTTTTAACCCAACAATGTGCAGCGTTGAAACCTTTTCTTCAACCGCACCTGTTTCTTATTCGACGACTGTCCATACATCTCACACATCAGTGCCTAAGAAATCCTCAGCGTTTCAATTTAAACCAAGAGTTTCTTCTAACGTAGTTTCACTGGACACACCAAGTAGCTCCAGTGACTCAAATAATTCATTTTCGCACCATTGTCCTTCCTGCAAAGGCAATCACTTAATTTATAGATGTCAATCGTTTCTAAAGAAAACTCCGACGGAACGTTTCGACATTGTCAAACGCTTACGCCTTTGTTTAAATTGCTTACGAACAGACCATGCGTCCATGCAATGCAAATCTTATAATTCCTGTCGAACTTGCGCCAAGCCGCATCATACCTTGCTACATTTTGAATCGCAACCTGCTTCTAGCCGTTCAGCTGAACCGACCGCTACACACATGCATAAAAATGCCAATAGGACGCAGTCAGCCTCTCCTATTCCGGCAAATGTTTTGTCTTCACAGACGAATTCAAATCTTGGGGTTACTGTCTTACTCTCCACTGCTGTTGTGGAAGTTCAAGATCGTTCTGGTAGATACAAACCGATCAGGGTACTCTTAGATCCTGGTTCCCAAGCTAGCTTTATTCGAGACGATTGCGTGAGCAAACTTTGGCTTCCACGCATACGTTCTCAAGTTCCGATTTATGGACTTGGGCAGACAACTTCAGCAGTCAATAGGGTGCCGTCAGCTGCACCATTCGCTCTATGTTAGACTCTGAAAAATCTCTAGAAGTCACAACTTTTGTGCTTTCGTCAATATCTGGCAAATTACCTAGCGTTGAAGTTCCTAATAATTGGGAACACTTATGCGGCCTGCACTTTGCAGACCCGACCTGGAACTCTCCAGGAACCATTGACATGCTCCTAGGAGCAGATGTTTATCCGTTCATCATCAATGGCGGTGTTATACATGGCAAGTTTCTTCAGCCTGCCGCCATAAATACAATTTTGGTTGGACTATTATTGGTCCCACAAAAGCTTGCAGTCTGATACTGTCCAAGCATTTTTACGTCTGTAGAAGATCCTATCGACCAGACCCTAAGGCGGTTTTGGGAGATAGAAGAGTTGCCATCAAGCCTTATACTTCTCCAGAAGACGAAAAGGCAGATTTGATTTTTGAAAACACGTTTTCTCGTGACCCTAGCGGTCGTTTTATTGTTGCGTTACCGTTCAACGATACTTTGCCCGTTTTGATAATTGCTTTGAGATGGCTAAAAAGACTATTTTCGTTGGAGCGCAAATTACATGCTCAACCAGCTACGCGCCCAATACAACAATTTCATGCAGGACTATCTTGATGCGGGTCATATGGCATTACTCGATTCCCCGCCCGTTGGGAACGATAATTACTTTTACCCCATCACCCTGTGTTTAAAGAAGAAGGTCATACTTCTAAAATTCGTGTGGTTTTGACGCCTCTGCAAAGGCTAAAAACAACGTGTCATAATGACACTCAATTGGCTGGACCTAGTCTCCAAAACGACATTTCGTCAATCTTACTGAAATTTCGTACTCATCGTTTCGTTTTTACTTGTGATGTTCGCCAAATGTATCGACAAATTTTGGTTACCGAAGAACATCGAAAGTTTCAATTAATTGTTTGGCGGTTCTCCGCAGAAGAACCCATCCAGACATATCAGCTTAATACAGTGACCTATGGTATTAAGTCATCGCCTTATCTAGCATTAAAGACTCTTCAGCAATTAGCCATTGACGAAGGCAAAAGGTTTCCGTTAGCCGCTGAGGCTATACGGTCAAATCTATATATTGATGATTTCGTCGCCGGTGGAGATTCTATACAATCGGCCCGCGAAATTAAAGATCAACTTATCCGACTTTTACATTTGGCTGGTTTTGAACTTCGAAAATGGAGTTCTAATTCAGTTTCTATTTTGGAAGGCATTCCGTCAGATTTTTGCCAATATACTTCTCTCGATTTCGATTCGGACGAATCAATAAAAATATTAGGTCTTCAATGGTCACCTACAGAAGATATTTTCTCGTTTCGGGTTAAACCATTAAACCAAATATGTACAAAGCGCAACATACTTTCACAAGTTGCCAGAATATATGATCCATTAGGATTTTTAGCCCCACTAACACTTTTTGCAAAACGCCTAATCCAGCATCTGTGGATGTTAGGTTTGAATTGGGATGACATCCCACCAGCAGACATTTCGTCTCAATGGCAGCAGTATCAAGAAGAGTTGCCGTTATTATCGTCATTAAAGTTACCACGTTGTTTACCCCCTTCGGATCCTTTTACTTGTCATTTGCATGGGTTTTGCGATGCTAGCGAGGTAAGGTATGCAGCGGTAGTGTATTTCAGTTCATAAATCAAACTACTGGAGAAATAACTGTACAATTTGTAACCGCTAAAACCAAAGTAGCTCAATTAAGCGCATTTCAATTCCACGTTTGGAATTATGTGCCGCCGTTTTATTAACCGATTTACTTTCTTTTACCATTCGGTCTTATCAAGGCTTGATTGACATCTCCGATGTTTCAGCGTGGAGTGATTCTACGGTCGCTCTCACTTGGATACGTTCTCCACCTTTTCGTTGGAAAACTTTTGTGGCAAACCGTGTTAGCCACATTCAAGAAATCATTGCACCTAGCCGATGGTTTTATATTAAATCTTCGCATAATCCGGCTGATCCTGCATCTCGGGATTAATGCCAAGCGCGGTTATTTCATGTTCGCTATGGTGGGCGGGGCCTGAATGGCTTCACTACCCTAGTGACTCGTGGCCGCCTCAACCAACATTGTCAACCTCAATTGCTGAGGTAACTACGGAAAAGAAGATCCTAACATTTGTCGCTCAAACAGATCCAAACGTCATTGACATTTTACTAAGCCGCTTTTCATCGTTATATAAAATCCAAGGCATCGTGGCTTACATTTATAGATTTTCTAAACTCATGGCTCAACATCATACGGGTCCCTTAACAGACATTGAACTACACAATGCTCTCATGATTATCGTTCGGCATGTACAAAATGTTACATTTTCAAAGGAAATAGCTTCGATCAAGGCAAACCGTAAGTTACCTAAAAGCTTGCGAAAACTTTCTCCATTTGTTGATCCACAAAACATCTTAAGAGTAGGTGGGCGCTTGACACATTCTTCGCTTTCCTATTCCGAAAAGTTTCCTGCGTTATTGCCTCAGCGGCACCGATTAACCGAACTTATCATTCTGTCAACTCATGAAAGGTATTGCCATCCCGGTGTTAATACCACAGCGTATCTTATCCAACAGAATTTCTGGATCCTTTCTATTAAACATTCAATCAGAAATTATTTATCATCATGTCATGGATGTTTTCGTACCAAACCGGTCCTGGTAACTCCTCCTATGGGAGACCTACCGGCAGCACGTATTACCCAGATCAAAACTGCACATGGCACATTAAAACGACCTTTGGTCAAACTAGCGCCGCTACCGGTATTTTAACTTTATTTTATGTTTAGATGTATATACACATTTTTTACATGTATAGTAGTATATTATTTTTACATATTTGCTTATTTACATATATATATTTTTATTTTTTGCATAGTTGGTAATATCGCTCGCTGTAGTGCACCACCCTATCTTTCGTTACCTCCTTTCCTAGCAAGGTCAAATCCCATGTGATTTCCTTCACCCAACCTACTTCCTCCTTTTCAAAATTCTATGAATTTGGTGGGCGGTATGTTACGTCGTCATCGAACAATTCGGTATTTTGTGACAATAAATACTTTGTGCGTGCATCCTACAGTTTGAGTGAAACATTTTATATACCGGCAATAACAGTGCATAAAGTGACAGTCGTACTCGAGCCTTTAGAGAAGCAAGTCGCCTTCGAACCCTTGAAAGGGACGGTCGTATTAGAGCTTTCAAAGCGAGACCGACACCCGGTCGAGCGTGTTACTGGTTCTCCGTAAAAGCTTTTGTGCGTGAAAGTGTCTATTGCCCCCAGCGGCGCAGGACAAAGCTTTGTGCGTGAAAGTGTCTATTGCCCCCAGCGGCGCAAGACTTAAGGTATTTATACCCTTCCTTAATTAGTTGGTAGTTGTCTTTTTTTGTTATCACATAACCGCTCCACCATTATCGTTATTGCTATAAAAGCAATTGGTCCTTCATTGTAATTTGCATATTTATATTTTTATCACACATTTATATCAACCTCCTTAACCCCAATCAATCACTTTAGCTATCTTCCCTCGTTTAACTCATATTTGCTGTCCCTTTTCGAATCCCACGCAAGCAACAGAAAATCGATATTGTGGTTGACCTCCAAACCTGCCGCGTACTTTAAACGAGTGTTTTAACCAACGTTTATTATACGTGCTCTCTGTCTGATTTACACTACGGATATTCCGTTTCACTTTGCCTTCAAACCATCTGTTGTTTTAGTAGCTTTTGCATCGACCGTTAAATACAATTCCACAAAATTCTGTTCCAACGTTCATTTAAGTTTCCTTGAACTTGTTATTTTAACTGTCAGGTCTTTCTATGAAGCAAACTATCCGTTTGAAATCGTGTTTCCAAGTTTTAGCATTTCTTCAGATTTGTATTTAACGAACGTTTAGTTTAGTTAAATGGAAAATATACGTTTACATTATTGATTTTATACACCAAAAAGCTTGATTTAAAATATTAAAGCTAATTATGCATATCCTTGATTTTTCACGTACTCCAGAGCTTCTACACGTTATGCAAATTTAACATTCCGATTTAGAAATACAAAAACATGTTATTATTCGTCCGTTTTCAATGTCAAAACTAATTAATTTAGTGCGTAAATAAATTATCCCGATTTCCTATGTACACGGTTGTTACAAATTTATTTTCTTGACCTATTTATCCTTCTTAACCTATAATTTCCACGACAATATATATATATATATATATATATATATATACATCGTTTATACTTCTTTACATGTGTTAGTGTTTGTTAACCATCAAAATATGAAAATGGTTAAACGTTATCTCTTATTACATTTCATGTATTTCAAAAAAAACTATTTATTATAATTCTCAGTGAAAGATATTAGATTTTTATTAATATGATACAACTTTTATTGTTACCGAAATAGGATCCTTTTTGGTTTACAAGTGAATAAGTAAATGAATTGATTTTTCATATATTGTTGAACTTGTATTTTTAGAGAAATTTATTCTATGTACGAAAGGTCAAATTCCCTTATGGTATAAAATAGTCTGTATAATAATTATACTTAGAAAGTTATCTTTAAATTTTTTGTGTTCCTACGAACATTTATACTCATCAAAATAATTAATCTCAAACAAAAAAAAATTCGAACGCTAATTTAAACTACTATATGAAATTTACAGAAAGGGCACTATATTTTCACTATGGTGTGGAGTTAAATACAGAAAACACTCACCATTAGATTTCGTCAAATATATAATTACTTTCAGTAAGAAATAGTTACCCATTCGTATGAACTCGAACTTTGTACCTTCGTCCATTAAACTTCTTGTACAATTGTAACGACAGATGTGCGACCTACGTCTGTTCTTGAGATTACAAACTGAATTTCCTCTTACAAAGTGTGTGAATTTATTGTTCACGATAAGGATACTTTTAAAACATTTTTAATCAGAATAAATAGTAATCGAAAGCTTTGCAATACTCTATAATCAATAATTAAAGCTTCCAATATCCCATAACAAAAATTTTTTTTATATTTCGTAACACGTAATTAAACTTGCACTATAAAAGCCACGGAATTAATTTAAATATAAAAATGAAAATAGTTACCTACTTGTCTACTTAATATTATCTTTTTTTTAATTTTTTTATTATTTTTTTATTTTATTATTTATTCTTTTCTTGTCCTGATAAAGCCCCTTACAAAAGTGGGCGAAACGTTGACCTTAATTTATAAAATGACACGGTCCCAACCCGGAACCATGAATATTTATAACGACTCCGGCCGTGAAAGCCTCGGACAATATCACAAAGACAGCAGTCGTTTTCCTTTTCCATTAAATCTACAGCGACAAAATTAAAAGACTTGTTTACTTTAGAAAAATGATATTTCTGTGCGATCACAATAAAAAAATATAGTCATGTGCACAAGCTATTTAAAACATTTTATCATTGTAGAAGAGTCATACATCTGTGTAAATAATTTAAAGTTGATTGTGCAAAATCTTGAACCGAATCTAGTACATGGAGATGTCTTAGGTCTTGTACTACACGTACTCGTCACATTTGGCGAAAAAAACCGCAAAGGAAGTATGATTCATTCACATCATTTATGTATATACAGTCAACACAGCTAATTTTTAAACACGTCTTTCCAATTAAAATAATAAATAAGAAATCTAATCTTAAGATGTTAACTAATCAAATACTACAAGAGGAAATCCTAAATTCTAAAACAGACCTAGTCACAAGACTAGTAACTTTGCTATTATAAAAGTATAAAGTTTGTCAAATTAGCAACGACAACCTTAATTATACTGCAAGTTAAGATACTTCAAGTATATTAAGGAATGTTGCTAACTTTTCAAGATAATTGAGAAAAAAATTAAAATTTCAGAGGTTTCAAAATTCGATCTGGAACGCAAGTTATTGAAAATACAAGAAAATTGATTAAAAAGTCTATGATAGATTACTCTAAGGATATAATTAAAAATTAAAAACTAAATTGCGAAATAATTTTAAGCACACCTTTTATTGATCCTAATTTACATTTGTAAAAATAATAACCATTTCGCTTACTATTGAATGTAGGGAGGACGGCGTGTCTTGATACTACAGGGTGACTTTTTGATTCTGTTACCCAATTTTTAATGTAATTTATAAAACGGAAATTTAGGTGTAATAAAAAATTGTAGTTGTTATTTACAAAAGAAATTTAATATTTTATTACTCACATTTCTTAGTTATTAAAGATTATTAAAGAATATGCTCAAAATGTCCACCCCTTGAGGTTATACACGCTCGGACTCTTTTCACCATATTAGCACAAACCTTTTCCAGAGTTGTATTGGAAACATTCGTGAATAAGTCTGTAATATGGGCTTTCAGTTCATCAGTATCATGAGAATTGTTTTTGAAGGCTTCGGACTTAATAAACCCTACAAAAATAATCAGGGGATGTGAGGTCTGGGACCTTGATGGTCATAAACCCTTGCTTATTATTCGACCACCAAAGAACTCTTGCAGAAAATCCATGGTCTCGAGACGTGTGACAGGTTGCACCGTCTTGCTGAAACCAGCAATACCGTGCTTCAGGTTCCAGTAGAGCCATAAATTGGCGCACAATATTCCTGTACACTTCATCATTTACAGTCTCTTCGAAGAATATGGGTCCGACCATACGCTGACGAGATATCGCACACCACACACCAATTTTTGAAAGATGTAAAGATTTTTTTGAACAGCTAAGATTTTCAGCCGCCCAAATTCGAGTGTTTTGACTGTTCACATAACCGTCTAGATGGATCCAAGCTTCATCACTAAAGAACACTGTGTTCAAAGATTCGATTCCGTTATCATTTACGAATGACGTAAACCGACAGCAATATTGCAATCGCTTGTTTAAATCCGAAAGTTGAAGCTCTTGAACTAATCGTACGCGATAGGGATACATATGCAATTTTAAACAGCTTTCTGAGCACTCGAATATGATAACCTGTAACAAATACGATTTCGTCCCTCATTAATATACACCTTCGATATAATTATTTAATTCACAAGGATCCTTTACAGTATTGGAAGTTTCTATTTGTACTTCATTAAAATAATATTTATTCGTCACATAGAACTCCATCAGTGTTCATGGTTTTAAAATAACATTTCAGTTACTCTGACATCCGTGTCGATGCGACTCGTTGGTTCATTGCGCCTGCCCGCGTAGTAAAACACGAGAATGCTCGTTTCCATTTTTAACAGCAGGATGTAATTAAGACAGACAAGTTTTTGACGCGTGGTCGAAAGATGTGTTTCAAAGATGTTGTCCAACCAGCAGGTGGCTTGGTCCCGGAGGATTGCTTGGTCTTTTTCGAAATAGAAATTATCACCAGGTCAGTCGGCCTCTAAGATGAAACAAATATAGTGGGTTGAAGAACATCATCAACGGTAGGTAACTATTTTCATTTTTGTATTTAAATTAATTCCGGCTTTTATAGTGCAAGTTTAATTACGTGTTACGAAATATAAAAAATTTTTTTGTTATGGGATATTGGAAGTTTTAATTATTGATTATAGAGTATTGCAAAGCTTTCGATTATTATTTATTCTGATTAAAAATGTTTTAAAAGTATCCTTATCGTGAACAATAAATGCACACACTTTGTAAGAGGAATTCAGTTTGTAATCTCAAGAACAGACGTAGGTCGCACATCTGTCGTTACAATTGTACAAGAAGTTTAATGGACGAAGGTACAAAGTTCGAGTTCATATGAATGGGTAACTATTTTTTACTGAAAGTAATTATATATTTGACGAAATCTAATGGTGAGTGTTTTCTGTATTTAACTCCACACCATAGTGAAAATGTAGTGACCTTTTTGTAAATTTCATATAGTAGTTTAAATTAGCGTTCGAAATTTTTTTTTGTTTAAGATTAATTATTTTGATGAGTATAAATGTTCGTAAGAACACAAAAAATTTAAAGATAACTTTCTAAGTATAATTATTATACAGACTATTTTATACCGTAAGGGAATTTGACATTTCGTACATAGAATAAATTTTTCTAAAAATATAAGTTCAACAATATGTGAAAAATCAATTCATTTATTTATTCACTTGTAAACCAACAAGGATCCTATTTCGGTAACAATAAAAGTTGTATCATATTAATAAAAATCTAATATCTTTCACTGAGAATTATAATAAATAGTTTTTTTTTGAATTACATGAAATGTAATAAGAGATAACGTTTAATCATTTTTATATTTTGATAGTTAACAAACGCTAACACATGTAAAGAAGTATAAACGATGTATATATATATATATATATATATATATATATATATATATACATATATATTGTCGTGGAAATTATAGGTTAAGAAGGATAAATAAGTCAAGAAAATAAATTTGTAACAACCGTGTACATAGGAAATCGGGATAATTTATTTACGCACCAAATTAATTAGTTTTGACATTGAAAACGGACGGATAATAACATGTTTTTGTATTTCTAAATCGGAATGTTAAATTTGCATAACATGTAGAAGCTTTGGAGTACGTGAAAACTCAAGGATATGCATAATTAGCTTTAATATTTTAAATCAAGCTTTTAGATGTATAAAATCAATAACGTAAACGTATATTTTCCATTTAACTAAACTAAACGTTCTTTAAATACAAATGCTAAGAAATGCTAAAACTTGGAAACACGATTTCAAACGGATAGTTTGCTTCATAGAAAGACCTGACAGTTAAAATAACAAGTTCAAGGAAACTTAAATGAACGTTGGAACAGAATTATGTGGAATTGTATTTAACGGTCGATGCAAAAGCTACTAAAACAACAGATGGTTTGAAGGCAAAGTGAAACGGAATATCCGTAGTGTAAATCTGACAGAGAGCACGTATAATAAACGTTGGTTAAAACACTCGTTTAAAGTGCGCGGCAGGTTTGGAGGTCAACCACAATATCGATTTTCTGTTGCTTGAGTGGGATTCGAAAAGAGACAGCAAATATGGGTTAAACGAGGAAAGATAGCTAAAGGCTGGACGTAAAAATGCGGGAACGGACTATGATTGGTCGAATGCTAGAAATTTTCAAGAAGCTCGCGATGGTTATATGTTGTTGAACAGTTTTCAGGCCAAAGGCACGGTGAAATGAGATTTTTCGGATGTACTAGTCCGTTACGTGGAAAATTTTTAAAATCAATTATGATGAAATGAGCTTTTCGACTGAAATAGGGTTCGAGAGGGGTGTATTAAAGAATATAAATACACTAGGAGAAGTAGTAAAAATCTAACTCTTACTTATTCTCTTAATTCGCTTATCCGCGTGACTTCGCTTTGCTTGTAACACAACATCCTAATTTAAAAGTATAAAACGGTGTTAGTACAGTACGTCGATAGTATATTAAACGGATGAATTGCACAAGTGAATGCTGCATAATAGACGGTGCTTTTACTACATTTAACAAACTAATGGAAGGATGTAAGCGAGATGAGAAGTGTTTGAAACAAGAATGCGTGAGGTTTAGTAATTACGGAAGGTGATTAGCTTCGTCTAGACAATTATCGGGGTAGAAACACTGAAGGCGGCTGCAGAGATTTGGATAGCAAGTGGAAATGGTTGTGATCCACGTATAACAGCGAAATGTATGGACGCAACGACGAGGGTTTTGGACAACGTCTTCAGAGGTGATGATGAAAAAAAGCTTACTCCAGGTAACGAAATTAATTTCTCTTGCTTTTGCTTGAACATTTGTGCTGTTATTTTGTGCTTGACTGATTTGACAGATTGGGGGTATAATTTATTACCATAAAAACTCATTTGAAGGGGTATATGTAAAAGACAATTGGTATTTATTATTTAAAAGTGTTAGTAAATGACATACAATTTTTGATGTAAGGAGTAAACGGGTCTTTAGGTTTGTTTTAAACAAAGATGCGATGTATTTAGGCATTTAGAGTAACTGGATTTATACTGAGCTCACCATAGACCAGAATAAAAGTCAATTTAGGGTTTCACAACGGGCCCATCTAGTTGAATAAAATAAAACTGTTGAAATAAATAGAAATCATGAAATTTTAAAAGGTTTAAGGATTGAGATTGTAACATTTTATGAAGCTGTATATACAAATGTGTAAATATTTTCTTGGTAATGGAAACTTTTTAATATGTATAAATAAAAAGGTTGTATGCCTCGTTGCATTATTTAAATGGTAATTTTATTTGACTGTATATGTGAGAAAGAGTGAACTTAGGATGGTAAATATCTAGGAAGAAACAGATTTTAAAGCTAGCCGGAGTGTGCAGAAATACGGTGGGGTTCCAGAGGTATTGGAAGATTTTTTTATTATATTTTTTTTTCAGAAATTTTTTATAACGGCCCAGTAACGCTGGAACGCGAAGGCGATCCCGATATGTTCTAGAGTAACCCACAGCAATATATATATATATATATATATATATATATATATATATCACAATAGAAATGACTTAAGTTACTTTAAAGCTTACTTTCATTGAAGTTAATAATAATTTTACTTAAAGTATGCCACCAATTTCATAAAAATTTTTGGGTATGGAAGGAAGATCACTGACATTATATTGGTAAGATATTTTTGGGTTATATGTTTGAATTATTATTTTTATTGAAATTTAGTTTGTGATAAATTGACTAGGCTCTAATGAAGCCCTAGTTCTAAGAAATTTTGAGGAGGTTGTATTTTCAGATAGTACGAAGCCATCGTTTCATTCCAGGCTTGTAGTGTCACAAGTAAGTATTATTTTTGGTAGTTCAAGAGATTTTTTTCTTTTCGAAGATTTTCGTATCTTATTTTCGGATTGTTAAACATTATAGCAATTATCAAGATACGGTGGCGTCCATTAAAAATTCACTTTTTTTGTCATATACCATCCTACGACCCTAGCCCATAGCTCTGCCCTAAGTTCAAGAAATTTAGCTGGCTGGAAGAATTCTTTAGAAGGTCCTTAGTACTCAAAGCCGCTATCCATATATTTTACCCTGGGCTTGAATATTAGACAGAAACCCCCTTATCTTCTAAAGGCTCTGCCGCCTATAAGGTGGAGTAGTTATACTTTACTACTCGTATAATAAAAGGAAGGGAAACAAAACCAACTTGCGAGGAAAGTTTTCGTAAACTTTTCGGTGGAGAATTGGGCAATCTTGTTTTCACATTCTCTAAAACACCATCTGTCAATACAGTTGGTCGACCACTACGTTTTCTGTCGCAAACATTACCTGTCTCTCGAAATCGCTTTGCTAGCCTAGAAATTGACATTTTGTCTGGCGGAGGTACACCAACAAATTTAATTTGAAATGCTTCTTTTACACTCGCGTACGATTTCGTAGCAAAATATTGTTCAAGAATGAAAACCCGTTGTTCTATGGTAAAAGACATTCTGTTCGTAACACGACCGGAATCAGGACAAAATGTCACACTGCTCAAGGATAATCAACTCGTACCGCCGTGTGTATACCAACTGAGTAGGGCTACCAAATTCGTGCGACAAAACAAAATTTCCGTTTATTAGAAAAAATTACCATACATTTACAATAGGATAACAGGACTAAAAATCACCCTGTATAAATTCCAGAAAAAGCAATTTAAATGTTGAAAATATATACAGTGGAACCATTGAGAACGCGACGAGGTATTTGGGAAGCTGTTATATTACCTGCACGAGCGTGAGTTAAACACATATACTCTTCAGGTGAGTATAAACGTAGCCTCAGAATACAACCCTACTTTGATAGGCCGTTTTTATTCGGCTTTAGAGGAAGAAAAAATTAATTACAAAAGATAGAGGAGATACAAAGGAAGAAGCCACGAAGAAGAAAGAATGCTCTACGAATCGCAACGTAGAACTTTCGAAATCTTCTGAGAATAGAGAAGTTTAAGAAATTAAAGGTAGAAATGACTAGGTTGAAACTAGATTCGATAGGGCACAACCCGTAACTGGTGAGGTTGGGTGTCAAATATCCAGGTAACACTTTGGCGATTCAAGAACAAGAGAGGCGTGCGGTGAGAACGTCATGCATTCAGGTACCTTCAAACCAGTTTATTGTCTGCTAGCTCATGGTTCGTATCTCTCGTCATCAGCAAATTGTTAGTTTTTATTCATAATCTTGCATCGCTCTGGGTGTTCCTAACCCAACCTCACCAGTTACGTAACACTTTTGTTTTTCTTGATATCAAGTTTTCCTTTCGATGGCATTTACACGATGGAGTATGAGACCATGTGATCCTGAATTTGAAGACTGGATAAGAAGTATACCTAATGAACGTGCAAGTGAGTTCAGTGGTAATGAAGGAAACATGGTAACAGGTTTTGAGAGTGATCATGAACAGTTCGAAACAAGAACCGTTTGATAATGGGCATCAAATGATGGAAGATCTTCAAGCAATGTTTGTTTGCAAGTGATAGCACCGGATGAGATACTTTTCGTATGATTCCTCTAAAGAGAGTCTATACTCTGTTACTTGGTCTAGGTTTTGATGATAGCTCAAACAAAGATGAAATGAAAAACGGTGATGCAACTACTCTTATTACATGGATGTTCGAAAATTTTATTGAAAACTGGTCGTACTTGCTACCCAATTGGGGAACATGCGTGCATTGACAATTCGCTGGTTTGATTTCGCCGTCGATGTCGGTTTCGAATGTATATCGCAAATAAACCAAGAAAATATAGGATTAAAATAATAGTGTTGCCAGACGCAAAAACCCACTACTTACTAAACGCATATATTTATGCCGGTAAGGACATTGATGCTAGGACGTTCAATAATGGCGAGCCAACACTTCCTAAACCCGCACAGGCTGTGCTGCTACTGGCCCAACCTATTATGCGCACTAATCGAAACATCATAGTTGTACCAGGCCGTGCTGATAGATTAATAATAATTAAACCAATTCCCTTTATTTGTTTTATATTTCATAATAATCTATGCCAAAGGGTTTGTAGCATAAAATTTAAGATAAGTATTCATTTGCGTTACGCTTCGAATATTATAATAAGAGGGGGACGAACGTAGGGTTCGTGATAGACTTGGGTTATGTGAAAGAGAGACGTAGTTCCGAGTTGGTTGTAGTTAGACGTATAAATTAGCAGCTGCGAAGTAAAATACTGTTAAGTGCCTACCTTTAAATGGATGTTTTAAGGAATATAGTTATACTTGCAAGCTTGATGTTATTGGTTTGAGGATTTATCCGAACATTCAACATATTATTAACTATTATAACGTAATATCATTACGTTTGATAATCATGAAAAGTGCAATAAAATCCACTGTGGTTATCATACCATAAACTTTATACTACGTCGTCGAAATAACAAGTGTGGTGCATTGTCCTCGTTAGAAACATTGGGTTTTACCGGGCATTCCGATTTATGAAAGCCGTTGAAGGGATTCGTGCATTAACTTTTTTTGGTTCGTTTGAATAATCGAACTTAACAGTTACGTTACCTGCCGTAGGTAATATAATTTAGGTTATCCACGTAAATTTGTTTTAGAAGGACGTTGTTTCTCTGTTTACACATTATGTTTAAAGATCTTGATTACTTTTAGTATTTCCACTTTATATAAAAGAGATTTGGTTTAGATTTAAGTTTAGTTGGAGTATTGGTCATAATTTACCGGACGTTTCCTGAAATGGATCTGCTGCATTGCGTGTAAAGAAAATTAAATTCATTTATTAAAGTTAGTTAAGTTCTCAAAACCTTTTTATTGTAGTTTTGATTTCAAATACTCCTCCGACCCGAACCTCTCGCGAGAAACAGCCTGTTTATTGGCAGTGTTCATAGTTAATAGTTGGCTTTTATCCATAGATCTCGTCAAGAAGCTCCATAAAAGAGGCTTGATGTACATAAGAACGTTGCGAGAAATTCCTAAAGAATTTCTACCTGCGAGTCAAAGTGAAGAACGAAATGTCCTATGTGGCTTTAAGAATGATACGACATTAGTATCATTTGTGCCAAAAAAGAGTAAGGCTGTGCTTCTTATATCTTCGATGCAAGATACCCAGTCAACAGATACAGGAATGGAAAGGTCTTTATTGCATTTTACAACGGCACGAAAGAGGATTTGTGACCGTAGACAAGAAGTGTATTATCTACTCAAGAAGTTGGCGAACAAGACGATGGCCTTGGCCATATTTTACACTTTTTGTAAACTCCTATACAATTCTGCAGTTCCTGGAGACCCAAAAGTAACGAGGTTGAATTCAGAATTTATCGATCATGACTGTTGGAGCCAGAAAGTTAATTTTATATTTAAAATGCAACGTTTTGTTATATTGTTATTATCAAATTGATAACTTGCAGGTGTTGAAAGTTCAATTTATATTAGTTAGTTACGTTATTGTTCTTAAATGTGAAGCTTGTGTTTCCAATAGCATAAAGTAAAAGTTTAGTATTGCCGTTCCAAATATCAGCATTCACCTCGTAGAATGCATCCACTGCCACCAATAGCTATTTTGATTAGGGTGTCACTTTTTGAATCTAGCAGCTGTGTGGTTTCCTGTTCATCCATTAGAAGTTACGCTGATTGGTAAGTACTTTTGTTTGCACTTGCTTTATTTATGTATTTGGAAACTCCCACTGAAAGTCAAAGTAAAAATAACTGCTTGCACTACCTCGAACGTTAAATCCCTTAACTAATGACATTATAGGAATAAAAGTTAATATTAAGGCCAAACCCAACGTAAAACTATCTGATCTAGGTATGTTACAAAAGAGATAACAGACGCTATTAAACTGGATTTAAGTCTGAAGCATTGGAATTACACATCTATAAATGTTGACGTTTTATATCAAGCTTTAGTAAACAATATAAAAATAAGCTTAAATAAATTTGCAGCCATGCGTATTAGGTTGCGTATTAGATTAGGATGCGTAATGGATAATAAGGTAGGACTCTGCAAAGTGAAAGATTTCGGATTTACAAATGATCCAACAGGCTTCGAAAGATACAGAACACGAAAAAATGAACTAGTAAATTATTAGAGCGCAGAAAATAAAATATTTAGTAAAAAAGAGGTTGATGAATTCCGGAATGACAGAAAACCTGTGGCATACTGTTAAGAAATCAGTAAATAGTAGTCATCAATTTTGATTTTAATTCATTTAGGGCGAACTTAATAGTTTTATATTAAAAGTATACAAGAAAATTCTCAAAGCATACTTCCCATAAACTTTACGGTTCTATTACGGATGCTTTCAGTATAATTTCTCTAAATAAATTACGTAGCATAATAACTCATCTAAAGAGCATTTGAGGCAACAGACAAGCAAAAACAATTAGCCAAATACGAACAATAGGGTATTAAGGGGATGATTCTTAAATAGCTGACCACTATATCAGCATAATCGGTATTGTTGGCTATATCACCATACGCGAGCTGAGCACAGAACAGACTGACAGGATTGCAGTTGACTATATCAAAGTACACGAGCTGAACACAGAACAAACCAAAAATCGCAAGAAATTACAACTCATTTTTTGTGTTACCCAAAAATCTGTACGTTCATTGGACAAACTAAATTTGGAGATTCTTTTACATTCAAAAATTGTAAAAATAATTTCATTGGTTAAAGACATCATTAACGTTTTTCAACACAGGAAGAATAGGAAATGGAAGTGTATAAATATAATTGCAGATTCTTCGAAAGACATTCATTAGTGGCTCATAGCCTAAGGAATCACCGTGCAGTGCTCCCCATAGCCTGCAAACCCTTCAACGAGGAGCGCTCTCCATAGCCTGCTATACTACAACACGCAGTGCTTCCCATAGCCTGCGTATCCTCCAACGGTGACGCTGTCCGACGCCGTACCCAGGGCACGTCATTACAATTCATCCATCCATAGTTAGCAAACCACGTACGAACGTTAAGCTTCGTTCCATACTTCACTGACAAGTCGTTATTGTGATTGCATCTGTCAAACTCTACCACCGGGACAACATTCCCGTAGAGGCACCACTCCCACGAAGCCGTCCAAAGAGTTCAGAAAACAACCAAAGACCTTCTGAACCCTCTATACTTGTATATATTGTAAATTAGTAGTTTTTAATTTCATATTATAATTCTTTGTAACGTAACGTTGCAAACTGTAAATATTTTCTAATTATCGTTGTTCAAGTTCACACTGCGCCTCATAAGCAAATTCCAAAGCATTCTGAAGAGCCCCGAAGATTACTGAAGACTTTTACACCCCGTTAAACTGTATATACATTCATACCATAAGTGTTTAAGTTTATTTTGGTTCCACAAGCAACCATGAAGCCATTCGAAGCCTTCCGAAGATTACCGAAGACCTCTGAACTGTTCAAACTGTTAAAATCATTCAATTTCGCTTTCATTTTATGCATTTATGAAACTTATAATTATTTTTGCTTATATTTATTAAACAAATAATCAAGCCAGGCCTACATGATATCAGACGCCGCCCACTCTAACGATAACAGTATCAAAAACAAAAATTATTCGTGTCTGTTCTAGTGCAATAAGTGTAAAGTGTGGTGTTCCTCAAGGAAGTGTTCTCGGTCCATAATTGTTTATATTATATATAAATGATTTGTATTTATATCTAAAAGAATCATTTATTAGTCTTTTTGTAGATGACACATTAATCTCTGTGTCTAGTGATAATTTTCAAGTTTTGGTTGATGGTTGAGGTAGGGACCTTTAACGTGCGTAACAACACTCAGACAATAGACTTACATTTTACTTCTCATCAGAACGAGGGTGTATTGGTGTGAAAAATGTTCGCTTAACGTTTTTTAAGCGGATCATTTGGAATTTGAACCCGGGACCTTGGGCATAGTAGTCATACGCATACCATCTACGCCATGGAGCTACCCCCTCATCAGTCGACAGTAATGTACACATGCACGCACGCATGCACGCACGCGCACGCACGCACCCGTCCGCGCACCCGCACACACGCAAGCACACACACACATACACACACACACACACACACGTATCTGTAGTATCATTTGCCTATTTATTATCTTCGTAAAAGTGTAGCCGTTATCTGTAACAAAGGATTTTTGTTACATTTGTACTCATACTTCCAAGATAAATGGCAGTCCGAAGTGTAAAGTGACAACATTGGACAGCAGCTGGAGGTATTCTATAAACTTCTATACATTTAGTACCCACCAGAAATTAATTTTTAAACCAAATTAACAATCAACACGTTGTTTACATCTATTCCATACATTATAGAAAAGGCAGGTTAGAACTTCTGGAGGGTAAGTTGAGCTCCTGCAATTCTCTTTTATCCACTCCACTGTTGGTTGTTGTGTCCTGTTGAATGTAAGACAGGATGTAACAGGAATAATATTTCATATAACCATTCAGGTCTGACAAAGAATTCCTGTTGAATTTGAGTATAGGTGTTTTCTAAATGAAATATTTTACCCTGAGATAGAGTTTATTAATTTTATTATTTAGATTTAGTTGCAGGGGCAAACGTATATTTTCAAATTAGACAAAAGGAGATGAGTTAAATAATTACAATTAATAAGATGAAATAATAACTTATATATATATATATATATATATATATATATATATATTTCTGTGTAGCTAGTATGTTAATTTTGATTAGATAAGCCATTTAATAAGTTATTGCAAGTTTCTGCATTTTGATACAAATTAATTAAACTTTAAAACGATTTCTTAATCTCTAGTGTAGTAATTAAAGATTCTAATAAAAAAGTTCATTAATTTGCATCATTTTTAGCGTGTGTAAATATTCTCAAAGGACTTTAAGGAAGTTTAGATGCACAGTAACTAGAACCTTTCTAATCAAATGCAGATGTAAATATGTGTTAAACGTGCAGTGGAAAACCGAGCACCTTAAATTATAGCATACTGGATGTCTAGTAGTCAAAAGCTTTTCAGATTCTTTTAGCGTAAAAATCAATAGTTCTAAGGTCATAATCAAGGAAGTTGAAATATTAATTTTTATGAATTAACAGGTGTAATAAATGTAAATATCATTAGCGGGTATATTGAATCATAGTTTATAAAGTGTAATTGGTAAAACGTTAGCATTAGTATAACTTTCAAACAGCATAATTGGCCGTTACATTGTTTGTTAAACAGAGGAGATATTTTCCTAGTAGTATTTATAAAAGGTGTGAAAATGTTTTGAGAAAAACAGGCTTAACGGTTACCGGTTCTAGTGAATTTGAATAAGAAGGGCAGACAAAACAACACGTTCTTAGTATTTGTTTAAAAGTTTGAAAGAGGTTTTTCAAGCATTTATGGGTAGCGTTGTGTTAATTGGTAGACAAGTCAACCGTCGCTCTAGCATATAACGTGCACAAAATAACATGTCGATTCTACGAAAGGTTTTTGACAGTTAAACAGGCAAGGAACGACATAAAATAAGGAAAGATTGTTTATAGCATGTATTAGAATGGGAGAAAGGTAGCATGTATTAAGTGTTCGTTTGACTTGGAAAGAAAACTGTGAGACAAAGAAGGATGAATAGATTGTGCATTTATAGGAGTTGGATAAACGTAGTTTGTATATCATTTAGAGTGGTCTATTTCATCAATGACAGATGAAACTAGCATATGAGGAACAGAGAAAGATTATTAGATGTCATATATACAGGCGATAGTTTAAGATTGTTGAGAGAGGGTAAGTGTTATTTTGGGGTTTAACCGAACGTGCAAATATAGTGTAAAAAGGATAGAGGATGTAGAATACATGATAGACTGGAATAAAGATAACTTGTGGTAGGAATATAAAATATGTAGTGAGTACGATGTAAGGAAGAGAACATTTTTTGTATGTAGGTTAGAGTGAGACGACTTTAATACGTGTATTATGAGGGGCGTGTGTTAACCAATGAACTTATTTTAGTAGAGGCTAGGATTCGGCGAAATAAAGATCCGTTGCAAAGCTAATGTGTATTTTCGTGGTAAAATGTTGTTTGTAGTGTTCGAAAAATTTCTGAGATTTCGATGGCGGTTGGTGCTCGGATACAAAATTTACAAAGAATTGTTGAAGGTTAGCTCGTGTGTTGATGGAATTGAGTAGCTGTTGAAAATTTTGTTTGTGTAAGGGTCTTAACCGTTTAGAAAATTACCAAGAAAGTTAGTTTGTTTGTATTGAGGTAGTTACGAGAAATTTCAAGTTAAGGAGGGTAGATTTGGCTAAATAACCACGAGGACGTAGTGTTAGAGCTCTGTTTGCTGGTCATCGACGCGTCCACTAATATTGGTGAAGAAATTTCTGTTGGTTATATTTTTAAGTGAATTTAATTCCTTGAATTAAAGAATAGTTTTGCCTGGCATGGGGAAAGTAATACGAGCATAGAAAACGAAAATCAATATAAATTATTGGTTATTTTGCAAAAAGAAAAGCCCGTAACTGGTTCCACTATTCTTGCAGATCATCACACGAACGCATCTCTTTTTGCAAAACAACCAACTAAGTTGTGGCATAATACACAAACTAACGTGTATTTATTGTGCAAATGCTTCTCATGCGCCCTTAAGTAGGTAACAGGTCATTTGTTTGTTTTATCTTTGAATAAAAGTTGATAATATCTTACACATGTTGGTGTAATGTTTTACTAGCAGTCCAAAAATTTTTATGAAATACATTTTCACAAATGCGAAGCATGTTTGAGTACTGTAATTGAAAATGGCTTTATATTTTGGTGGTTGGTACAAGTTGTGCACTCTAATGAAGTAAAAAGTGTTGATGGATCGATTTGGTGTTTTACCTATGGTAAATGGACCAGTAGCAGAATTGGGGGAATTGGATGTACCGTCACTTGGTAGTCGAGAGATTGAAGCAGCTGACTGCCACCACGGATGATGTTATACAATTTGGCGAGGTTTGAGATCGTGCAGTCATTGGTGAAGACATCAGGCATTCATGATATGATTACGGTCCCATGCGTGATGGTGCATTCCAGGTAACAGATTTTTTTCTGTGAAACGTTTATTTTTGTGGTTATTTGATGTGTTATGACAATTTTGTGCCTTATGGGTAAAGTTTTTATAAACCTATGGACTAAAGAGTTAATTATTAAACGTTAATGATTTATTATTTAACTAATTTATATAGGAATTTATATTCATAAAATGATTTTTGTAATATTTTGTAAAATTTAGCACGAGTATTTAAAAGTCTTACTAAGAGCTCATATTAAAACCAGAAGTAAAGTAACATGGACGTTTAAGCCCTGTTACTTTAAATTATTTATTAAAGGATAAAATTTTATTTCGAAAATAATTTGAAGGGAAAATGTAGTATTTCAAAACGATGTTGTAAATAATTTTACTGATGTGTGAAATAACAAATGACAAAGATTTTTTGGTGTAAAATTCGAGGTAAAGTGCCGTAGTCGAGTTTTCTTTGGTATAATAGTAGGGTAGTATTTTTTTAGATAGCAGCAGAGCAGCCGTGGGATATTTTTAGCAGTGGAGGCTGTCAGAGAATTTATGTTGACCTAACAGGTGTGTAAGTGAGTTTAGTACCAAGTAAGCCTCACAATTTAATGATGTCCCAAAGATGGGGCTCGAATTAGTTAGCGATTCAGCAGAGCAGTACAAAGAAATTTCAGAATATAATGACGACCCAATTGCGGGGCTTAGGTTTCAGAACAATATATATGTATATACAAAGTGCTCAACATTTATTTAAAAGGCTAAACAGCCACGAATATGATAAAAATAAACCAACTGCGTTAATTAACCACGAAAAACTAATCAGACACAAATTGGAATTTAATCAGATTTAACCAATACTAAAAGCAGAAAATAATAAAACAAAAAAAGGAGTGCTGAAAATGATTTACATAGCAAAAACCCCGCGGCAAAAATAGCAAAACAGATATAGGAATCTGAGTAACATATTTTGTAACTTAATTAAATAAAAATGTCTTCACCTTGCATAGCACATAAATTATTGATTTGTTCTTGATGTTATCAATAAACACACACAAAAAACAACGTAGTTAAATAACCTTAATATTCATTTTAATTTATTTGCAAATTTGTCTTACAACCTAAAACCATGTTATTTTTATTTTTACAGTTTTATATGTCTGACCTTAAAGGTGTGTATAACCTTTGATAAATAATTTTTAATATGTATATCAAGGGGTTAAGAGTATTAGTTTGCGTTGGTTTATTATGTAAATTATAAATGTGGATAAGAAATAAAATTATTTTTCGTATTAAAGTATAAATTGCAGAATTAAAAAAAATTTATTTTAAAAATTTAACCAACTGTTTGTTGTATATAAAATAATTTAATAAAATTTGTTGCAGATGTACCACGGAAAAAGGCAAAAAGTTTTGTCGAAATGTATGGTTGGTGCATTATTAATTAAATGGCATAAAAGCAAAATTTTTTGTATATATTCAAAATGACCAAATTGTCTTTTAGCACAATATATATGTTTATATACATTTTGCTGTATATGTTACTGCAATCTTTAATCTGAAGACTGTCTTGAATTCTAAACAACGTTTATAAGTAAACTTTTTTGATAATGTCAAAAACAAAGATCTTTTAATTTTGATCAAAATTCCTACTAGTTTCGAGCTCTAAAAATCCGGAAATTTGAAGATTCTTATTAAGTTTTACGCTATACACACAAATTTATCGAGAATAAAATTTTCTAACGGACAATATTAAGTTTACCCATTTGACATTCATTGCATATTCAACAAATTTTGGGTCAAAAAACTTTGTTCAGAAACATTAAATTGTTCATTTATAAACGTATTAAAATAAATTTCCAGTTTTTATTTCAGTATTAACCATTAATACCCTGACCAATAAGAATGCAAATTTTGGGAATGCAATAAAAACTTATAAGTTCATGGTGTCCTTCAGACATAATTAACGAGACGGGTAAAATCCCATTTAATGAAAAATTTGCGGATTGTTTGAACATTAATTAAATGAATATTTATAAAGGTAATCACAACATGTAGAAGCTTTCCAAACATTCTAAATATTAAAAAGTACAATATTAAAAAAAGCTATTCCTGTTCATTGGGAAATATTAAAAATATTTATTTTAAGTTACTTACCGATAAGAAAATGCACATAATTATCAACATCTTTCAAACTTTTACTACGACTACGAGCAATTAAAAAGAGTCCACAATAGTAAAACTCAGGTCGCACGTAATTACATCAAATAGAACAAACACATTACAAAATTCCTATTTACTTAAAACAATTAGGTGCGATTAGAATTTATGATTTATACGAGCAAGAGCAACCAACCAGTAATTGTAATACGCGTGTTTTCTCGCGAAGAATTCGCGATACACTAACAACTAGGAGCGCGAGTAGAGTATTTGTATAATAGTAAAATGCATTCGACTGGACCAACAGACGCACATTTAATGTTAGATGGAACGTTTCACCTAAGATTATCTCATTCATTCGTTTAATTTATTATATTTACAAACGCAACAAATACTAGTCTGATGGTGTGGTACATCCAAATTGTCTAAAAAAATTTAATTTACATACGCTGGAGCCAAGCATGCAACACTCCCACATTTATCCATTAAAAACCATTCAAAGAGAATACAGCATCATGCTTCACTTGACGCTGCAGTTAAAATTGATTAGTTTTAGTTTTTTTAGAAATGAGAGAACATTGCCAGAAACTATTGCATATTGCTGTATTTGATTTGTATCGTAAATTTAATTAAGAGGATAATTTTTGAGTTTATTGTAAATGTAATTTAATTAATTTGTGTCACTTCGGAGTGCGTGAGCGTTACTTGCTTTATAAATAAGGCTCATCTTAATCAACATTTTATTATTGTTAAATGAGAACGGCCTAATTTCAAGAGTTCAACACATTAAACAATACCACTTATACTATAAAATTTAATTTAATACAGCTTTTCAAGGACCACCGAGATTTGAGGGGAAATTTAAAAGCTTTGACAACTATACAGAGAACCATATTGAATAATACCGGAATTATTATTTATTTCAACGAGTACAAACGTCCTTAAAGTTGGCTCCCCTACTTTGAGCTATCGATATAAAAATTTACCGAAAATTAGTAAGTAATTTGAAAGCCCACAATTAGAATTTGTAAGTCATCCCTTATCAAATTATTGAGAATTTCTATTTTTAAACGCTAACTTCTCGGCAGGCCCCTGAATTGTTAATTTTTGGATAAGTTCTTAATTTAAAAATTATTAAGTAATTTGTATGTATTTGTAAGCCCAAATTTAGAATGTGTAAGTTACCCCTTATCAGATTATTCCTCATCCAATTTTTGCCGGTTAGATTATCTGCAGCCTCTTAACTGTCAATTTCTGAATATTTTCTTAAATAAAAAATTAGTAAGTAATTTGTAAGTATTTGTAAGATCAAACAAATTTGTAAATCAACCACTAGCGAATTACATTGGACAACAAAAAAAAAATTTCAATGAAGATAACTTTCTTTTATGGTTTTTAGTGCAATAAATCCGAGTATGACATTTAAAAAACTGCTTCACTCACAATTTTTTTCACAGTTTTTAGTTACATCATCATCATAGAGTCGGTCTTCAAACCTGGAACTGGTTAGACGTGTACCCTGATTGTTTCCTATTCTGAACTAACCTACACATTTCCATGAAATTTGCTGTTACCGTTTTTCTGTCTACTTTTCCTAGTGACCGTGTTTCATAGGCATACTGTGCTGTACTCCACCCATATGCTTTCATCTTCTTTTTGTTTCTATGTTTGTTGTCTTTGATCATAGGCGCTGTTCTCTCTTGTTAGATGCAGTTCGATCCCCTTCTATTGTTTTACAATTATATATCCTATTTCTCCGACATTCAGTGGTTGTGAAGAGGAGGCGTCGACGTGGATCAATGTGGTAAACGTAAGACTACGGATCCCAAGATCCTGGATTCGAACCCAACGCGGCCGACTGCTTGAAAAATGGCAGGTGAGCATTTTTCACAAAAATTATGCCCTCGTTCGAATGAGAGGTTAAATGGAGGTCCCGTGTGTGAGTGTTGTCACGCACGTTAAAAATCCCTACCTTGCCTGGAACGGCAAGGGTTCGGCAAAATTCTAAATTTCCAGGCAACAAAAAACTCGCCTCCTGTACAATGTATACCTCAGGGTGGAGCATTGGATAAGTAAATGCACGGTATGTGAAAAGGGTTAAACAGCCTGAGGCTACCAAGATCCCCCAACACTTAGACTTTTGCTGAATTAATAGTTTTCCAGTAAATCATTTCACACAATTAATATTATTCAAGAATATTGCATAACCAATACCTGTAGTTTCTTATAATAATCATCATGTTTAAGTACAGTTATTGTTTTTGTCATCTTGGGACTGATTGGATGCGTACCTCCATTGATTTCTATTCTGAGCTAACCTACACATTTCCCTGAAATTCCTACAGCCTACATCTTTCACTATCTGTGCAATATTCTAAACTAGGTCTACCTCTACTTCTCCTTTTTCCTATCTTTGCTTCTAATATATTCCGCACTATTCCCTCATGCCGTAGTATCTGGCCTATCATCCCATCTCTCCTACTTTTTACAGTTTTCCACATATTTCTTTCTTCGCATACCATTTTTAGTACCTCTTTGTTCTTAACTTTATCTGTCCAAAGGCTTCTATCTTTTTCTTGTCCGCTTCTCCTACTGTCCAGGCTTCACATCCGTACAGTGCTGTGCTAAAAATATTTTCCTTGTTTCTATGTTTATGGTCCTTAAACTTGCTTTTTCTTGTTAAATGTAGCACGACCTTGTGCAATCTTTGTTTTATATCTTTTGTGCTTTTCCCATCTTGCTTTATTTGGCTTCCTAGGTAGCAGAAATCCTTAACCTTTTGTAAGTTCTCGTTACGTATTTGTATTCTTGTTTTTGATTTATTTTCCCCTTCTCTGCATACTATTACTTTGGTTTTATTTTTGTTAATTTTCATACCATATCTCTCTGTTAAAACCGTTTCCATTTCATTTTTCCTTGCTAGATGCTAATACCGCTATATCGTCTGCAAATCTAAATATCAATTTTTTGTCACTGCATAGTAATTCCAAAAGTCTTCCTGCATTTGACAGTATTCATTGCCTCTTCAATGTACAAGTTAAAAATTAATGGAGATAAGGCACATCCCTGTCTCACCCCTTTCCTAATGTTTACTTCTCTACGTTCCTGCTCTAATTCTATTACTGCTGTTTGCTCTCTGTATAAGCTATGTACTATTCGTCTATCCCTATAACTCATTCCAATCTTTATGAGTATTTCAAACATTTTTTTCCATTTTACATTGTCAAATGCTTTTTCCAGATCTACAAACCCTATATACACGTTTTCCCCCTTTTTCTATTGTTTTCTTCATTATCATTATCAGAGCTAAAATAGCCTTCCGTGTTCCCTGTTTTGTCTAAACCCAAATTGATCTTCTCCTAGTATTTCTTCAGCTCGTTTTTCTATTCATCTTTATACAATTCTAGTTAATATTATTTACACGTGTGCTGTCAAACTTATTGTTCGAAAATTTTCACATCTATCCACGCCTTTCTTTTTTGGTATAGTTACTATGATGTTACGTTTGCACTCTTTGGGTATCTCGCCTGTTTCATACATATAGCTTACAAGTTAGAAGAGACGTTCTGTTACTGCTTGTCCAGCGGCTTTTAGAGTTTCTGTTGCACCTTCTCTGTACCCGGCGCCTTACCATTCTTCAGGCTCTTTAATGCTAATTCAAACTCATCTCTAAATATAGGATATCCCAGGTCATTATTTTCAATATCTGATTCCTGTTCTAATGCTGTTAGTTCCTCTCCTGCATATAAATTCCTATATATTTTTGCCATCTACCCACTTTCTCTACATTTTCTATAATGACGTTTCATCCCGCCTCCTTTATATTTTTGCTATACGGTTTTATATCCCTAAAATTGATTCTAATTAGTTTGTATGCTTCATCTGTCTTTTCTATTTCCTTCTTAGTTTGTTCCTCTTTGCACTTTTCATCGATCCATTGTTCTTTAGCTTTCCTGCATTTGCAAATAATTTCCCATTTTATGGCTTTGTATCTCTGTTTCCCCGTTCGGCTGATTTATTTTTGTATTTTCGTCCTTTTTCTATCAAATTCAGGATACCCTTTGTTATCCATGGTTTCTTATTTTCTTTTTGTGTATACCCCAGAATACTTCGGGCCGCTATATCTAAGCTGGATTTAATGTTACTCCATTCTGTTTCTACTTCCTTCGTATCAGAAATTTTCTCGATATCTTTCAGCAACTCATTTGACTTTTTTTTCAAATCTTTCTTAAATATCATTATCTTTTAGTTTCTCAAAGTCAAAGCGTCTTTTTCCGTTTCTTTTTTTCAATTTTTTAATTAAAGTCAGGCCTTCATGATTACGATGTTGCGGTCAATGTCTATATCTGCTTCTGGGTAGCTTCTACAGTCTTTTACTTTATTCCTAAATTACATTACATTACATTATTTAAATATGTTTTTAGCATATTGCATTTTAAATACAACTTAAAATACTATAAGTAGTTCTGAACAGTTAAATTCACAATAAATAGTTCTAATGGAGATTTATATAACTATCTAAAACATTAAACACAGTTCAAGTAGGTTGGCTACACTGCTCATGCTTTTGTAACAGCTGGTTGTTTTGATAACAGTCAACATAACTTCACTTTCTATCATTAAGTGCATGTGCTCGGTGCAATATCAATTCGTGGTTGTTAAAACGTTGTTAATAGTTTCTGTTATATTTGTGGTGAGTTTGTGATGAAAAACATTAAAGAAATATAACAGAGTTAGTGAAAAAAACATATTTCTCATATTTTGGTGTTCGACTCCGTGATCAAGATAAATCTTGGGCGCCAGTTACATATCCCCAAATTAATATATATGTATATTGAAATGAAACTATTAAATCTTAAGAAATAAGTTGTTACATTGAATAATTGAAGGACGCAGTATAAAAGGTTAATGGAAGTTCATAAACCAGACATGAAAACAGAAACAATTACTTTGTATTCCAGACGCAATATGACGACACTTCAGGTGCAGGTCACACTACACTATAAAAAACCAATTGTTAGAATTAAGATTATTAAAAAGTAATACATTGTTGTATCAAGAAATAGCAGACATGAGATCTGCATTTCCCACAAGTGATCTAACAGCAGGGATAGCATAAATACCCTGAGGAGCCCAAGATGGCCAGTCAGTCAGTCTTACAATTGTTGGTTGTTCAAGCTACTCATCATAATTTTTAATTATTAATTATTGATTTTTAACTCCAAATATTTTTGTCAATTTCAATCACTTAACGTTTAGTGAATATAAAGTTGTATCAAATTTAAGTTATTTTTGTAGCTAAACAATTAAATATAAATTGATAGAAGAGTTTTTTTTTGGAAGATAGCCTTTTTAAAAAGAAGCTCCAAGAGGCCCAAAACCTATCTGGCGCAGTCGATTATAAGATTCCAGAAGGGCACTAGCGAATCAAAAATCGAGGAACTGGTAGTCGTGGATTTTAATTCTTCATCTGGAACAGAAAACCAACCAATTGGATGAAGTACAAAAATCAACCAAGTCCAACAAAGTGGAAAGACTATAATGGATCTGGCAATCAAATTATTGTAAGTACCATAAGTTCATTTTCCTAACCATTTTCAATTGCGCATTGATATTAGCTAGTAAGAAATAAAAGAATTTTATATATACGCATTTATGCACAATTTATTACGACTTATTAATGAAACGATTTATTCAGCACAAGTCTGAGCTTTATTATATAATTTTAACACAGTTCTTTGTACTATTTTATTACAGCAACTATTACTGAAAGAGTTATTCAGAAAAATCTGAAAGACTCGATTCTAATCACATTTATAAAGGTTTATAATTAAACACATTTTATGTACTTTATTATCGCAACAATTTAAAAAAATAATTATTTAGCAAAAGACTGAAACCGATGTAATTATAACCAAGGTTATTATAATTACATACAATATACGTAACGATAATGGATTCTTTAAATAACTCTAATACAAACCAGACTGAAAAGTAACTCTTAATTATAAGCAATGAACTCTGAAAGCATTAAGCTGTACCTAAAATCAATTCCATTATATTACGGAAACAAGGCACTATTAGTGATTTTCATTACTCCTGCGAAACATTTTTAAAATCTTTTTATAAACAAGGTAACGTCGAACGTAATGTCTGGCTCTTATGGCTACTACTGTGTAAACTAACTGGCAGAGAATTAACATTAACTGCAAGTCGCGATGACCTCACGAAATAGGACGATTACAAACGGATATTAATAGCATATTTTGGAGATCAACGAAATATCAAATGTCTTATCAGAAGAGATTTAATAAATTTACGAATGGAAGCTAACCAATCACCTTATCAATTCGGTATGAGATTTCTGGACGTGCGAAGTTTAATTCTAACCAAACTAAAACTTAAAGAACACGACCAAAGTATACGTTTAATAAAGACGAAAATGTACAACGAAATGGCGTTAGACACCTACATTAACGCAATACCCGAACGACTATCAGACAAAATAAAGTTTCAACATCTACAAAATTTAGAAGAAACGATGAACATGATTGTAGATTGTAGTTCATGGTACTATAACAGTGCTGGGGCGCTCGCAATACAACAACAAGCAAGGAGGGATTTCAAATTGAATTCCAATTTACAACTAAAATTGCTAATGAGGTAAGCAATGTAAATGCTTATCGGGGCAGTCAGAGCAAGCAGCTTCAATGTACCCTGAGCTAACCCAGTACCATGGCGGGGGGTGGGATAAACCATCAACCAAACCTCTTACCAAAAATGAGCGCCACCTAACTCTAGCAGCTGGGCTCCGACGGAACTGAGATAGGCAATTCCTCACGAACACAAATAATACCCACACAGCATACAATCCAGCTAACATACGTTGACACACAGTTATGTAAACCCCATAGCTAATCAATACGTTTACTATACAAGAATGAATCAAGTTAATAACAATAAACACATACACTAGAGTTTAATTAATAACTGGGCCCACCCACTTGTTATGGTGCAATTCTAATAATACGTATACCAATACTCCGATTGTCTAATTAGGATGTTACTGTAGATTCAAATATTAACACAGCCAACAAAGCAACATAAATTTGCGACCAGACGGCCGACTTAAATGACTATAACGCAAATAAGGGGTTACACTAAGATCTTAGTAGGATAACCCTTAAGTACTGAGGGTATCTACAATAATACCTGTAATAATAATAGGTGGGTCGTTGGCTTAGTTTTACATACTCTATTAAGTATTGTAAACATGCAATGTTCAACACCTTAAAGTAGAACCCAACTCTATTATAATTGTATGGACAGAGCAACCCTAAACCCAATAATACTACAATGTAATTCACCAGCATGCAAAGTCAACCAAGCGGTTGCAATGATAAAATAGATATAGAACGGACTCACCAACTGCTGATGCGTGGATGGTGATGTTCCAGCTCAAATGACGCGTGCAGGTAGAATATCGCTACCAATTATATTCGCATGAGTCCACTGGATCCTTACTTGTAAACATCTTCTCCTTTTAATTACAGATGCCATATCTAGAACTCGAAATGCAACATATAGTTTACAACGGTACTTGAACCTAGAATAGTAGAACGTAGAACGTAGAACGTAGAACGTAGAACGTAGAACGTAGAACGTAGAACGTAGAACGTAGAACGTAGAACGTAGAACGTAGAACGTAGAACTCGATCCAAAATCGGGTTCAATGCACAAACAAACAAAATGTATAACAGGTGGTTACCAGATAGCAGCCGAGGACTCAACTTCAGATGAATCGCCGTAATCCCAATAAAGTAATAAGGAAAATTATAGTAAATCATCTCAGAATAATTTCCTTTCAAATTAATTCGCTAAAATCCCTTCAACAAAGGCGGGCATATATACCAACCCAAAGCGTAAATTAAAAGTGTACGATTCGAATTAAATATCATGTGAAGATGAAACCACTAAAGCTGGTTTGCAAACTGGTACCTGATAACGCAGGTCGCTATCAATACTGAAGTATGTACAATCTAATAGGGAAAAAATTAACTATTTAATACACTGCTAATATGCGAATGTCGTAGTGAAAATTTCAACCGAAACATCCCCATTTTACCCAAAAATGATTAACCTACGGTGGGGTTCGAACCCGCGCACAAACATATCAAGGCATCGGATGCGAAACTTCGTTGCCTCCACTAGCCGGCAACCAAGTCACTCGAAGCTCGGCACAGGGAACAGACCCAACAATTGTCAAAAAGTACAACCTAATATACCCCAAATACTGAAATTCAAACTCCAAAATGGGCAACAAAAAAACAACGAAAACAAACGAAAAAAAACCTACAAACATGATGATTGATTAAATTGGGAAGGGTGACTTAAAGCCACGCGCACTTAGGCCTCCTGGTGGGCCCATTGTGCTGCCTTCCTTGCCCGAGGTTGGTCCTTCATTGCTCAACCACCCGACCTTGCAGGTGAATTTGAGGATGTCGGACCAGGGGGTGTCTCGAATTCCGGCCTTCTCGGGCCAAAAGTCCCCCAGCATGGATCCTCGAAGTCGGGCGAGTACCGGACAGGTGCACAGAATGTGCTCCGCCGTCTCATCCTCCTGTTGACAGCCGCGACAGGTGGGGTTGTCTGACAGACCCATCCTGTGCAGGTGCTTCCTTAAAGTGCAATGCCCGGACAGAATACCTACTAGTAGCCGTAGTTTCTGTCTTGGCAAGCGTATGACAAATTTTCCTATATTGGTCATGGGAGACCTTATAAACATTTTTGCCTGCCGGCAGCTTAATGTACAAGCCCACCTATCCTTGTGACGGCGGTGGGTTATTTGTCTTATCATGGAGAACACCACCGATGGCGCAATAGCAACCGATGGCTCAGGGCCGACAAAACCCCGAGCTGCTCCCTGCCTCGCCAAAGAATCTGCCTGTTCGTTACCATGTACTCCTGAATGCCCTTTGATCCAAACCAGTTCAAGGACGTTTGTATCAGAAACGAGCTCGAGAACACGATGGCATTGGTATACCACCCCCGAGAGAAGCTTCTGCTTGTTTAAGCTCAGAAGAGCTGCTCTACTATCGCTCAAGATGCGTTCAAGCTTTGTTCTGGATTCCACGTTCCAGTATGGCGTTAGCGCCGTGCATGATGGCTATGACCTCCGCTTGGAAGACAGTTACCAGCCTGCCCAGCGCAACACTTTCATGAAGGTCTAGGTCATCGGAGAAAATGCCTGCCCCGGTACCTTCATTTGTTTTGGAACCATCTGTGTAGATGGAGATCTCCGTTAAGGAGGCGTCCTCAGTGTTTAGACAAACCCCAAAGCGCTTCCTGGAAATCATTATGGGTGCGATCGAATCAACCACTCCTCCCAAGATAGGGGTGTTCTGCACCGCCTCTCTTAGTATGTTGGTGCGTCTACCACCGCCTCCCTTATCGATCCATAGACCTTTGAACCGCAGCCTCATTGCCGCTCTCAAAGCCATCTCCTCCACATGTAGGTCCAGCGGAGTGAGGCCTAAGATGGCTTCTAAGGCTGCAGTAGGTGTGGAACGCAATGCAACTGTAATGTTTAGACAGGCCACCCTTTGGATATGAGTAAGGTCTTTGACTGTATGGGCCAGTCTGGTCCTGCGCCACCAGACTACAGCGCCATAGCAGAGCATCGGCCTACAAACATAGTTAAGGATCAGGACGCAAATCCTTGGCATGCCAAACCCCAACCTTTTGGACACAATAAAAGGACCAACATATTTGGGTGCAAGTTTACTTGAAAAATATTCGGCGACATTCGATTGCACGAAATATCGGTGCCATACTTTCTGACCAACAACATAACGATCGGGACGACGTCGTAAGTCATACACCTTTTTGCTACGTTCAAATACTTTATCTAGACGAGCACGAATATCTTTAAACACTTTGTCAAAAATTGGGAGGCGATCCACAAGAAGCACGGGATCTTGCTCAACCACATCCTCTGAAGGGACTGTTGGTAAGTCGTGACTATCGCCATTATAATGCATCTCACGATCAAAATTCACGAAATATGGGGTGATATTAGTAGCCTCATGTCTAGAAGTACGAATTGCACAAGCGGCCTTCTGAAGCAACGAAGCCCACTTGCGCTGATTGTCTCTAATAAAGAATATTAATACAGTCTTTAGAGAGCGATGCTGTCGCTCGGCGGCGTTCGGCTGAGGATGATAATTTGCAGTATGGCTAACCTTAACACGATGAGCATTGATCAGATTTTTGAATCAACTGCCTTGAAATTGGTTGCCATTGTCGCTAACCCCGGTACGAGGAACACCAATAATTCAGCAAGCTTAGATGAAGTAGCCTCTCTCATAGATAGGAAAATACAAAATTTACTTAAATAGTCTTCACACTCGATACATACCTATATCTGGAAGTAGACCTAGGAAAAGGTCCAACAATATCCACAAAAATAAGTTCCCAAGGTCTCGAAACCTTCGGACGACCTAACAGATAATCAGCACGTGGCTTCTGTTCAATCTTGCTAGCAATGCAAGTTTGGCAATTGCGCACATATTTCGCAACATCGCTTTTGACCTTAGGCCAATAATACTTTGAAGTAATCCTATGGTATATCTTAAAAATGCCTAAATGGCCGGAAGTGGGTTCATCATGGTTACTCCTCACCATATCTAACCTATGTGATTTGGAGACTACGATCTTCCACTCAGAAGCAGCCGATTCTAGATCAGCATAAGGAGTTTTACACTTCTTAAATAAATTTACCCCGTCAAATCGCCATGCAAAAAAACTAAGAGGTTTATTCAAAACACGGTCGCACATCTTATGGAACCAACGATCTTTTAACTCTTTGAAGTACGGTTCCGGGTTACTAAGAACCTTGATCTCATTAACAATAGGTACACAACGGGATAAAGCGTCGGGGACAACGTTGTCGTTGCCACTACGATGAACAATATCGAAACTGAATTGTTGCAAACGAACACTCCAGCGCGCTAAGCGACCGGCAGGGTCCATGAAATTATCTAGCCAGAGTGAAGCAAAATGGTCCGTAACAATAGTAAAATGGGATCCTTCAATATAAGATCTGAACTTGCCAATAGCCCACACTACAGCAAGACATTCTTTTTCAGTAGCGGTAAATTTCCGCTCGCTAGAACTTAAAGATTTACTAATATAACTTATCACTTTTTCGCCATCGGGATGAAGTTGGGACAAAACAGCTCCCAGGCCATAATTACTAGCATCGGTCTGAATTGTAAACGGCAATTCAAAATTGGGACAACTCATAATGGGAGCTGACACAAGAAAATTTTCGATTTCGGTGGATGCGCATTCGCATTCATCAGTCCATAGAAATTTGTGGCCTTTACGCATCAATTTATTTATTGGAGCCACTACTGTAGAGAAATTCGGTAGGAAACGACGGTACTAGTCGCAGAGGCCTAGTAAACGGCGCATTTCTGAAACGTTGCTGGGTTGGGGGAGGTCCAAAATAGCCGAAACGTTCTCGGAGTCGACATGGTACCCATCTTGATCAACAACATATCCCAGATATTTGATTTTGGGTCTACAAAAGTGGCATTTTTCTCGAGATACAGTCAGACCGGCTGATCTTAAACGACTGAAAATTTCTTTAGTTACTTCAAGATGTTTATTAACATCGTTTGTGGCTATAAACAAATCGTTAAGATAGACGTATACGTAGGAATCGAGGTCGAGACTAATAACGCGGTTGATAAGTCGCTGCCAAGTGGCAGGGCTGTTATGCAAACCGAAGGGCATTCGGTTGAACTAAACAGATCTCTATCCGGGACGCTAGAAGCGGTAATCGGGAGGAACGTTTTGGCTACCGGCATTTGCCAGTATGCGCTCTTAATGTCTATGGAAGTAAGGTACTTGACATCCCGCAGTTTGTCGAAGGTCGCTGAAACTAAAGGTAGAGGGTAGGCATCGCGTTCAGTGACTTTGTTTACTTTACGACAGTCAACGCAAATCCTCTTAACGACCGTCCTTCTTCTTGGTCATAACAACAGAGGACGACCAAAAACTAGAAGAAGGACTAACTCCACCTTGTGCTAACATAGTGTCCAATTTTTTTAAGAGCAGGTGACAAAAGAACTTTTGCTTTATAGGTTCGGTATTCGTTCTTATCACATGTTCTACCACATGAATGCAACCTAATGCGTCAGGTATGTCTTTGAACAATTGTTCAATAGTCAAATTTAAAAGTGCAGTTTGTTCCGGGTTAAGCTTATCATTCGATTGTATACTAGATAGGGTGGTCGTGACCGAAGAAAATTGCCACAAGCCGTGACGTAAGTCAGGTACCATACTAAACCTGAAGTCGGTACCAAGAATCAGTGGGTCCAGGATAGACGGAATCACCAGAACTTTTATGCAAACAACTTTGTTTTCTTTAATTGTTAGGTTATAAGTGCCACTAATGTTACGAATTTGGCCACACGGCATGATGCAATGTCACTCGGTAGGAGTTTTATATTTAGTTTTTGGAGCGTTTAACCTAATATGGGCAGAATTGTTACACACATCATTTTGGACTTCTATCTTTTTCCTTTGCTTAGTTGTATCAGAGACATAGTTATCACTTTTTCAGTTAGATAATTGTAACTATAGATTACGGTTTGATCCAAAATAGCTTTAAACCCATCTCCATGGTATACACTGGCTGATTTTGGAAAGGATAAAGAAAGTAGTTTCGCTATCTTGCTTGAAAGACGTATCTTCGTAAAATGATGTATCAAAACGTTGAAACTCTTCAGAGATTTAAAAAATGAACCAACTATAGTGATAATACCCAGTATGTGGTATGGACAATTTCTTCCTTTTTGCAATCTCCAACATTTCCACTGAGCTGGTAGGCGATGTGTTACCATTGAGAAGCTCCAGGACCTTACCGTCCGGTTTTCTTGGATAAAAGTGCGATTTCAACAAACTGTACAATATTTCCGAGTTTATATCTGCAGACTTTCCTGGCATTGCAATATCAGATATATTCTGTATCTCTGATTTAATAGGCATTAACCACCACTAACAAACATTAAAAATATTAACATAACATTGCAGATGATATACTCGTATAATACCGATTGGTTCAAAACTGCTAGCTAAAAATTAACGTCCGATTCAAATTCTTTAGAAATTAAATTTGAAAATAATTTTCTTTGTCTGGAAATAATTCTGCGGTAAAAATTCTTAACCCTCGAAAATGGGTTTCATTGTAATACTGATAAAAATGAGAGAAACAAAAAGTTCAAAAACCAGACCATTTGACTCGTTTTACTAATCCCCCCGTCCTCTACTTTTCCGTTGTCAACTCAACTACCTCTCTTGTAAAAGTTACTACGTTTGGCCAGGAAAAGAAGATAAACTCATTCAGACTTAGGATCCTCAAACCTAAAATCGTATGTATCCTTCACATTCTCCTATATTCTGGACAACGGTTCCTTCCTACCTTTTACAGATCGGACACCTGTGATTTTCCTTCACCCTCCAACGAGGAAGATCTTTCTCTAGTTTACAGTGGACAGTTAAGATGCTCACCAATACAATGTCTTTTCTGTTATTGTAAAGTAACCATGCCGTTCTGGATTCCACCGCTTCGGCTATCGTTATCGTTAAATATTTGCCGCTTTCTTGCTATATTCCACTCTTCTTTTCATTTCTTTTGCATACAAATTCTAGTTTTGATGTCATTAGTTTCCTCGTTAATCCAATGCATGGCTCATGTACTAAAAAACGAAGCCCCTACACTCACTTTGGCTAACTTGACAACTTTCTCCTATCCTCGTACGCTGTTATGACCTGAAATCTCGGAGAGCGGTACCTCTTTCCGAGTAGATAACTTCTCCGATGCATCTCCGTACTTGGTCATGGAAGAGAAAGTTGCTTGAAGTGCAGCTTAACTATATGAACATAGGGCTTGTCCCTATTCTTCTTCTTGCTTTGAGCGGTCTGCAATACATCATATACTTCCTATAATACCATAGTATATCGGCCCAAAGATATAGCTCCATACGAGGTACATACTAGCCACAGCAAATCCTGTATATCTTATATCTGACCTCTCAGCAAAACACATCGCAATTATGAAAGACGGTGACTTCATTTTGCTCTCAATTTGCCCTCGGAAAAATTGCAAGCGCAAGCTACCTTTTAAACCTTACTTTGTCTTATCCGTTTTCAAGATAACTTGAGCATGTCCACCTCCCACCTGGTCCGTCATCCGCCAGTTTATGATATGTTGTCCCATCTCCCTTCTGATGTTATGTAAAACAAATTATAAAAGATTAAAAGGTTATATAACACCATTTTTCTCAAAAAGAGGTGTCGAATGACTGTTTCGTCCCTAAACCCTTTACCTAAGTTATCCTTCAACAATAAGGAACCACAGTGGTGTGTGTGTGTGTGTGTGTGTGTAATAGTAACTCGTTTTTGCGCCCATCATTTCATCATACAAGTGACTCTTCGTGTAGCTGCCCTTGAGTTAACATGTGCATTTTCGAGTAGCAACAAGTTTTCGCTTGGCAGCAGTGTGTTCGTCATAGAACAAGCAATCAGTAAATGCACAATCATTTACATACAACATTTTAATTATTAATTTCATTCAAAGTCTTATTTGGTGGTCCTTTATTGTCAAACATACATTAGCTTCTTAATTAATCTGCATTCATAACAAATGACAATAAAGATTTCGAAAAAGGGTCGTTCTCATGTATCAAAAATTGAGATTTCTTGTATGTTGCATGCTAAATTAACGCCTAATTCGAATTCCAATTAATTTGTTTTTAAAGAAAGGGTTGCTACCAAAAATAAATGATCTGAGATGAAACTTATGCTTGAACATACAAAAAGTTGATAGTTGTACAAAAGCCTACTTCTTGATGTAAGTTGGGTCAGATTAAAAAATCTAAAAAGTTTGTGATCTAGACGGCCGGCGACTAAAAAGTGATACGTAGTGTAACCAGAATCTTCGCGGAAGGGGTTCCTAATTTAAGGGGGTTGTAAAATAAAGGGTCGTGGGCAAACATTCTTGAATAAAATTAAATTAAAAAGATATGCCATACTACACGCTTTAAAAAATTTGAAAAAGCTTTCGGAGACGCAGGGTTGTTCCGAAATATAAAATTCTATCAAAAATAAAAGTTCTATCCAAATGGCATTGCATGAAAAAATCTTAAAAATATACCATTTTTTTCTTTTACTACTGGGGTTAAATAGTTAAGGGTTATTTTTATATCCCCAAATATGACCAGTAACCTTTAAGGAAGGATTCCCTTAAAATGATGGAACGCAATTATCTTCCGACTATGCTAGGGGTCTATTCCTTGGGCAGAGCTTATGAGAATTGGTCGTGGTTCTTTTTACAAAGCTTTATTTTATTACTAGGGCTAGATTCTCGACAAAATAGGGGTTTAAACCGGGCGCCACCAAGTCTGTAATTTTAAACACAGGGGTTTCCTTAAAGGAGACTTGGGCGTCCTTAAGGAGGAATACGTATTAACTGCTGACGCAAGAGCTGTAAAGAAAATTTAATTAAATATATTAAAATGAGGACACAAGAAGTTTTCTCTTGCTGCCTCATCTGAAAAAAAACAACAAAGGTTAATCAGGCAACAACAATATGAACACAGGTTTTGTTCTTTAAATACTGAAAAGGCTATTAAAGCTCCTTATTAAATTGGGTTTACCACTTTACTCTATTTGGTCTTATTCTTAGTCACCTTACTTCTGAACGTACTTGTTCAGAATAAAACAATTAATTAAGAAAATTGAATGTTGTTTCTTTAATTAAAAATGGTACTTTCATAAAAATTGTAGATATAAAATTTATGTTTAAGAAAAGATAATACAAGCTTCATCTACTCATAAGGTAGAATTATATATATAAAGAAAAATATCAAGACTTCAAATGTTACTTTAGTTACAAAAATCTAATTTGAATTTATACCAGAAATGTCAGATCTGCTTTTTCTGTTTACACTTTATAAAACTTTAACTACTTCTCTATTAAATCAATATTTAAAAATCGTAACTGAAATCATACGTAAATGAAACATCAATAAGAACTCTTTAAGTTCACATTATTTTATAAAATTTAATAACTGTAACTATATTGAACTAATATTATCAACAAAAATTTACTAAGGTCCTTTTTAATATGCGATACGGATTTGTCAAAATAGATAGCTACAAAAATATTTTCTGAAGCAGCCTGGTATTAAAGATCGCCAAATGTAGACATGATGTAAGAATAATTTAATCTCTTACCTTGGCTCTGCAGGTGTTCTTTACATGTTGTCTTCACAACATGTTTGGGCAGGTGTTTATACATACAGGTTCAGAAAACAAGTGACGTCAAATCCACATGTTCCAGCGAACACGAACAGCTGCGTGACCCTTGGACTGGACCATGCTAACTTCCATGCGTTTTTGTTATACGCACGAACTGGACCAACAAAATTCCAATACTTTCAAAAGCGTCTTCGGATTTAATTTATAAACCATAAAAATTTCTACCTACTTTGTAGAACGTTTCTTTTACATTTCAACTTAGTGCTTTTCCATAACATAACACAAAATCCAACTATCCATCGTACGGTTGAAGGACGTTCATATTTTACATTCACAGATGTAAAAGTGGAATTTATCTTCTACTAAACACGGCCTACTCGCTGCTTTAGTTTTGTAAAACCAGATAATACAAACGACTTCTTAAAGTTGTTAATTATAATATAAAAATCTAGTTGACGAATTCTACGAAGCGTTGAAAAACATATCTTATCGTACTTTTACGAAATCATTAAAGAATTGTTTTCTGTGTTATTTACACAAATGTGCAAAGAATTATTAAATGAGTTTATCTCAGTAATTATCGAAACGAAGTTATTTATTAGAAGTCATTTAAAATCGACTGTTAAACGGAACGTTATAACAAAAATATTGAGGATTATTAAAAATAAAATTACGAAGAATTTAATTAAAGATAAGAGAAGATAAGAGCGCATTGTTAAAATCACAAAGCCTAGTGTTTTAGCGCACTAGCGCTGTACTCCGCACAAAAATCTAGGCGCAAGTTACACGCCAGAACCTTTAGTGGTTCCATTATTTTTTCTACGAGAGCTCTGGCAAAAGTGAGCGCAAATGTGCTATGCACTAAACAGGAAAGGTGTTCGGCCTTGATAATAGTTGTATTAACTTTCTGTGCCTGATGTTAGCAACCAAAGTAACATTTCTGTATGGCGGTTAGGACATACAATATCGATACTTGTTTGTTTTAAAAATGGTTCGCATAATTTAATGACTTTACTTGAGTTATTAGAACTAAAATTCGTTGATATAGTGTAGCGGTCAAAAAACTGTTACAAAAAATAGAAAAGACTGGTCAGAAAGATATTCCCGATGTTTATGAGTAAAAGTTCGGTTCCTCAAACTAAACGTCTTCAGAAATTTCTACCCTGCGTTTATCTTTACAAGAGAAAATCTTAATCTAAAAAAAGTTGAGATTTTACTGGGATAGTTGCGGATAAAATAGTTTAAAACGTGGCGAAATGTGAAAACTTATTATTCTGCGTCTAGTCACATGCAACATGTTATTGTGTTATGTCATTGAGGATGCGTTTATATCCAAATCTCCTCTAGTAGAAGAATTTAGAAAAACTATTTGTTGGAGAAGCGTTGAAATTGCTAAAAGGATGCGTTTAACAAAACGATGACCAAATCAGACCTAATCGCAATGCCAAAAATGCAAAAAAGCAAGAAAAATCAGTTACTTTTAAGATGTTACAACGAATTATTTATCTCTAACAAAATATGACGATCATAAAAGTGAGATTAAAATTCTATTTACTGTATTTCATTTACACGCAGAGATGCAATGAATAACCATAGAAAAGGAAGCCGTATATCTATCCGATAGGAAGTGGGCAAAGCTTTGCAATACAAGAGAATCAACAAACGATCCTATATATGTTAGCAAGGGAGTAACCGTTAGAAGACTAATGGCTCAATATTTCATCCTACATGGTAGAAGCGGATATTACTTTGAAACGTTTTCATTTTCATTCGTGAAACGTAAACAGCCCTTGGGTAGTGGTTTATCTGATTAAATTATAAGGAATTGCTGAACTAGCAGAAAGTCAGAGAATTTATATTTTTCATAACGTTAGAGAATTGAATTTATATAGTTTCTATGTATACTTTATAGAAAACATTTCAAATGAAACGGAATAGAATCCTGATACGTAGAAATGAGTGCTAGTTTCTCAATAAAAACAATTGCTATATCAAAAATTAGATATTGATACTAATTGCGGTTGCAAATTCAGCATTTTTTGACTCATACAGCTCTTGAATAACCGATTCTGAAACGGGGTGCGAACAATAACAAAACAGCTCGAGCTGTTTGCTTGACGAAATTATTTATATATATATATATATATATATATATATATATATATATATATATATATATATATTCTTGTACTATTATTACTCCACCCCTACGCCCTTATTTTTATTTTTATATATATAATTTAATTTTACTTTTTATTTATTTAAAAAATTATGATACACGACTTTTGTCGTCGCCCCTAATTTTAGTATTCAATGATTGATTTCTATCTGATGTGCTTTAGCAAAGTTTGGTTGGTTATCTATTTAACTGTTTACTATTTTTATGCCTCGGCTATATGAAACCTTTATCTCAGGGTGTTCACCTACTCACCGTGGGTTCAATCGTGAGTAGATGTGCACTGCCCAACCAAACTGCACACTCGTTTGTTTTACTACTTTTTAATATGGAATTATTTACTGCATATGCCAAATTTTACTGATCAATGTTGCTTGGTGCCAAATTAATTTATGTATACAATTTCTGACTTTTTGTTTGACGTTTTAAGATATTACACGATACTCACCTGAATTATACTGCGCTGATGCCTTCTTTAAATGTTGCTGGCTCAAGTTCTTATTCGCCGTACGCGCCTTTACAAGGATTCACAATCACTGATGATCTTGCGTATCGCCTCCAGGTGTCTTAATATAATTTTGCTGACCCCAAATTCTGAAATAATTTACCCTAATTTTAGAATTTTGAATAAACCGTAGTATTTACTTTCCCTGCGTTAATCCTTCCGTGTTCCCTTGATTTCTGCGTTGAATCTTCCCCTGTACTTTGCTGCTCTCCTGTTTTCTCTCTGCGTGCTCCAATTAATCCTTTCGCCGTTCCGTAGTCAATCCCAAATTTATCCTGCCGTCCTGTTCCAATTCAATCTATGCCCTGCTATACTTCAATGTCCACTCTATGTCCTTCTGCCTTTAATCTTTATCCAAATCACTCCAAAATTATTAATATCGTTGTTGCTTCGCCGTCGCTTTGTATAACCACTCGAATCTCCTACTGCCTTTTAACCAAAATCGTTCCAATTCCAATACCAATCTCGTTCAAATCTAACTAAATATCCGTTGCTTTCCCGTCGCACTATAAACACTCTAAATATTCTTCAATTATCGTCGCTTTTATACCTTCACTTTAATAATCATACTATTTAAACTCAAAAACATTTATTTTATCCAAATATTATACAACTTTAACGCAGGTTTGCAAAACACGTCTTTTTACTAAAAGAAATCGAAATAGAATCCCTTTATTTACTTCGCTAGGCAATAAGCATAACAAAACTAGCTTACTTAATCACATTTTAAAATCATAAAACTATCCAATAACAACTTTTCTTTTCTCTAGTGTCACAAATACCTTAACTATAGTCTTTACATACAATCCTAATTTCTACCATTGGTCCTAAACACTTGTAACGAATTTTCTTTTGCTGCACTAAAAGCACCAGCCCCACGTTGGGCGCCAGTGTAACGAATTTTCTTTTGCTGCACTAAAAGCACCAGCCCCACGTTGGGCGCCAGTGTAACGAATTTTCTTTTGCTGCACTAAAAGCACCAGCCCCACGTTGTGAGCCAGTGTAACGAATTATTTCTAATCAAATATATGGCAAGCCCCAAGCATGGGTGCCAGTGAAACTTTTTTATTGGTATTTACTAGCGTTTCTCTTTTTAATACTTATATCTGACTTTAGAAGTTGGGTGTCAGCAAAACAAAGTCTTCCGACATAACTAGGGTCTATTCCTTGGGTAGAGCTATGAGCAATGGGGGTAAGTCGAAATCTGTTGGGGGGTCACACTCAAACTAAAACAAACAGGCGCCACCAAGTCCAGATTAATTCATGTTAATAGCATGGCATATTTCTAAGGGCGGACGTGGAGACCCAAAGAAAAAGATCGCCTTCGCTGACAAAACCTGTCTTAACAGAATAAGACGCTGTTTCTGTAAGAAAGAATAATAATTAAGTCACATAGAAAATGGGAACACTGTTTGTGTCCTCAAATATGCCTAAAAATGCAAAAGAATATTTTCTACATAAGGGTGGCATCAAAATTCAACTCTTATTGCTTTTCGGTTGTTAAGTTTGATCATACTTGATCAAAATAAAAAACTTTAAGCTTGGATTAATAATTTACTAGAAGGAATCTCTTTTTCTGTAAATAAAATTCAATGCAATAAAATTAAATAATTATTTGAATTACTTTAAAAAATTAACGTAAGGTTTATCAACCTGATTCTTGATCAAATATATAACAACAAAGTGTAACTGGTTACACTAATATTTTCTAACCCATTCAGATCTGATTCGGTCGGTTACATTATAACAAATTTACATTATAACAAATAAAAAAACAAAATCTTCTCGTTAAGTTAAATGTGCTAATTTCATTTTAAATGAGAATGTTCACAAGGATATTCTCGTTTTCAAAGGTGGTAGTAATATAATACTAAACATCTGCTTCCGATGATACAAGTGTCAGCAGCATATTTCAAACAAACAAGTGACGTAACAACAGCTGTTAGGTTATGCTGAAGCAACGTGTTGTTACTTACACATTAAACTGAGTGAAATTTAAATTTGATACTGGAAAATCCAGCCTAGTAACAAATGAAGTGAATAACAAAATCGTATTTCTACGTATCGAAGCAAAATAACGTGCATTCAGAATGAAGCACAACAGAATTTCTTAAAGCTACTACGAACCAGACAAAACGGCTTTCCTCTACTGGATTGGGAAGTGCATCGCCGTGCGTAATTTACTGCAAATATCAAATCAAAGTAGTATCTTGGCTCGGAGCAACAAACGGCCTCCTACTAATTAGATCTGCTTTCCATCCTCTAAATACACGTGTTAAAGTGATGTAGTTTTCTTAACGTTGATTCAAAGTTCTAAATTCTTGTCGCCTAAACTGTGTAGCGTAATCTTTCATCGTCTAATCTTAGTTGTAATTTTAGTTTGCGTTGCTAAATCTGCGTTCCTAAATTTTTGTTCCTAAATTTTGCGTTCCTAAGTTTTCTTTGCGCTAAACAAATTTTCAAATTAGATACTATAATAACGAGTATACATTACCAACCGTTATTCAGAAAGTGTGTCACACAATTAAACCGACCCGCAGGTCACTGGCCATTCTTTTATTATACATGTTGCTGCTGCTTTTATCTATGGCCGAGTGCTTGTCCCGCGCTCTCGCATGATGGGTGGATCCCAAGGGGGGGTTGTCAATCCTCTCAACGCGCGTGCGAGTGGCTGTGGAGCACACCGACATCCAAAACAAATAGACTAACGACTCAAGATGCTATTTAAATGTAATTTAATTGTTAAACGTATTACGACTTTACTTAATAAAGGTGCTTTAACATTTGTTGTACCTTTAATGAAGAGATTTATTAATTCAAAAATAAAATTGTTACACACTTCACAATGCTCCAATTATTTCTTTGATTTCTATTTACTTATAATTTTGAATTTACAATTCGTCCAAGTAGTGTATTTAGTTACGAATCACCCCCACATTTCCTCCAGAATCCCACATTTTCTCACACATCTGGACCAAATTTACATGTAAATTCGCACTATAAAGTCTTATTTTTTAAGAATCTCCACCTGCTCTCTCCCTGTGGAGATGAATCTCCTCCTTGTGGAATTTTTTACCCCAACCATTTTGATTACATCACACCCGCATTCTTTCCACCCGCGAGATAAATCTTTCTCCACATTTCCACCCACGAGATAAACCTATCTTGTTTGGTATCAATTAATATTAGAATTTTCTCAGCTACCTGAATCTCTAGGAATTTTTCAGATTGCATCATCCCCAAGGAGCTACCCCATTTTAAGATTTCTTACCTGTAGCGACTTTTGAGCGTTCTTATAAATTTTTTATACATGCGATACATCTTGTTAGTCTAAAATTTTCACAGAATTCAAATCTGTAAACAGATTTGAAATCGGACCATGCCCTGCAAAGTTATACCCTTTAAAGTCCTGATCTTCTAAATTTTGCTCTTTGCTTTATAAGCAAACCTAACAAATAGTTTTCTTCGTCTATCCATTGCATCTTTCGAGATAAACCTATCTTGTTTGGTATTAATCAATATTAGAATTTTCTCAGCTACCCAAATCTCTAGGAATTTTTCAGATTGCACCATCCCCAATGGAGCTACCCTAATTTTAAGATTTCTTACCTGTAGCGACTTTTGAGCGTTCTTATAATTTTTTTAGTCATGCGATACATCTTGTTAGTCTAAAATTTTACGCAGAATTTGAATCTGCAAACAGATTTGAAATCGGACCACGACCTGCAAAGTTACACATATACCCTCTGCGAGATAAATCTTTCTCCACATTTCCACCCACGAGATAAACCTACCTTGTTTGGTATCAATCAATATTAGAATTTTCTAAGCTACCCAAATCTCTTTAAATTTTTCACATAGCACCATCCCCAGAGAGCTACCCCATTTTAAGATTTCTTACCTGTAGCGACTTTTGAGCGTTCTCATAAATTTTTATACATGTAGCACATCTTGTTAGTCTAGAATTTTATACAATCCGAATCTGTAAACAGATTTAAAACAGGACTACCCTTACCATTTTACACACACCCTCTAAATTATAAATTTCCTGCGGCTCATACCTAAAGAAAATCTAGAAACAATTCTTAAAACTTTTATTACAAACAATTTTTACTAATACAGTTTAAATTTTGTAAACCACATTTCTAAATACATATTCACAATTTTTATTCTTAACCTAGAACTCATATCGGCTTATACTTATTAATATTTATTTCTAAATAGAGCACCTTTTCCAAAGACCAACCGGACCCGCATGTTTCAAATTCCTCTGATTTTGTTCTTATGGTTTCGCTTAAGACCTCGTACATATTTTCCAGATTACTAGAAGACGTTATAACCACATTTTTGTGTTAAAGGATTTCACATCGGTAGCCTCTTTCCCCATTTTGGTGTAAACGCCGTAGAGTTCGCAATAGACTTTTACTGCTGTATGTTGTATTCTTTTTCATTTATTAATCGAATAAATCGCTCTTTCTGCTTCCAAAGAAACTCGGACACTCCATCGTCGACACTGGCGTTCTTTATGCGATAGCTAGCCATACGGTTGTTAAACGCAGTGCTAACCATTTCTACACCATCGTCGCTAGTAGCGGTAACTGATGCATTTTATGTCTGTTGCTCCTTAAATGTGCGGCATACGTAGTTTTTCCATTTCGAAATCGCATACTTTACACATAATTCGTGGTTGTTTCGTACAAGACCCTTTAACAGCTGGCGGAGCTGAACGTTTACGGCTTAATGACATGCCGTGCTGTTTTCCTTGTGTCGCTGTAAGTTGCCCATTCTCGTAAGCGAAATCGCAAGTCCCACAGTTTAAGTACTTTGCTGCAGACGGATGTATAAAGCAACCTTGGACGATGTTGCACCACAACATTTGTTCTGATGCCGTTTGAGAGCATCCTTCCTGGTAAAGTAGACGTGACACGGCTCGCATTTAAAACGTTTGCAGGTACCATTTTGACAAAACAAAACGCACTATAAGACTTGACTTGAAGCGACACTATACTAAAGAGTTTACTCGCGCACCGCTTTATGTACCCTACAGAATGCAAACCGAAGGTTTCAAGACATCGAACGAAGTTGAGGATTCGGCGAGACTAAATGATGTCATAACTTGCTGCTCGTCCAATACATTTAGCGTATGCATGCACCTGCTTCGCTTCGTCGATGGTGTGAATGCCGTAGTAGAAACACCGGAAAACGTCTTCCATGTTATACGGATCGCGTGCATATAAAAATCCAAAGGGTGGTAGCACACCACAAATTGTGTGCAAGTCGTGCTAGAAGATGCAATGCTACTATAACCAAAACACTTTAAACCATTACTAAGAAAATACCAACTTGTTGTCTACAGGATACTTACAACAATTTAATTTTAAATAACTTCTACGTCATATTTTAGGAAATGGAGGCTTGAATATTTTCCAAATGAATCACCAAGCGAAAGTATATGCTAACGGTATTAAATTACCCATTAATTTCCTATTTTACGACCGTGGTTAATTATAGATTGAAATTTAATTTGTGCACGTTCGAGCTTCTCGTAAACTAACATATTTTAGAGCAACAATGCGCTGTATAATACATGCATACCCTTCGCCGCCTACTGCTATTCTTGTAATTGCTAGAAAAAGTCACTCTCCTTTTTACTGTTAGGAGCGATGCAAGCACCATTTTATACTTTCTATAGCACATCGCACACTTTTCGTCTGATAATTAAATTTTGCTTCTGTAGGCTTTTACACTTTCGCATAGCGGTCGGCCGCACGTATTGATTTCTAGAACCGGTAAGTACTCGATATCCTCCAAATAGAAATTAGATGCTCGATGTCTGTCAACTTCCAATTCCCTCGTAAAGGTAGAAAAACTCGATCAATCATCCATTAAACTTCCACCCGCTACCGTTTGATAATTTCCAAACATTTTCGAACGACAATGGGCTGAGAATTTTAAACCTCCGAGGATCTTTAAGTCGTGATCAATTACACATCCGAGCTACGCGTAAACTAACATATTTTGCAGCACTGTATAATACATGCATACCCTTCTCTGCGCTACTGCTATTCTTGTAGTTGCTTGGAAAACAGTCGCCCTTTACTGCTAGGGTCGCTAAAAGCACCATTCCATACTTTATTTATAAGTGTAGACATCGCCACTTTTTGTCGGTTAATTAAATTTTTGTTTATGTAGACCTTTACACTTTCGCTTATTTAAACATCTAACAATCAATTAACCACTTTCGATTATTCTAACGGAGAACCAACTCCCATGTCTTTTTAATCCAAATCCTATGGGTTCGTAAACAACTATTTCATAGTAAATGTATGCACGACCTCTTGTTCATATGCCGATGCCGCACTCAGCTCCACACATCGCACCATTCCACGCATCTGCATGACGCCTGTCGGCTGATGAAACTTCGCCATCGCGCAGCACGTCCACTTTGAAACATCGTTGGAAGACCGGTAATGATCCGAAAGCCAGGTAACATCACGCAGCGAACTCGTGACGCCAGAAACCGCATTGCCGTTCGTCTCGTCATTTTGATAACACGTTTTAGAAACCTAGCATACGGATTTATCATTCAAGAACGCTCACATTCAAAGAGTCTTTCAACCGCAACACAGCACAACCCAGATGCTGTCGTCCATCGGCACAATATCTCATTTCCTCATTCAGATGTCCACATTCATGATCGCGATTGCGCAGCGTCCAGCCTCATCCATTTCTCACCAGTTGTTCTTCCACCAGCGCATGGCATCCTTTGCGTAACGGACAGTCATCACCTTGTCGCATGCCCGGACGATCGGCGCATCATCACACCGAAATTTCTTGAATCAGAAGCATTGCAAGACACATACACCCGTTATCAAGACTGCGTAAGATTTTATTTATCTCCTTCCATCTCCAACACCAGGTAACAGTAAAGTCACGAGCCATCATCTTTCCTTCGACACCACCCCACCCACTGTCATCCATCAGCACAGTCAAGACCAAACAGCTTATTTCAGCTGTCCGACAGCACCATTTTGGCAGCATCAGATTGCCTTTAGAAGCATCATCATCTCGAAACCAGACCAGCCACCGATAGCTTCCACCGCACAGTAGTCCCAATCGCGTACACGTCGTCAGCAGACGCAAGTTTCAACGTCACTGACAACGTAAAATCCAGCAGTGCCGTCACCAGATTGCCGACAGTTCACCCCGCATGATGCAGTCAAACAAATCTCCACGCAGTTTATCGTCGTCAACCCACACTTTCTTCGATCTCATAAGCGCTGCACACCACATCATCCGTTCATCCGCATTCACATCCAGTCAAAGAAGAACCTCGACTTCGTTCATCTGTGTCCCCAATTCAGCCCACTTCGTCGAACACAGATTTTGAATTTAACGCACCGAGTTCGATTCAATTTCGACCCATTGCGCCCAGAGAACATGCAGCAACCGCGCGAACAACGTTGATCACGTTACAGCTCAGCAACCTTAGATAAACTCCTGCAGACGCGCGCGTACAGCGATCGCGACAACCAACAATGTCAAGTCGTGAGCCAGTCACCAAACATCCTCGAAACAATGTCAGACTCAACATTATCTAATACTCTACCATTTGAAGGGGCACTAAATCCAATGACACCAAGCAAGTCATTTACGGTTAATACCCATATTCCTTAGACCGTATTAGTTGAATCAGCACGTGACTCTCGTAAACACACTAGCAACATCGCTGTTATACATGCATACTTGCGCACGCATTGTATGCAGAAAAAGTCCTCACTTACGTAAGCGATCCAGCACATTATGACTTCAAGCAATCGCACATTTTCGCGATAATGCTTGAGCTTCACACTTCATGCAGACACGACATGATTACGAACACATGACATGACCACTCAAATAGACATAGAGCGACTGCACTCAATCCATCGAACGGTAAAAAACTCGCACATTCAACTTCACCCAGCACGTTAAATCCAATTTCGACACGGTAGATTTTATCCGAGATCTAGTGATTCCAGTTGACAGCGAAATACATAGGTTAGCGCCGCGGCGCTGACCCAACCTATTAATCTTTTCCTTTATCTAACCTAGGTCCACACTTGTTTTTAATGGAAAAACTCATTAAAATGCAATTAGTGCTATGGGTTTGTAATGAGAAAACTCATTAAAAGCAATTAGGTCATATGGTCATGTGGTCATATGGTCATGTGGTCATTGCTTGGTCATATGGCCATGTGGTCATCATGGCCATTGCGATATTGGTCATGCAACTGGTCATATGCCGCATGTGGTCATGGGTAATTTCACCCTATGGGCAATTCACACTAACTTAACATCTCTACATATATCCGGATATATGTCGATGCGCATCCCTGTCGGCTTAAGGATAACAACATATTCGACTATCTTCGGCAATATACGTCCTCACTCTGTAGAATACGTAAGAGAACAATTTTTCGTATTCAATTTAGTATTCGATAGTAGCTAGAACGGTAAACATGAGCGTCTCCAAGGTGATTAACGTGTCTCAACTTCTTGGGAATAAAGTGAAACCGACAAATGAGTGATTTGGATTATGGCTGTTGGCAGATTATATGTGCAACAATAATCTGGTGACAGATATTGGTAATATTTGTTATGTCGAAGGCGAAAAGATGCTGACTGGTGGACTACACACACCAATTGCAGAACCATTTTGTGACAATATAATGTTGGTTAAAATTTGCGACCTTTCTGACACCGAACAAGCATCTGCAAACAAAAGGATGTTTATCCTAAAAAGAAATTTGTGGTGCATTTAACAGCTATCTACGAAGAAAGTTCAACCGATTTGTTTCGCTAGGCATGGTGTTAAAGCTAAGCTTCCGTTTTCTCTGGAAAGCACTAACAAGATGGGCCAGAGAGTAAAAGAAATTATCGGAAAAGAAGAACTCGAATGCATTAATAAAAAATTCCAAAATCCTATATGTGTTCGATACAAAGTGGAACTAGCAGATGTTAAGTTGGAAACTTTATTGGAGGAACTACCAGATATATTAGACGAAGTCGAAAAAGATTATTTCTATCTTTTTGACATGGATGTAACCCAAGATTTTGCGGGCATATTTAGCAAGATGGAGGTGTGTAATTATTTAACTACAAAGCATAACTTTTGCTATAAGGGAGAATACGAAGAAAAGTGTAATATTATAGTTGACAACGATAAACTTGCATGGATTGGTTGTTTAACATGGCTAACAACCAATGCAAGAATTAAGATATACAACAAATTTGTGTGTCAGATAACAAGTCCTGGTGTTAATAAACAACTTGGCAATCATATACTAGATTTTTACGTTGTCCAGATGTACGTTTAAGGGAAACATTTGCGTCTACTTTGGCCAAAGAACATGGTATTACGCGATTGGAAGCGAGAATATACAACTGTGCAATTGGAAGCTATGTCAGTGCGGAACGAGTGTATAAACCCTTAAAAGATTGTTTAACCTTATTGGAAGATAGTGTTATACTTCCTAAAGGCGCCAATGTACTCGGTATCACTTGCCAAAATGTGGAGTACGCTATCGGACAAGCTACAAAATAGCTGTTGTTTAGTCTATAATAACCTGCTACAGTACGTGTATTGGGGGAATGGCAATACAAAGAAATTGATGGGCTTGCAAATTAAGTTGTCCGAAAACTAGAGGAAAGGGAAAATTGATAAAGTATGTGCTTGGCTTTAGTTTTAACTATTTACCTATAAATTATTTGGAGATAGTAGAGGAAGATAGCCAAGATAAAATAAAAATCTTACGCAAGTGCTACATTAAGCAGGTAGTACATATTTTACACAATCTGCAACACCATATTCTACAATTCCAAAAGAAATAGTAATTTCGGAATTGTGATTGATAGATACGCCTAACATTCGTCCAGAGGTTGTACGACAACGCGTAAATATTGGTAGTAAACTCTATCCGTTTACGCTAAAGGAAATTGCCCCATTATGTATACCATACGCTGTAAGTGGAAGGAAAAGACAACTGGAATTAGAGGAAATGGATGCAAAAGGCGAAAATTGGACTACATGGAGAACACTGCGACAATACGCGATCAATACAAAGATGTGTTAGACAAAGAACATCTTATTAGAGAAAATGAGGAAGAATTAAAAGATTATTTTATGTACCGATGGACTGACTTAGATACATCTGGGTTGTACAAGCTGTATGCATTTGCGGTTAGTAAGAAAGACTCTTTAGTTATGTAGGCGTTCTTGCAGAAAAGGATGGTACTAAATCCGTATACTTTTTAAAAGGTTATTCTAAAACGTATTTATCAAAATGACAGATAACAAAGACGAACTAAGGAATGCGGGTTTCGTAACCTTGGCGTACACCACACGCAAAGGGGTTCCGCTAAACATTGTATATTTACCTAGTAAAAAACCTTTCGGATCATTTAAAACCGAGGGTCTTACAACCTATAACAACCATATATTCCCAAAAGTGGTGGACATGCAACTACGCAACAGTCTGTGGGAGAATAAGGATTTCCTCCAATACCGACAAGAAGAAGTCAATCAAGCTAACAAGATACGTATGCAGGATATAGTGGGAAAGCTGCGATTAAAAGATTGTCACAAGCTGCAAGAATTACACGAAGGAATGGATCTGGTTGTCGATTGAATCAAAGACTTTAAATATAGAGACAAGCTTCGGTACATTTTACAATTCGAAAACCTAGACGGTCTTTATGTATCAAACTATTGGCTAGAAAAGGAGATAGAGGACTTGGGTATCGATTTAAATTTTAAGCTGCGAATAAAATTAGATAAAATTAAAGCCACTCCAAACAAACATAAAGAAAGGACTGTCTTCTGTGTATAACTTTGTATTAAAATTAAGTTTAAATGACCCCATGCTTGGCATTAAATATTTTTAAATTTGTTATGTATAATGTCAGAATAAACATTTTATAATAGTATATAACATTGTTCTTTATTTATAAAAGGCTGTGACGTTACCCCGAAATAGCAGTCGCACAGAGAGGGGGCGCATGGGCAGGGGTGCACACGGGCTGGGATGTGTTTTGGCGTACACGAGGGAAGCGGATGTTAACAGTCACCAAGCATCCAATTCTTTATTTGGATGGTATCGAGTACTTGCCTGCGTATGTATCCGGAGTAAAAGAATACGATTTGCATACGCAGCTTATTAATAAAATTAGTTTATCGAGGGAAGATGACAAAAGGTACATCATTCCTAATAGTACAACAATCTACGCATGGGGGCGTAAAGATATAAGATAGTTGTTTATATTTGTATATATTAGTTTTTAAATTCCATAATTTTTAAGTTCTTCGCCCACCTTCCAAATCTTTCCTGCTTCTATCCTGGTTGACAGAGTATACGTGTTATCTCCACGTGGTATTCGCGGGACACGGAGGTTTTAGATTTCTCGGGAGATGGGTGGCTAAAGCATATGTCTCATGTAGCAAAAAGGGTTTTAAAGATGGAGTTAAATAAAGATGGGCAAAATTAGTCTTTAGAAGGCATAACTTTGTATGGGTGGAGCTATTTAAAATCTGTTTACAGATTTGGGGTCCCTAGAAAATTTAATATTAGTTGATACCTAGCAAAATATATTTATCTTAAAAGAGTGACTACCCCGCGTATAATAAATACAATATAACACTTGTCGATAAAAAGTTGTAGGGAAAATTAAAGACGTATTTAATGGGGGTCTAGTATTAGAATTTGTTGGTAGTAATGTTAAGTCCTACTGTATTGTAGGCGAGAAAGATACGATTAAAAAGATTAAAGGGGTCTCACGAAGTGTAGTTATAAAACCGAGGGTCTTACAACCTATAACGAGCATATACCCAAAAGGGGTAGGCATGCAACTACGCAGCAGTGCGCGGAGAATAAGAATTCTCTAATAAGAAATTAAAGTTTCCATGTACGTAGCACCAGTCATTGGGAAATGGTAGAAATGTTAAACCTATAAAGGCGATTATTAGTTGTGATTAGAAAATAGTAGTTTTCGCGGACTAAATAAAATAGCTTAGACTAATTAATGTATATGGTTACATACTCGTACACATCCACAAACATCTGTTTACGTCCACAATGGCGATACCGGTAGTTTTTGTTTAACAAATAGTAGGAAAAATACGTTAGGTGTTAGTGCGTGGAAGCCCATAGGATCGTTGGATTCAAAAAGAACGATGCGGTGGGATGTATGGTTGTTCCGTTAGAATAATCGAAAGTGGTTAATTGATTGTATTAGATGTTTAAATAAGCGAAAGTGTAAAGGCTACATAAACAAAAATTTAATTAACCGACAAAAAGTGTGCGATGTCCTACACTTATAAAAAAGTATGGAATGGTGCTTTTAGCGACCCTAGCAGTAAAAAGGGCGACTGACTTTTCCAAGCAACTACAAGAATAGCAGTAGCGCAGAGAAGGGGTATGCATGTATTATACAGGCTGCAAAATATGTTAGTTTACGCGTAGCTCGGATGTGTAATTGATCACGACTTAAAGATCCTCGGAGGTTTAAAAATTCTCAGCCCATTGTCGTTCGAAAATGTTTGGAAATTATCAAAACGGTAGCGGGTGGAAGTTTAATGGATGATTGATCGAGTTTTTCACCTTTACGAGGGAATTGGAAGTTGACAGACATCGAGCATCTAATTTCTATTTGGAGGATATCGAGTACTTACCGGTTCTAGAAATCAATACGTGCGGCCGACCGCTATGCGAAAGTGTAAAAGCCTACAGAAGCAAAATTTAATTATCAGACGAAAAGTGTGCGATGTGCTATAGAAAGTATAAAATGGTGCTTTGCATCGCTCCTAACAGTAAAAAGGAGAGTGACTTTTTCAGCAATTACAAGAATAGCAGTAGCGCGGCGAAGGGGTATGCATGTATTATACAGCGCATTGTTGCTCTAAAATATGTTAGTTTACGAGAAGCTCGAACGTGCACAACTTTCTTCGTAGATAGCTGTTAAATGCACCACAAATTTCTTTTTAGGATAAACATCCTTTTGTTTGCAGATGCTTGTTCGGTGTCAGAAAGGTCGCAAATTTTAACCAACATTATATTGTCACAAAATGGTTCTGTAATTGGTGTGTGTAGTCCACCAGTCAGCATCTTTTCGCCTTCGACATAACAAATATTACCAATATCTGTCACCAGATTATTGTTGCACATATAATCTGCCAACAGCCATAATCCAAATCACTCATTTGTCGGTTTCACTTTATTCCCAGAAGTTGAGAAACGTTAATCACCTTGGAGACGCTCATGTTTACCGTTCTAGCTACTATCGAATACTAAATTGAATACGAAAAATTGTTCTCTTACGTATTCTACAGAGTGAGGACGTATATTGCCGAAGATAGTCGAATATGTTGTTATCCAACCTAAGCCGACAGGGATGCGCATCGACATATATCCGGATATATGAGGATGTTAAGTTAGGTGAAATCCCAGGTGATACCCCACATGACCACATGGCCATATGACCACATGACCATATGACACATGGCCATATGACCACATGGCCATATGACCACATGACCACATGACCATATGACCACATGACCATATGACCACATGGCCATGACCACATGACCACATGACCATATGACCACTGACCATATGACCTAATTGCTTTTAATGAGTTTTCTCATTACAAACCCATTAGCACTAATTGCATTTTAATGAGTTTTTCCATTAAAAACAAGTGTGGACCTAGGTTAGATAAAGGAAAAATTAATAGGTTGGGTCAGCGCCGCGGCGCGCTAACCTAATTTTCGCTATCAACCACCTGTAATGGAAAAACTCTTAAAGATTAATGCTTAATGGTAATGAAAACTCGTTAGTCGTCAGTGTGTCGCTGCATGTGTGGTCGTCGTAGGTCGCTGTGGTCATGATGTCGTGTGGCGTCTGGATCACCTGTGGGGCTTTCACTAGTCATATCGGATATGTCGTCGATCGATCGTGATTCGCGTTCGACTCTGACGTGGTGTTGTCGTGGTTCGATGGCTCAAATTGATGTAAGAGGCGGTCTCAGTAAATGCTGGCTAGGTGTAATGTTGGAATTGTGCTGTGGGTTAGTTGTCAGGGCTAGTTGCGAGTTTGACATTTGTTGGTTAAATGCGACTGCTGTTAACGGAGTTACCCCAAATATGTGTGCGAGGGGGCATGGGCAGGTTGCCGCTGGGATGTGTTTTGGGTCCGAGGAAGGTGTAACAGTCCAGATCAATTTTATTTGGATGATCAACTGCTCGTATGTTCCATAAATGTGGAACGTTGATGAGTTGAAAACATTAGTTACGAGACAGTGACAAAGGTCATCTTCTAGTGAACATACGCTGGGGTAAAGATATAAGATGTTGTAATTAATTTGCTATGAAATCGAAATTTTTAGTTCGCACCAAATCTGTGTGTTTACATGGTTGGATTAGTATCCTGGATTGTGGGCAGAGGTTTTGATCGGCGTGGGCTAAAGCTATGTCTCGTGAAAAAGGGTTGAACGTGCGTTAAAAGTGGGCAAATTAGCTTGATTGGCGACTTGATGGGGAGCTTGGTAAATCGTTCGTTTGGGTCCCTGAAAAATGTGTTATCAGCAAAATATTGTATCTTAAAAGGTGTACGGACAATAAATCATGCTAATTGTCGTAAAAAGCTGTGAAAATAATGAGATTTAATGGGGGCTAGTTAGAATTTGTGGAAGTAAGTCTATGTATTTCGGCAGTAACTGTTAATGTGTTAAAGGGAGAGAAGTCAGTAAAAAATCTTAGCAACTATACGAGTATACGTAAGGGTAGATGAACTACCAATGCTGATTATAAGAATTTTATAGAAATTAAGTTCATGTCGTAGCACCGTCTTGGGAAATGGTGAATGTTAACCGTTAAGCGATCTTGTGTGCCATGCGCAATGTAGTTTTGGCGGAAAATAAATGGATGCTATATGACTGTGCTCCGACACTCCAACATCTGTTGTCACAAGGCGTACGAGTTTTTAAAAATAGTGGAATTCGATGGACTGACAGCTGGGCTGTGTGGATTGCGATAGACGAAGACTGGTGTTGGTTGTTCTTGAAAATGAAATGGTAATCCGATTGTATAGGTTTTCTAAAACGGTTAAAGTCAATAAACAAAATTTAATTAACCGACAAAAAGGTGCGTGCCTCACTAAAATAGTATGGATGGTGCTTTTGCGACCTCAGTAAAAGGGCGACTGACTTTTCCAACAATCAAGAATGAGACGCAGGAAGGGGATGATTTTTCATGCGAAAAATGTTATTTACGCGTAGTGGATGGTAATTGATCGCTTAAAGACCCGGAGGTTAAAAATTCTGCCCATTGTCGTTCGAAAATGTTGGAAATTATCAAACGTAGGGTGAAGTTTAATGGATGATTGAGAGTTTTTACCTTTACGAGGGAATTGAAGTTGCAGAATCAGATAATTTATTTGGAGGATAAGACTTCCGGTTTAGAAATAATAGTGGGCCGACCGCTTGCGAAATGTAAAAGCTCGAAGAAAATTTAATTATAAGAAAAGTGTCTTGTATAAAAGTTAAAGGTGCTTTGCATCGCCTAACGAAAAGGAGAGTGCTTTTTCTAGCATCAAGAAGGTCGGGAGGGTATGATGTATTCAGCGATGTTGCTCAAAATTGTTAGTTTACGAGAAGCTCGAACGTGCACAAATTAAATTTCAATCTATAATTAACCACGGTCGTAAAATAGGAAATTAATGGGTAATTTAATACCGTTAAGCATATACTTTCGCTTGGTGATTCATTTGGAAAATATTCAAGCCCCCATTTCCTAAAATATGACGTAGAAGTTATTTAAAATTAAATTGTTGTAAGTATCCTGTAGACAACAAGTTGGTATTTTCTTAGTAATGGTTTAAAGTGTTTTTGGTTATAGTAGCATTGCATCTTCTACAGCACGACTTGCACACAATTTGTGTGCGTGTGCTACCACCCTTTGGATTTTTAATATGCACGCGATCCGTATAACATGGAAGACGTTTTCCGGTGTTTCTACTACGGCATTCACACCATCGACGAAGCGAAGCAGGTGCATGCATTAGCGCTAAATGTATTGGACGAGCAGCAAGGATTATGACATCATTTAGTTCCCCGCCGAATCCTCAACTTCGTTCGGTGTCTTCGGAAACCTTCGGTTTGCATTCTGTAGGGTACATAAAGCCGGTGCGCGAGAGTAAACTCTTTAGTTATAAGTTAGTTCGCTTACAAGTCAAGTCTTATAGTGCGGATTTTGTTTTGTACTAAAATGGTACCTGCAAACGTTTTTAAATGCGAGCCGTGTCACGTCTACTTTACCAGAAGGGATGCTCTCAAACGGCATCAGAACAAATGTTGTGGTGCAACATCGTCCAAGGTTGCTTATACATCCGTCTGCAGCAAAGTACTTAAACTGTGGGACTTGCGATTTCGCTTTACGAGAATGGGCAACTTACAGCGACACAAGGAAAACAGCACGGCATGTCATTAAGCCGTAAACGTTCAGCTCCGCCAGCTGTTAAAGGGTCTTGTACGAAACAACCACGAATTATGTGTAAAGTATGCGATTTCGAAATGGAAAAACTACGTATGCCGCACATTTAAGGAGCAACAGACATAAAATGCATCAGTTACCGCTACTAGCGACGATGGTGTAGAAATGGTTAGCACTGCGTTTAACAACCGTATGGCTAGCTATCGCATAAAGAACGCCAGTGTCGACGATGGAGTGTCCGAGTTTCTTTGAAGCAGAAAGAGCGATTTATTCGATTAATAAATGAAAAAGAATACAACATACAGCAGTAAAAGTCTATTGCGAACTCTACGGCGTTTACACCAAAATGGGGAAAGAGGCTACCGATGTGAAATCTTTAACACAAAAATGTGGTTATAACGTCTTCTAGTAATCTGGAAAATATGTACGAGGTCTTAAGCGAAACCATAAGAACAAAATCAGAGGAATTTGAAACATGCGGTCCGGTTGGTCTTTGGAAAAGGTGCTCTATTTAGAAATAAATATTAATAAGTATAACCGATTGAGTTCTAGGTTAAGAATAAAAATTGTGAATATGTATTTAGAAATGTGGTTTACAAAATTTAAACTGTATTAGTAAAATTGTTTGTAATAAAAGTTTTAAGAATTGTTTCTAGATTTTCTTTAGGTATGAGCCGCAGGAAATTTATAATTTAGAGGGTGTGTAAAATGGTAAGGGTGTCCTGTTTTAAATCTGTTTACAGATTCGGATTGTGTATAAAATTCTAGACTAACAAGATGTGCTACATGTATAAAAATTTATGAGAACGCTCAAAAGTCGCTACAGGTAAGAAATCTTAAATGGGGTAGCTCTGGGGATGGTGCTAGTGAAAATTTAAAGAGATTTGGGTAGCTTAGAAAATTCTAATATTGATTGATACCAAACAAGGTAGGTTTATCTCGTGGTGGAAATGTGGAGAAAGATTTATCTCGCAGAGGGTATATTGTAACTTTGCAGGTCGTGGTCCGATTTCAAATCTGTTTGCAGATTCAAATTCTGCGTAAAATTTTAGACTAACAAGATGTATCGCATGACTAAAAAATTATAAGAACGCTCAAAAGTCGCTACAGGTAAGAAATCTTAAAATTAGGGTAGCTCCTTGGGGATGGTGCAATCTGAAAAATTCCTAGAGATTTGGGTAGCTGAGAAAATTCTAATATTGATTAATACCAAACAAGATAGGTTTATCTCGAAAGATGCAATGGATAGACGAAGAAAACTATTTGTTAGGTTTGCTTATAAAGCAAAGAGCAAAATTTAGAAGATCAGGACTTTAAAGGGGTATAACTTTGCAGGGCATGGTCCGATTTCAAATCTGTTTACAGATTTGAATTCTGTGTAAAATGTTTAGGACTAACAAGATGTATCGCATGCTATAAAAAATTTATAAGAACGCTGCAAAAGTCGCTACATGGTAAGAAATCTTAAAATGGGGTAGCTCCTTGGGGATGATGCAATCTGAAAAATGTCCTAGAGATTCAGGTAGCTGGAGAAAATTTAATATTAATTGATACCAAACAAGATAGGTTTATCTCGTGGGTGGAAATGTGGAGAAAGATTGTATCTCGCGGTGGAAAGAATGCGGGTGTGATGTAATCAAAATGGTTGGGGTAAAAATCCACAAGGAGGAGATTTCAATCTCTCACAAGGATGAGAGCAGTGTGGAGATTCTTAAAAATAAGACTTTGATAGTGCGAATTTACATGTAAATGTTGGTCCAGATGTGTGAGTGAAATGTGGATTCTGGAGGAAATGTGGGTGATTCGTAACCTAGAATACAGCTACTGTCCAAAAGTTGATTCTACTTAAATGAAAAGCCAAAATAATTCACACAAGACCTGGACGCTTGGTTGATTGTAGATATCCGTAGACGCGTCCGGTTTTCCGACGGCAAATGTACTTTCAATGGCTTATAAAATTTAACTTAGTATAAAACCTTGAGTACCGTGCATTGTATCAACGTCATTAAGTCATTTTGTTTACCTTTTGGCACATACGTTTCAAACTAAAATGGTAAATACTTTAGCATATGTAAAGTACGGCAAAATATAGTTTTTGAATTTACTGGATCTGATATATGAATTATGTCGTTTGGCATACACCCCTTTTTAACACAAATCTACCCTTAGAAGACTTGTACCCCCTACATTACAATATATATATATATATATATATATATATATTGACGTGATAATGAGGACACAGGAGGTCAATGAAACACAAATTCTGCAAATAATCACCATCAAAAGAGAAGGAAACGGAAAAAATTGACTTTTCCAAATATTTAAATTCTCAACCCTGAATAATATAAACGTATTTCATTCTCATTAAAATGCAAAGCCATTAACTTCACTCGCGTCATTACAAAACATAAAAAGAAGCCCTTATTATGTGGTTAAATTCCATATATGCAGTCATTGCAGAGATGGTAAAAACTAATTTTATTTTGAATGAGTACGTTAGTTATTGAAAACGTAATCCACTAAATTGCTCGAAAGTAAACTGCATTTACAATCATTAAGATATAAATACAAAAATCCATTGAATTTGATTGTCTAAAATAATTACTCTAGAGAGATGTATTGTGTAAACAATCATTCTAGTTAAATATACCTTAAAAACGAGCTTCATGTTATAACCATTAAAAAAAGTATATTCCCGTGTGTCGATTAGAAACATTCACTCCTGTTAAAGTATGCAAAGCACCTGCGAAATTTAATTATTTATGTAATACATTTTCTGTTTATAAAATATGCTTCAGAATACATTTCATTTACCGCAAAAGATAATGTTTTTGCATTTGCAAGACCATAAACAAAGCAATCGCGATCTTTAATTAATTTTCCATGTATGTATAATATCAAAAATAAAATATTCGTTCTTGTACAAAATAACACCTCATGAGTTCTAAATATTAATCCAGAATCTTTTTTATTTAGAAGAGAAAACGTCAATTACTAAGAAATGTTGTATACATTAATTATTGAATAAATGCCTTATTCAAGGAACTCATGCGGACTTTAAAATGCAATAAAATAGATAAGAGTTATTTTATATCTTTCTTTGTACAAGATAAAATGAGACGAGACCATTAACCTCGTGCATTAGACAAGCATAAACCGCGTGTCACGAAGAACATTAAAAATTGAAACCAATTAGATACTTAAAACTGCGGAATTCACTAAAATATTACATCAGCTGGGTGTGTTATGTTACAAATCAATCGAGAAAACTCTAGAATGATGAAATATTGAGATAATTGTTTTATATAAAACCAGAACTTAATTACAACGATGCATTCGCGATCGCTATTCTTTTCTAAACAAAACAATATGTAAGATTTATTCAATTTTATGAGATCGACCATTAAAGTTTGAGTAAAGATTAATTTGGCATGCATACAGTATTTGATATTTAGAATGCAACTTTGACTAAGAAATTAATTCTTCGAATGTAATGATTTGTAATCAATCTCATCGGCGTTCCACAATTAACAATAAAGGTGCACCTTGCAAACTGAAGTTCTAACGTCAAATGAAGATTTAAGAATCTATACGAATGAATAGTGAAATAAAATGGCGTTAGGTTTAGTATACCGTTGAAAGGTGGACGTAACAAAATGCATTTTTCGAAAGTGAGCAAACTTAAAGTTGTTTTTATCAATAAAGGTAGTCAATTTTCCAGTAGGCAGTGGCAGAAAGCATTGAGAGACATCGCCGTTAAGATTACGCATACCTCTGGCTTTACCAACAAGGTAGTATGACGGAGAGAGCAAAGAAAGATATAGCTAAATTACCTCGTTCTCTGTGTCTCAAGATGAACACTAAATGGGCGATAATTGTAGATATGGTGTCTCCATAATTAAATCGCGCAATTCATAGTTCAACAAAATTCAGTACTCGATAGCTCCATCATGGAATTACTCATAGCAATCTGTTAACAGAAGACATCCTATTTCCGACTATGTCCGTTCCAAAGCGTTGGCGGGAAGAAATGCTGGCTATAGCTCATGATAGATTAAAGTCAAAGGCCGACAAGCGTAAGCAGGGCCACGATAAAGTAAATAATAAAAGATTCATGCACTTTAAACTGCATCTGGCAACGTGAACATCGACAATTCTTCAGCGCCGATAAAAAATTAGACAAAATTTCTTGCTGTATACAGGGTCTGCTACTGTTTTGGCACAGAAAGAACTGAATTCCTCCGAACACAAAAATGATTTAAATACCATACCAATAAAGATCCGCAACATTGGAAATTTAAAACCGTCACGCCTCACGATACTGTTGTTAGTTCGATAAAGGATGACCGACAGTAGTTTTTAGATTACTTGGTAAGTTATGTTGATTTTCACAATTGTTTTGTCAAGGTAGTTCGATAGGAAATGGCGGGTAGCTTTTACTGCAACCTGTAAGTTGTGTTGCTTTTTTATATTTACTTTTTCAAAAAAGAGTGCAAAAATCAGCAGGGAATGATGTAACAGGCCACTCTGTAGATAAATGTAAGGGTATAATGTGAGGGTTGTTCAGATAGCAGTGCAAACTATAACTTAGCATTTAAGAATGTCGAGAACAAAGAGGTAAGGTTAGATGCATCGTTTAAAAACCCGAAATTTAATTAAAGTATAATTTACGGTTTTTCTATATTCCATAATGCAAAACCGTTTCTGCGTTAGTACTCGCATTCGAATAGTGTCGTGGTTATTGTGAACTATTTGTAACATTCCTTTAAAATGGTTATAATCATATTTCACTTTATTAGTCTCTGCATTGATAAATCCCATTAAGGGGGTTAGTGTTATTTCCTTTAAGAAGTATAATTTTTAGGTTACACGCATTCTTGGCCAAAAGGATTATTTTTGTATCTTACATTGTTAATACTCAAAGATTGTCAAATTCATTAAGGCGGTCTTTAAGGTTAAGAATGATAGGACAGTTACTTTGTACTGTAAGTTATTATAGTTGTACGAAACATTTGTTTTGATTAATAAGGTATAACGTTGGTGCCTATGACCTAATTGCCTTAGAACGAAGAAGTTCACACGCAGATTTATGCTAATTCAAAAAATGAAATGTTCCTTCCTCTGGTTTCAGCAAGATGATATTACATATGTTAGAAGAAAAAAAACGACGCAAAGTAATTTCAATTTGCAGTCTTGATTCATTCTCCGAATTCTGCCGAAGATATCTCGAATCGTCTATGGAGGAAGAATAATTTTTTTATAGAGCACTTTGTGATTACAATCAAAACAAATAACATGAAACTTAAGTAGGTGCAGTTAACTTTTGATAATTAGACGTCGAACTGATTAATGTAATTAGTCAATAATTCGAAATCATATCCTACCAGGTTGGTTACTTTTAATTTTAGGAGCAAATATTAATCCAGAACTTCTAGTTTTTTCGAAATCCCTGTAGGTTCTGGTTAAAACAAATTGAATCCGAGGGATAATATGCAAAATATAATTATATGTATTTTAGAGTGGTCTGTTGTAATTTTGTACGTTGTGTTCTGCAAGGACAGCAAATGAGTTAAAAATCTATTTCAAAAAAATTACGTGAATTTTCTTCTTCGAGACTGAAGTAGTAAATGCATCAATTATAGCATCAAAATTTATATTTTGAGCAGTATCATTTTCTATACTTAAAACTGGAATCTCCTGAAAGACGATTCTGTGACATACGGCTTCTAAGATAACTAAGGCGGAAATAATAAATGACCTGTTACCCACTATAAAAATTGTATATAAAAATACTGGTCATTGGCTATTCCTGTTTGTAAAATAGCCAACAGATTTAATTTTCGTTCGCTATACTTGAACTACGCATCTCCAGACAAAATTAGATCATCACTTCTAAGATAGTCCTTAATTAGCTTAAGTTTAGAAAAAGATCTCTCGGTTGATGCAGTTGTCACCGGCAATGTTGTAAATAACATGTACGCTGTACAAATGTCAGGATAGCTAGCGGACAAAGTAAAGCTTTTACATAGAATATGTATTGCTGTCTAATATTTTCAAAATTTGAAATTGTTTTTTCATAATTGAACGAAAGCTAACCACTTGTTGAGCAAAAAAATCTATTAAATCTTTATCATATTCATCACTAATAGATTTTAATAAATGATGAAGTTCATCGCCATTAAAGTGTTTAAAGTTTTTGGACTTATTTACGATCAATCTAAATGACTGAAAGCGTTTTTTCATTTGCGAAATTAGTATGTCAAATAGTTTAAGATATACTTCTATTTTAAATTTTCGTTCGTTATCTCATATGCTTTCGTATTGACATATTTCGTCAAAGTGTATTTTAACACGATGAAATCTCTTTTTCTGAAAGTTTGAATCTATTTTCCAGGAAGAGCAAGTTCTCCGCTTGCCTTCTTCTTTGAATGCGTCCCTTAATTGCCTTAATTCGACATATATGTTCGTAAAGTACGTTTCAGCGTTTTTCATATCAATAGTTTTTGAAGATTGAAGATTGAAGATTGAAGATTGAAGATTGAAGATTGAAGATTGAAGATTGAAGATTGAAGATTGAAGATTGAAGATTGAAGATTGAAGATTGAAGATTGAAGATTGAAGATTGAAGATTGAAGATTGAAGATTGAAGATTGAAGATTGAAGATTTGAAGATTGAAGATTGAAGATTGCAGATTGAAGATTCACGATTGAAGATTAAGGATTGAAGATTAACGATTAAAGATTCAAGATTGAAGATTGGAGATTGGAGATTGAAGATTGAAGATTGAAGATTGAAGATTGAAGATTGAAGATTGAAGATTGAAGATTGAAGATTGAAGATTGAAGATTGAAGATTGAAGATTGAAGATTGAAGATTGGCGATTGAAGATTGAAGATTGGAGATTGAAGATTGGAGATTGAAGATTTAAATATTGAATATTAAAGATTGAAGGAAGATTAAAGATACTTACTAAGAATGTTACTTAAAGAAAATAATTTGGACCACGTTACTATTAAAAATATAAAATTAAAATTTTGAATTTGAGTTTTAATTCCTTTGGCTTCAGCTTTTTCCTCACTAGCACTTGATTTTAAAATAATTTCAGTTAACGACTTTAACTACTTCCGTGTAGCGAAATTGAACAGCGGTGAGGGCTGCATCTCTTGACGCTCATTTTGTCGGGCATAAATGGGTTTGCGAGGTGATATCATTTTCATGTAACGTTCCCCATCTTTTACACTGGCATGAAAATAAATATAAAGGTGTTCCTTTTTATCAAAAATGCAGTCACCTTAGAAATACCTTTTACAGCAGCATTATTTACAACTACACTAAGATTGCGAGCTGCACAATGAACAAATTTTGTATTTTTTTCTAAATTTACAGTTTGCGCTTGTAATCCGTTACAAACAGCTGACATAACACTTGCACCATCATAATCTTGGCCCCTACACTTGTTTAAGTCTATATCGTGTTTTTCCAAAAAAAATAAGAGAATGCTTTCTTTTAATACAGCTGCTGAATGATTAAACGCGGGAAAGAATCCAGCAAATGTTTCTTTTACCACCAGATCTGTAGGTGCTCCGCTCTGATCATTAACAACTTTGACATAATGAAAAACAATTCTCAACTGATCACTTTTGTAAATATCTGGCGTTGTGCCCAAAATCAGTGATAAAAAACGGAGTCTCTTTAAATTTATCTAATAATGTGCTTTTAACACGATACGAAATTAAATGAATGAGTTCATTTTGATTAGCATCACTTAAGTATTTAATTTCGCCTTCGGGCTTGTCCATAAGCTCTTTTAGAATAGGATTATACAATGCCAAAAGTTTGATTATAGATAAAAAATTACCACTCTCTGCATCTCCGTCTCCAATATGTTCAGAATGGCCTCTAAACGCCAAATTTTGCTGAGCAAAGAACAAAGTAACGTTTATTAGTCTGTGAAGAACCTGTCTTCAAAAATTTGCTTCTTTTCTAATTTTTAACTCAAGTGCATTATCGACGGTAGCTTCACTTTTCCACGTATTATATATAGCACATACTTATTTTTGTACTTAGTTCTTTCCAATCGTTTATTCCATCAATCCAAGCATACCAAGTCAATTTTCTTCTATCGGCAATATCCAACAACGTTCACCATAGCATATATTCAACTTTGGAGAATAGCAGAGCCACATTCTTTGAAATTCAGCCCCAGATTTGGATTTAATTGTGTAATAGTATTTACTAAACGAACGTATTTCTTTATTATTAAATTGGTCAGCAGCAAATGGACCCTTGGGACGACATGATCCATACTCGATAAGAAATTTCTTTATTTTAGATCTGTTTTGGTTTTAGTGTAATATCCTCGATCAGTAGGATATTTTTTAATAGATTTAACTCCTAAAAATTCTTGGTTTTCCTTATCCTCTTCGCCACGATCTAATTCGCATTGGGGATGACTTTGCAAGGATACAGTCGATGAGTTTCTAGTTCTGATGTCGTCTTTGGAAACTTCTGTTGGTGTAATTGTGATAGTATAGTTGTTTCAGCCGAAACAGGCACTTCTGATGAATTAGTTTTGGTTTCAATAACAGTCGACGTTGTTGTTAATTCTGAAAAAAAACCGCTTAGTTTTGGATACTTGGCAATTTGTTCCTCTTTTTCCTTTTTTCTTTTACGACATTCGGCACCACTTAGTTTTTTATTTTGTGACATACTTATTTGATCAACAAATTCTAGAAACAACAATTGTTTTAATAAAAGTGTTGCTATTTAATAAGCCTACACAATTTCGATGTATATTGAATAAAGATTTGTAATAGTTTATAACGTTTCGTAAATCTCGCGCAACAAATTAAAGCGTATTTGTTACCTCAAAGTCGTTTCCAGGGCGCAACACAAATTGAACGCACACATTCTTGAAAACTGTAAAATTTTCAGTTAATGTATTCCAACCAAATATATCAAACATTAATAAATCAAAGTTACCTTCAATTTATGTCATAAATGTCAAACTTAAAAATTTTCACTATTTTGACAACGATCCTAGGTCATTGATCGAAGCGTAAATAAAGACTATGAGTGGTTTAACTTCCAAAGAAGGTTAAGAAGAATACAAAACAAACCATAATAAACATACAGGGAGTAAATTAAAACACACACAGGAACCACAAAAAGCTAACTTACAAAATCCAATACTTTCTGATACAATCGGTAGTGGTACCTTACAATATAATCCCCATCGCTAACACTAATTACTAAATTCAGTTATACTTATCTTAAAAGAAATCCAACTCGAACAGTCAAACGGGGTTTGTATAAAATAAAATCTGAAGTACTACTCAGACGACATACGAAGAGAACACTGAAAATAAGACGAACTTTATACCAGTTGCTTTGTTTGGTCTATTTCTACTATTTCTGAGAATTTGTGTTTTGTTTACATATTATGAAGAATTGGATACCTTAAATAGTTACTTATTACAGGAATGTTTAATCCCTTTGTTGAACTAAAATAAAAAGCAATTCTCAACGATTTCATTACAAAAGGGTTTTTACGGCACCAGACTTTATAATGATAAGCATGACTGTAATTTATGACTGCATTGGCACCTGATACCGCATTTGCTTTAACTGTTGAGAATAGCGTCAGGCGCCCTAAAAATGATGCGGCCCTTCGCAGTGGCGGTTGCTGCGGGTACATAATACCGTACCTGTAGAAATCATGAACGTAGTTTAAGGCAAATAATAGCTGTTTATGCACCAAGTGTGTTGTTAAGATAATAACGCCCGATGGGCGTTATTACCTAGTAACACAAGTGGTGCATACAAGATTTTATATTTCACCTCATATATATATATATATATATATATATATATATATATATATATATATATAATAAAAAATAGGCGATAGGTAAGTTTTCTATTTTAGAATGTACCTCGGATTTTACTATATAACTATTAAACACACCTACATTATGTTTTCCATGATGACAATAAACAGTTTGACGTTCCTATGTTTTGGACATTTGTCACATTTATTTAATATTAATAGTGCAAAATGATTGATCAAGAGTTGCCAGCAATAATTGCAAAGCAAACTCTAAAAGCAACTGAAAATTTGCTACCCATTCAATCTAAACAGAGCTATGAGAAAGCTTAATAACACACGTGGTGTATAAATAACTAAAATCTCCATTACGCCCCGGTTGTTATGGATATGTTTACATATTTCGTATCGTCGTATCCTAGGTGTTATGACTAAATTACAACGAGGTGAATAAATGTATGCGCCCTGAGATATACGAAGTTCTGCAAGAGTCTTAAATGGCCATTGTAGGTTATAGAGCTCACTTGCAGATGGCAACACCCATGGAGCAAGGAACGATCAACCACAAGACGAAGAAAAATCACGTAGAAAGACTTTTGAAGTATTAGCACCAGTTGGTGCCGCTTCCCTCAGCACAACATGCATCACCTTCAGCAATAGTCTTACATCATGTGGTATGCATCCCTTCAAATTGCATTTCCAAATAGCTTCAAATCCGCAACACCAACTCTTCAGGAATCCAAACGTTCCATGTTTCGATTGCAAAATTTAAATTATGTAGAAACGAAGGGCGATTTTTAAACACGCAAACAATTTAGACGCAAATAATTTCAGGTCAAAATTCCCATAAGTGACTAATACAATCGTCAATTGCTCTCAATTAGAGACGAGTTACACCAATATACGTAAACGTGGATGCCCTCATAAATCTTTTAAAAAAAGAATTACAAGACATCGAAATGTGTCAAATTGCAAGCTTATATTAATATAATTGTTTTATCGTCTTAATCATTATTAAAAACACTTTTAAATGATTAATTGATGCCATTGCACTCTATAACCCATTTATTTAATATTGTAGAAAACTATAAACATTACTTAGCTGCAGTTTAATGATATCTAGTTATGTGATCCATATGCGCATCAATATTGTAAAAATGAAACCGATAATTGTATCTGTTGTGGATCATCTCACTGCATTGCAATTAAATTGCACTGACACATAACATGTGTTATGATTAACGAGACCGTGACAGCGTATAACGTTTCAATTAGTCATGAACGCTAAAAAGCAATTTCTCACCTTCAAGACTTTTACGATCACTTAAGAGTGTTTAGTACCTAAGGTAATTGAGCTTTGAGCAAATTTTTACAGTTCAAATAAAACAAAATTTAATTGTGTACAAAAGGTAAATCGTTAGAGAGGTGGCCGAAGTTGCAAAATTTAAATCGAATTTTTGGACCCAAAGTGCACCCTTAACCTTTTAATGGCCAAGGTTCTCATTTTGGGAACATGACTTTAGCCACGATTATATTATTATGAAAAGGATTAGCTTTATTGTAGGGGATTTTCTGTAATATCTGAACCTTTACCTGAAACTGTATATTAATTAGCTAGAGTTACTCCTATAAATAGCTTATCTAATCTTTGGAGTAAAACTGCTAAATTGTTAAATTTAAGCATCATTACTATAAGGTTTATTTTCGGTAATGTAATCCAATATTTTTCAAGCAAACGTATTTTTTTCAAATTAGCTAGGTTGCATATATTATATTTCCAAGTGTTAATTTCTTTGGCATATTTTTTAGAAGCTGATAAGGGTTATATAATCTCTTGTTCTCATAATGGGGTTTGTCGATATTAGTTAGAATTTAAATTTATTAGGACATCTATAAAGAAGGTGCGGTTTTTGTTCGACGCAATTGAGTACACAACTACAAGTGCTACACCTACTGACATAGTAATTTTACCACCCGAGTCCGCTGACAAAGATGTGGACAGCGACGAAGAATATATGCCAGATGATCTCAGTTTAGTTCCACAGGACAACTGTGTGCTATCTGAATTATTTGATGAAATTGAAGTTCACCTTAGACACAAGGACAATGATGATGGAGTGGGCCAATTGTCGAAGCGGCAGAAAGTCGAATCTTCATCTAGGAAGAAAAATGAAGCCGTTGCTATTCAAGATTCTTCAATTGATTTAGGTATGATAGGAGAAGAGCACGTAGGAAAATCAGAATATGAGGTATTATCGTTATATATTGTAACAAGTTTATTTTCTAGCAATATCTTCACAAATACCTAAGTTAATAATTTTATAAAAAGTCAATTCAAATATAATATCTCTACACAATTTACGTGAAAATTATTACATGTTGTTGAATCCAATATAAACTTTCGAACTGTGAGCATAAATTATAAATTAAGCGGTGACAGAAAATGCCATTTGCGAGCGTCACTATAAGGGCTCCCTCCTTTGATAATTATAAAAATTGTAACTGTTGTCAGGCGGCAGTATACGTCAATAGAACACTTCCACCTGAGCTGTTGTTAGAGAAGGTCAATTGTTCTTTACATACAAGAACATGGCGTTGCACACCTGGTGTTGGAAGCACAAAAAGATAAAAGTCGATTTCAAGATGAAATCGTCTCGGCTAGACTCATTATATGTCCACGCTTGGCATTTATATAGTTCGTACAAGACGGGGCGTTAATTGTAATGGTTGGCTTTAGGATAGCATGCAACTTACGAAAACTTATAAAAATTTATTGACAACTTATGAAAATTTATTGGCAACTTATTGAAATCTTATAGGAATTGTAAAGCATATTTGAAATTTTACTTGATGTGGTAATCAATCCAACGTGGTTCATTTATTCGATGTGGACGCACGTGATGTTTGTTAGAAATTCAGTATCAAGCTAATTAGATTGTGTGGTGTTGGAGATTTCTAACCTGTTATTGCTGAAATAAGAAGAGTCCAACTCATCAATTATTATTCCGGGTATGGTCCAAATACATTGCAAGTATTTTTCTGATGGATTAACATCTGGTATGTAATTAGAGCTTTTTAAATACGTCAGTTGTAATTTTTGGCATGACAAACAAATAAGTTTTTGTTTGTTCACGTGGAAATTTCCTAGTTCATTATGTGAATGACAAACAAGTTATTTTTAAACATTGGTGAAAGGAATCTATAAAACTTCACTTTTAATTTTTGTATGAGTACTAACAAAAAATGGTAGATGGCGATATAAAGATAGAAAAGGTTAACTTTCAGAATGAACAAAAATTAAAGCTATTATTTGAATACAAAATTATGTTAATTTAGACAACTAAATTGTTTCATTTTGCTTTTCATTAATTAATAATTAAAATATTTTACCATTTAATGTGATGTCTATGTAGTACTACCAATGCCAAATGAAGTTGTAATATAAATTTAATCAATCCTAAAACTCAAATTTAAACATTTACAAGAATAAATTCTTGCTAGACTCTTATAATGTAAAAAACTACATTACTCTATTTTTGTGAGATACTGATGTTGAGATTATTACCAAGTACAAATGTACATATTTTTCATTATCATAATTTAGTCAAATTTTTTAAAGATGATGTTTTGTAAATAATTTTAAACTGCAACTTAAAGGAATAGATATTCATTTTGGTCAGGACTATGATTATTAGTTGGAATGAATGAGGTTTGATTCTTATTAATTATGAATTTTTTTAAATGAATGCACAAACGGTGCTAGCCTTGTTTTAATCTCCTACAGGTGTAGCAGTGCATCTTTAACGATCAATATTTTTTGTATAGCGGTATTTGAGTATAGGTTTCCGCATTCGCCTTATACAAAAAACTCAAATTGGGTCTTCTTAGTATACAAAAATTCGGTGGCGCCATATTCACTATATTTTGGTCGCAGTCCAACCCCGACCCAAAGCTCATGTTCTACCCAGAGCAAAATCACTCGACTAGCCGCTTGGTCTTTGGAGGTTTCCTCATCTACGAGCCATTTTCAACCGAAACTAACCTTGGGCTCTTTACATCATCAGAATATTCTCGTTATCTATCCTTGTGCCTTTCAGCTGGCAATATAGGAGTAAAGAAAAAAACCCCTTAGTAAGGCAAAACTTTATAACATGACTGAGCAAATTATATCATACCTAACAGAACCAACACAGTTATATGCAAAACGCGATAAAAATAACCATAAATTTATTATTTCTGAAGAAAATGTGCGAAAATTTTTAGGACTGCTGCTTATTAGTGGATATCACTCTCTTCCTAGAGAAACTGATTATTGGTCAACTGCTGATGATTTAACTGCTCTAATTTTTGCCAAAACTATGAGCAGGGAGAGATTTAGGCAAATAAAACGGTATCTTCATTTATTACATGTGATTTTCCAATGCTCCACCCAAGGTACTACATTGGCCAGGAAGCGAGTTTTTTTTTTACCTGGAAAATTTGGAATTTTGCCGAACCCTTGCTATTCCAAGCAAGGTAGAGATCTTTAAAGTGCGTGACAACACTCACACAAAGGACCTCCATTTTACCTCTCATCCGAACGAGGGTGTATTTTTGTGAAAAATGCTCGCCTAATATTTTTCCAGCGGACCGTGTCGGGATTCGAACCCGGGACCTTGGGCGTAGTAGTCACGCACATACAAACTACGCCACAAAACCGTCGGTATCTTCATTTAGCAGATAACAAGAATCTTCAAAATTCAAAGATGGCGAAGGTCTTGCCATTGTGTAACAGTTTGTTTTCCATCTTCTAAAATAACGCATAAAAATTATGTGTTGTGTTATAAAAATTTTAAATTTACTTTTATAATTCAATATGAATCGTACATCTACAACTAATACAAAATTAAAAGGAAGAACCATAATTTCGAAACACCCCAATTATTGTCCTTCTTTATTCTAATTATCTACTAAATAAAGTGCATAGTTATAAATGTTCCAGTTTGTATTTTAAAACCAAGCTAAAACTCGAACAAGCTATTCAGAATTTCCATAAAGTATCTTCAAGGTAATATCAAATAGAGTGATTTTGCGCAACTAGGTTGAGGAGGTCGTTGTTGTTGTCGAGTCGAACCAGTTGGCCCTTTACCATTCTAACGTCAACATGGGAAAATTGATATCAAAAGGTAACTTGCGAGTTGCAATCTAGTTTCAAGCAATCCATCGATCTGTAGGTTTAGAAGCTCATCATGGTTTGTAATTTCTATTTTTAAATAATTCGAACTAATTTTTATTTGGTTTTCCTTAGCGCAACACTAAAGAACTGAAGCAATAATGGTTGTACGAAACCGTTAATTTATTTGCGTATAAAACGTTTACGCATTGGAAACTTACAAGGATTTCATCCTTCATTTTTATGGTTTTAGTTTACGAGACGTTGTTATAGCAATGTAAACAACTGCTTTTTTCATGTGTTTGTTCAATGTTAGAAGTTCACTTGTGGGTCGAGCTTGTTTGCTAATTGGTTTGTAAGCAGACATGCCCTGAGTTCAAGGTCGGTAAGTGATTTTCATTTGTTGAGACAATCATCTGTTCGACGTACAACGTCATGTTTAAACCGTAACCTTGGTAGTTTGAACCCATGGAAACTAACATCTTAATGATAATATTTAATTATGAATTTAGATTTTCAAACTTTGCTTTAGATTAAAATTATGCTTTATAAAATTGGTTACCTAACAAAATCTTTATGAATCTACATTTTGAATAATATAGTCAAGTACTTACTTATTTTACAACTATTTAACAAAGTTCAAGTTTACTAATTAAAAGATCTTATTATTAAACTAATTTTGTAAATATGTGAGTAGTTTAGTCAGTACTGAAAATATGACAAAAGAAGCTCATAATTGTGTTAATGATATTTATAATGCCTATTTGATTTAGAGGGTTTTTTTAAATGACCAAGCTTAGTAATATAAATATATAAAATTAATGGAGCATTCAGAAAACGTATAGTAAATATCTATCAAGTTTAATCAGAATAATTTTCAGTTAATATATGTGTTGATATTTAAGAGCTTTGATTTCTTTGTAAATTTAGAAAAGGTTAATTACACTCATAGAAGCACTTAGGAAATAGTGTTTATTCTATCCACACTTATCTTTGGATTCTATTAATTATATATAAACCAGAAGTGCATAAAGTCAGTAAATCGAGTGTCCATGCACTAATACACAAAAGAAAAATATCATAGATGCACAAAACCTGTCTGATTTATTGATTTTTTTATTTTGATGCGCAAACTGCTGTCTCTAATATTATTTTATTTACTTTATTTTATTTCAGGATAAACGTATAGTACCATCTAAAAATACAAAATCTTGTATTCCAATAACAATATAATCGTTGAGGTTCCTGTATTTTTCTTAGCGATATACCTTGTTTTTACACCTTACCGAAGTACAGTGGCGTCCTACCCATCCGTATTTATTTAACGACCCCACTGATAGTCTCTCTAAACCACTCAAGATAGAGTTCAGAGCAAGTGCGGAAGTCTTCAAAAGTCAGTTGTGTTAATACGGATAAAACTACATCTTCTGCACGACTTTTATGAAAAAAAATAAAGATATTTTTGGAAAGTTGCAATTGTATGAAAAATTGAAACCGAAATGTCAGCAGTTTGGCCTCTTTCAAGAAAAGCTTAGCATCGATAAAGCAATGATACCTTACATGGACATCATTCAGCAAAAATGTTTACAAAAAATAAACCCATTCGGTTTGGTTACAAAATGTGGATGATGTATGGAACAGATGGTTATCCTTATAATTTTGAATTATACTGTGGAAGATCCAAAAACAATACTAAAGAGCCTCTTGGAAGTAGAGTGGTAAATAATATACTATCTGCTATTGGAAATAACGCAAACATATTGTGTACTTCAACATGCATTATTGAAAAATTTATCAATCAAAGGTGTAAGAGCCTGTAGCACAGTAAGAGATACCAGAACTAACAAATGTCCACTTCAGTCTGATTCTGAAATAAAAAATTTAGGCCGTGGCTCGTATAATTTTAGGTCTGATGGGACAATATTATACGTAAAATGGAATAATACCTCGATTGTTACGGTAACTAGTAATTATCACGGTGTTACACCTTTATCTAATTGTTAAAGACGTGTAAAAAAGGAAAATAGAAAAGATGTAACTCAACCAAATTTGATAAAGCAGTATAATTGTGGCATGAGCGGTGTCGATTTATTGGATCGATTGAACTCCAGCTATTGACCTCGTTTACGATCCAAAAAATGGTGGTGGAATTTGTTTGCCAATGGGTTGAACATGGCGGTTGTTGCATCATTTAGATTCTTTCAGCACTTGAATCCGTCCTCACAAACCATTCATGAAGAATGGGAGGTCCTGCTGCTCCTGTAATACAGGACATTCGTTTTCATGGGATCAATCATATTCCAGAACCGTACGACCAGAGAAGATGTGTATATTGTCAGAAAAACACCAGGCTAAGATGTAAGAAATGTGAAAAATGGTTACATAAAAATTAAAGTTTTGAATTATATCATACAAAAGCCTAGATAGTGATCATAATAATATATGATTAACATTAAAGAAATTTAAAATTAGTATTATTTTGGTAGAAATTTTGTTATTTATAGATAACTTTGATTACATAGTTGTGTAGTATTAACTGCCAACGTTCCCAAAATGGGAACATAGCTTTCTTCATGCAATATTACAGATATTTTCATTTTTTTGTAGCATAACATTATTGAACAGTACATCAATTATTTGTCTGAAAATTTTTCATCTACACCGATTATTTCAGGGATCGGAAATTAAAAGGTTAAATGCATCTTAAAATTAAACGATGCCAGAGCAAAAATTTAAAAAGAAAATGACTTGTAACTTTTTCTAAATCACCCCTATTTGAAGTGATATTGTAATACTTTTTATTACCCGGAGTATTAAAGATGTAATTGAAGTCTTTTCATCTATCTCTTGCACTGGAAGGTCATAGGCGTATTACCAACGACAAAAGAGAACCTAGGTGGCAGATGGTAAACGGCATTAAAAAAGGTTGAGCCACGGCATAGCTGGGGTATGACCCCAGAAGTGGACACGAGAGCGGTTGTAGTTCATTGTTTACAAAGTTAACTAACGATAGAATGAGGAAAGGGAAGGCGCCACTATTCCTAGTACTCCTACATAATGATGGAACAATCCACCCGCAAAAGAAGAGGTACAAACCGTTATACTTAAGACACGAAACAAACACTCTGAAGACACTCGGTAGCAGCACCCACTAAGAGAGACTGCACCTGAAAAGCTACAATTTGTAAATACAATGGGATCATTATTTGTGTTTCAAGACAAGCAATAATGATATCAGAAGAATTAGGGCTCACTAACCTTTAATACTATGTGTGAAACAACCAAAAATAATACGAATATTACTCAATATAGTATTTCTATGTCTCAAATGAAATAAAATTTTCATTACAAATATCTGCATGGGAGCCGAAAATATGCGGACTACAACAATGAACATCTTCAAACTTGTTTAGAAGCTATTGGATCTGATGAAATGACGCAAACACAGACCACCGATCATTTCAAAATACCGCGCAGCACTATTAAAAACAAGTTGAAAATGTATTTTCAAGTTCCCCTGGCCTCCCTAAAGTTTTTCGCGGGAAGAAGAACTAGCGTTCGTCAGTCATATCAACAAAATATGCAAGGATGGATTCCCTCTTTATGAGCTGTATTTTAAATCGGGCGTCGCCGTGGATCAATGTAGTAAGCATAAGACTACGGATCCCAAGGTCCCGGGTTCAAATCCCGACACGGCCGACTGCTTGAAAAATGGCAGGTGAGCATTTTTCACAAAAATTATGCCCTCGTTCGGATGAGAGGTTAAATGGAGGTCCCGTGTGTGAGTGTTGTCATGCACGTTAAAGATCCCTACCTTGCCTGGAACGACAAGGGTTCGGCAAAATTCTAAATTTCCAGGCAACAAAAAACTCGCCTCCTGGCCAATGTAGTACCTACAGGTGGAGCATTGGAAATGTAAATGAACTGTATTTTAAATCGATCGTGAAATCCTATTTCACTAGACATCGGAAAAGTGCAATGTTTTTGAAACAATCTTCCAGGTCGTGAATAGATGAAATCTTTGTTAAAGAGACATCCTCAGATGACAGATGTCATCAAAGATTAAAGAAAATCGTGCACGGAATGGTGAAGAAATAATCTCAGACTATACCGAAAATCTGAAAAACATGGTCAAAGGTCTCGCCGGATAAAATTTAACTACGACGGAACTTGTATGACAGGTGATCCTGGTATTGTCGAAGAGGGTGCAACTATCCAGAACGTATAATGAACTCAACTAAATTAAACATAAGTGTTACGTTCTGTGGTAACGCCAATAGTGATTCGTTGTCTACGTATGCTATATATATAGGAGAGCATTTATGGACCAAATAAACGCAAAATGACCCTGAAGGAGGTACGATACAATAGAACTAAACAAGGTTGGATCGATGGCGTTACTTTTAAGCATTTATTTTCAACACATCTTCTCCCTATGTTAAAAAAACAAAAAGGTAAAAAGTTGTTATGGAGGATAAGCCTAGTTCACATCTGAGTTGTTAACATTCTTAGACTTTGAGAAGAAGATAACATTCAATTTATGTCTACCCCCTAACACAGCCACTTGATTTAGTTTATTTTAGGCTTATGAAAATTAAACGGAGACAAGTCCTAACCGAGTGAAAACAATCTGATAATGGTTAAGCTATAGCCACATTGCCAAAAGATATTTTTCCAGATTTCTAAAAATGTTTGGATAACTAGAACCAAATGTAAGGAAAAACAACAACTGGCTTAAGAAAGGCTGGTATACATCAACAAGCAGAAAGTTCTGAAGCGCCTACAATCTATGGACGTTTCGGTTAACTTGGAACCCATAGAAAAAAACACCCATTCAACATCTCAAAGAGGAAAGACAAGAAATTGTCAAGCCTCGAGCAATAAAACGTTAAAAACTTGATGTTCCTGCTGGAAAGATATCACGACCATCGATGTTCCTCAGCATCATGAAAAAAAAATCAAAAAGATGAGAAGAAAGAAAAGGGAATCAAAAAACAGACAAAAATTCAAAAAGAAAAGGAAAGACAGCAAAAAAAGGAGTAAAAAACTGCAAGCTCATCATTAATAGATGAAGATAGTGATGACAACTTTAGCCTTGTATGATCAGGCTATAGTGAAGAAGACGATTTTGATTAACCAGTTGTCCATGAGAGTCAGACCAGTACAGGCAACACTGCTAGGTCAGAAGATACAAATGTAAGCGTACAAGATGGATGCGTTAAAAAAGCTTATGAAAAGGAAGCTTTCCAGGGTTGGCGCTTCCCTGTGACAGAGGAGGGCGTTGGAGTAGTGTGTGGCCTACAGAAAAGATTAACCTGTTTTATGAGTGGGATGTCATTGAAAAACTTATTGAACCAACAACACTTGTTAAAGAAGATAAGGTTAATGGCTTTCAACATCATAACTCCTTTTTGAGAGAACTTTGGAGTTTTCAAGCATTATTGTTTTTCAATATTTAGTCTAAAAAAAAAGTTTGTTACTTAGCATAAAATATTCTAATTTTAATTCAGGAATTCTTATTTTCCATATCGAAGTCCTTCTTTGTTCCTAGTCTTTTTACCATGCTCTTAAATACGTGAAGGTGACTTTGGACAAGTTACTCTAACCTAAGATTAACATTGGCCCAAAAAAAGAAAATTAAATTAGACGGAAAAAATAAAAATAAATTAAAGAATTATTTACCAGCTAAATATTATATAGTTGTTCGTATTAAAAGTTTATCAGAACTTATAGGTAATTTTCGTGTTTACAAAATAAGTACGAATGCGAAATTACGGAAACAATGGGAGTAGATGCAAAATATGGAAATAAACGCGAGGGAATACGCTTCTGGTAAAATCTGTAATCTCTGTTCAAAGAATTGTTATTACCGACATGCCGCTAATAAGTCCGTAAGGTGAGGATATGCTCTAGCTCTCTAGCAGCCCAGGCGTGGCAAAGAGGAGTGAAGAGTGCGAAGCTGTGGTACTGCGGACAACGGACTGTTCAGCAGTCGTCTACAAACATTGGACACGTCAATATATATTACTGCGTTGCACATTACTTTACATTTTACTTATCAGAATGGACCGTCCACAGAAAGAATTATTGATCGAGTGAAAGAATACGATTGCATCTGGTAAATGAAAATATAGTTATCTGCAAATATTGTAATGTTCGTCTGGAACGGTAGAGAAATGACATTCTGTCAAACGCAAAAAAAGGAAAATGTTTCTTCTGGTATTAACCATCGTAAGCAATTACGAAGGCAAAAACGTGCAAAACTAGAATAAAGTGTTTTTATTGAAGACGCAATAAGGAAGTGTTTAAAAGCCAATATTCCCTTACATGAATTGGATCACCCGGCTGCTCAAGATTACTTTGCTAAAAATATACCTGATTCAGGTAACCTTCCATCAGGAGATGCTTTTAGACGAAAATACCTACCGTTTTGAAGAAATTCATAGAAGGAGTCAGAACAACAACAAGTCCATGAAAAACCTGCAGTCATCGTGGGCGATAAAACGTCTAGCAATCAAAGATGGTACGCTTTTGCAACTTTCTTTTTGAAAACTGTTAATTAAGAACTTGAACGGACCTCTTACTTGGCTAGTATTACTTTCTTAGTCTGTGTTAATTCGTCCACTTGTTCTCAAGCAATTATCGGCACCTTAACAGAGTACGAGATCAATTATTCTCAAGCAAAGGGCCTAGTATCAGACTCTGCACGTTGCATGGGTGTATGTTTTGGGTTATACACTACCAATGGTGGGCAAACAAGGTAAGTCTTGTGGTGATATGTCCTTTAAAGAGTTTAAAGAATTAAATTCCATTGTGGCAAACACAAAATCGGCTTTTTACATTCGAGAAAAATGAAAAGTGCATATTCAAACTTCTTATAGATAAAGCTCTTTCGGTACTTGGAGTAGCAGAGACATAGGGGTCGGTATAACAACCTAAGATGACCTACTGGGATGTGGAAGGCAACAGGAAACCACCACATTACCTAAAAATGTATTAGCAAAATGGCATGCTGTAGGGTAAAAGATTACAAAGATATAATAGTCCTCCATTAGGATCTTCGGGAGGGGACTACTTTGAAAGATGTGATCAAAAAGTTTAAGAGGATAGAAGGGAAGATTTTGCGAGTCGGGGCGTAGAATGTCAGAAGCATGAAGCAAGTAGGTAAACTAGATAATCTGAAAATTGCAATAAATAGATTAGCATTAGACGGAGTAGGAATTAGCGAAGTTCGGTGGTGATAGGTGGGGAATTTTTAGAGCGGAGACTTTAGGGTAATTCATACGGGACCAAAGGAAGGAAATTCAGGTGTGGGGATAGTCATGCGGAAAAAGATAGGATACAGTGTAGAAAACTACTTACAAAAGAACAAAAGAGTGCTGGTAAATACAGTAATAATACAAGTCTGCATGCCCAGCTCTAGCTACTGAAACGAAGAGATAGAAGCGATCTACAAAGATATCGAAGACATACTAGGTTTTATAAACGGACATGAAAATTTAATAATTACGGAAGATTTTAATGCAGTCGTAGGCGAGGATAGGAAGGAGCGGTAGTAGGTTTATGTGTTTAGTCACGAGAAATGATAGGAGTAACAGGCTGGTAGAATTTTGCTACAAAAACAATTTCACCATCACAAACACATTATTTCAACATCATGCGAGAAGACGGTATAAGTGGAAGATGCCAGAAGACAGAAAGATATCAAATAAATTACATTTTTGTTCGACAACCGTTTAGAAATCAAGTAAAAGACTAGACGCTATCCAGAAGAAGATACTGATCACAACATAGTAATTATGAAAGCCGTGCTTAAATTGAAAAATTTAACAAATGGACTGGAAAAAGGCATCTTGACTTTGAAAAACTACAAATATTGACAAAAGATTTGAGAAAAAGTCAAACGAATTACTAAAAGACATCGAAGAAACTTCTGATACTAAGTAAGTAGAAACAGAATGAAACAACATTGAATCCAGCTTAGATAAGGCGGTCAGAGATATTCTGGGGTATAAACAAAAAGAACATATGAAGCCATACGTAACAAAGGAATATCTAAAAACAGATCAGACGTAGCAGGAAAACAAAGATACAAAGCAATAAAATGAAAAATTATTGGCAAATGTAGGAAAGCTAAAAAACTACGGATTGATGAAAAGTGTAAAGAGGTACAAACTAAGATAGAAATAGGAAAGACAGACAAAGCATACGAACTACTTAGAATAAATTTTAGGGATATAAAATCGTATATCAAAAATATAAGTGGCGCGTAAAGAAACGTCATTATAGAAAATGTAGAAAAAGAGGTTAAATGGCAAGAATACATAGGGAATTTATATGCAGGATAGGAACTAGCAGCACTACAACAGGTATCAGACATTGAAAAGGACAACTTGGGATATCCTATACTTAAAGATGAGTTTGAATTAGCATTATAGAGTCTGAAAAATGGTAAGGCGCCGGGTACAGATAAGGTGCAAGCAGAAACTCTAAAAGCCGCTGGACAATCAGTAACAGAACGTCTCTTACAACTTGTAAGTTATATATTTAAGACTGGATTACAATCCATGATTTCAAACGTAACACCATAGTCACTATACCAAAAAAGAAAGATGCGGCTAGATGTGAAAACTTTCGATCAATAAGTTTGACAGCACACACGTCAAAAATATTAACTAAAATTGTACAAAGACGGATGGAAAACGAGCAGAAGAAATACTAAGAGAAGATCAATTTGGGTTTTGGCGAAACAGGGGAACACGGTAGGCCATTTTAGCTTTAAGGATGTTGATGGAAAAACAATAGAAAAAAAGAAAGCATGCATATAGAGTTTGTAGAATTGGAAAAAGCATTCGACAATGTAAAATGGGAGGAAATGTTCGAAATATACAAAAAGATTGGAATGAGTTATAGGAATAGACGAATAGTACATAGTTTATACAAAGAGCAAACAGTGGTAACAGAATTAGAGCAGGAATGTAGAGAAGTAAATATTAGGAAAGGGCTGATATAGGGATGTTCCTTATCCCCATTAATTTTTAACTTATATATCGAAGAAGCAATGCATACTGTCAAATGCAGAAAGACGCTTGGAATTACTATGCAGGGACAAACGATTGATATGCTCACATTTGCAGACGATATAATGGTATTAGCATCTAGTAAGGAAGAGTTAGAGGTAGCTCTTAATGAAATGGATAGTTCTAACAGGCGATACGGTATGAAAATTAACAAAACTAAAACAAAAGTACTAGTATGTAAAGGAGGGATAAATAAGTCAAAACCAAAATTCAAATAGGAAAGGAGAACCTAAAAGAGGTTAAAGATTTCTGATACCCAGGAAGTCAAATAACACAAGATGGGAAGAGTACAAAAGATATATAACAAAGATTAACGCAAGGCCGTGCCGAATTTAACAAGAAAAAATAACGAATATGTTCAAAGACAACAAACATATAAACAAGGAAAAGATTGCTGAAAACATATATGTGAAGTACAGCACTGTACCGCTGTAAAACGTGGTCAGTGGGAGAAGCGGACAGGAAAAAGGCACCTTTAAAATGTGGTGCTACAGACGTATGATGATATCATAAACAAAGTTACGAACAAAGAGGTGTTCGAAATGGCAGGGGAAGAAATAAATATGTGGAAAACAGTAAAAACTAAGAGAGATTGGATGATAGGGCATATACTAAGGCATGAGGGAATAGTGCGTAATATATTGGAAACAGAGAAAGGAATAAAGAGAGGTAGAGGTAGACCTGGATTAGGCTGTTGCACGCAGATAGTGGCGGTGGGAATTTCAAGGAAATGTGTAGGTTAGTTCAGAATAGGACACAATGGAGGTACGTGTTCATACAGTTCTAGGACTGAAGACCTATTGATGATGAAAGCTCCTCGCTCAGCAGCAAAGGTCTAACCTGAATCTGATAGAACAAGGTAAAACTCTTGGTTCATATCCGTCATTTATTTTAACGAGTACATGGATTACATTGTTTCTTTTTACAAGAAATATGAGGCTGATAACTCTATTACTAGCTTTGTAAAGTAAAGTCTTCAAGGTGAAATTGATACTCGTAAAATTAAGAGTTCAGATAGCATACGCATCTGAGTCTTGTCCAAAGGTCTTGCGGTTGATTGAACACTGAAGGGTCAAAATATTCATTTGCGTATCTATTGTGAAGCAAATTAGAAGATTTAAAATCCTCTTTAGAGCCCCAAAGTGAAGTGTTTTCTTTGCAAAACTGAACGCATTGTATCAAACAACAATGGCGACATTGTTCTAGAGCTGAAAGGTATGCTAATGAGCGCAGCTGAGAAGAGCCGGAATAAATTAATCCACATGAAAGCTAATGCAATGGACGAACCCTACAACGTATTGGTTGGTATACTATTTTGTCCCTCAATACCTATTGCCGCGCAGTCTCTCAGGAAAGGTTTCTTAGACGGAAGTATTTCCAAACTAGTTTTTAAAAATATCCCACAAGATGAACTCAGATGAATTAGTGAATTTCATCGAGAACTCTTAGCTGCTGCAAATAAAACAGACACTTCCCATATTCTTTGGGTTTTATGGGCAATTAAATTCCGTCAGCTAAATTTTGTGAAAGCGGCAATAAAGCCCCGTAAATAGTGTTGATGTGGAGCGATTTTTAGCACCTACAACATTGTTAAAACGGACAGAAGGACTAGACTATTAGAGGAAAATGTAGAAACGACAACAATGTTGGCTTTTAACTAACAGTAAGATGATTTGATACATATATTATATTTAAATTAAATTTAAAAATATTGCATCAATATTTTTTATAAAGGTAGAGTTTCTTTTATTTTACAACTTTATTATTCTGTTGCTGACTTAAAGACTTGTTTTTGGTTTTAGCGGATAAATGCGATATTTTCGATTTTGAATTTTGCGAAATTTGATTGCGTTTTCTGCAAAAATTACAAATCTCTACTTATAGGTAATAAAAATGAACTACTGATAAGGAAATTGATTTGAGATTATAAAGGTCGCCCAAAGTGGCCCATGTTTACCGTACTTATTTTTATGTCTTGGTTAAATTTAACATTTGTATTCTGCGTAATTTTATAGGAACAAGCTGTCACTGATTTCTAGTAATACGATCCAACTGTGCATCAATATTATAAAATTGGAAACGCTAGTACATATATCTGTTGAAGATCATCTCACTACTGTGCAATTAAATTGCACTGACATATAACATGTGGTGTGCTTTTTAAGAGACCCATAGCATAGCGTAATGTTTCAATCAGTCATGGCTATTAAAAGCCAATTTCTCACCTTCACGACTTTTACGATCACTTAAAACTATTTACTACCTAAGCTAATTGAACTTGAGCAAAATTTTTACACTTCAAATAGAACGTAGGTTAATTAAGACACAAACAATAATAATAGTACTTTGAAATGCTTAGGATATACAGGATGTTTATCAGGCGGACGGAAGAACTGAAAAGGATTGTAGGACGTAAATTATCACCAATTTAAATGCCAAAGACTGCAAAGAGGTACAATACAATTTTTAAATTTTCTATTTATGGAAAATTACAATAGGGTAAAGTAATGCAAAAACTTTAGTTTGATAGATGAATTTCAAAAAGTAATGGAAAGAAGGAAGTTATCTTCATATCCCAAACCTGATTTTAAAGAAAATATAATGCAAATTCCGGCCACCACTATCTACACACTGCGTGCCGCAAAAAATATACTTCTTAAAAGAATATCTTGAGATAAACGACCAATTTCTGTATCAACTGCCTCATTTTGGGGTTGCAGGTTTCTTAGATGTTGATTATATAAGTCTGGTTTAATATAATCCCGTTAAAAAAGTTGCATTGTGGCATATCTACAGAACATGGATACCATCTTATGGAGATCAAGTGCCTGCAAAAACAGTCGCCCCAAACCTTAAAAGACGTATGTGCTATGTAGACCGTGCGATGTTTCTGCTAAAATCAGATATTGTCGAGACCAACGTTTTCATATGCTGGTGCAGAATATTTTACAATAGGGTCATACCAGTTAGAAATCTTCTATGAAGGATGGGCTTTTGTGCACTACTACTACAACAAGTAAAACGGTCTGCTAAGATTGAACAGAAAAGGAAACGAGTATGTGTATGGGCAAAAGTCATTACTTCATCCGATGTTGAAGACAAACTTCAAAACACCAACGATGATAAAAAAACAAGACACACGAAAGGCAATAATGAAAAAGTCAAAGGTCATAGATTCCGAAGATGGGTAAGATGTGTAACGGGCATTTTTGTAGGTTAACATTTTACGCTTCCTTTCTGTTAATGTACTTAAAAATACATCGTTTCTTTGAGATCGCTGTTTGTATAAAGGAAATACTTCAGAATAATGCAGAATTGTATGCAATTTAACTCGTGTGTAGTAATTTAAAAATAGATTAATTGAAGTTTGATTTTCAATTAATAAATAAATTGCATCGTTCTTGGCTTGCCGTCGTATAAATTTTGTTCCTTATGTAGATATACAAGTTTAGATAAGAGTCGATAAGAGGTTGTTATAATAGCGACGAGTTGGGAAGTTCTGTTCTGTGTTCCGATATATGTTAGTTACGTTAAAAATGCGGTTTCCTTGTTGCTTTCCTAATTGTGTTTTTAGTTGTCTTTCTTGTGAAATGAAAAGTTGTATATTAACTGTAGCAGTGTAGTTCTAATGCCTTTTGAAGGAAGGTTGCTTTATATGTAACGTGTTTGGTCGACGCACGTGTGTTTTAAGGACATTTGACTGACGGTTTGTCTTTAGTAATACACGTGCCTTACTAATTGTTGTTTTTTGTTGGTGCTTTGTCTTTTGATATTTAAACGGTGTGTGCGATCTAGTTTTTCGTGGTCCCTTTTTGTTTATCAGGGTAAGTGCAATAAACTTGTACAGAATTCTTAAAGGAGCCACTTTAGTCAGGTTTTAAACTCCCTAAAACATTTACAAAATGGAATTGCAGAAGTGTTTAACTCATTCCGTATTAATGATATGTGAAATTTACCTTGCATTTACTAAGTAAATAAAATATGAACATTCTTTTTTTAAACGACGAGATTGTGAGAGTGATCGTGCTTTTAAATGTTTCACCGTATTCAAACAATGCCTGTACCAACTGAAATTAGCTTCAGAAGTTGACGAAGTTCTTTTTGCTGAAGCAGATCCGCAATACGGAAAATTCTTGACGGATGTTTGGATCGGAATTATACTAACTTTAATTGTTTTTAGTTGCGTGTGTTGCATGTGTTCCTGTCTGTTGTACCACAACTTCCACCCCGCGAATAGACTGTGAATCTTTGCCAAGCTACACCAGGGCATCCGGCTTACCAAGTTTCAAGTTGATAATGGGATGGAACCATGGACACCCCATACTCCACCAGCTCCAACTGCAAGGCTATCAGTAGCCGAACTGGTACAATTCTATAGAAACTCTTCCTGTGCTCCTGGTTGTGTAAGTTGAACTATTTCATACTTGTTATTACTGTAAATATCTATCCGTTTGTTTTGCAATATTCTTCGTCGTACTGATACCTTTTACAATAGACTTGCCTGCTATTAATAAAAAAAGAAAAAAAAACAATCAATACTACTGAATTACTCATATCAATTATGTTTTATCTATTTATCTTTTGTCAACATTTTATCTGATTTATGTTTAATTGATGTGTGAGGAAACGTTTCTGCTACTCCCCAATATTACCTCACTTTGTACTAAAAATTTTTGTATTGCTTTTACCGTTATTATATTATATAGTTTATCTAAACAGTTTCTTTTTTTTTACATTCTACAAAGTACTGAATAATTTAGACTTTTCATTGCTGCTATGCTTTTTCTTTATTTCAGGTTTGCAGGACTAATCTTTTTTATTGCAGGTTTACTATTCTAATTTCTTTTATTGCAGGTACTGTTACTAACTCCTTACCGCCGCATACATCATAAGTCAGTCTGCTTTCTACAACCCCCCCCCCCTACTCTCCGATTGAGCCCGGTCATTTCTTTGATTTTCTTTGTGTTACGCACGGCTACGAGCCAACGTAGCATAAATTTGGCGCCCAACGTGCTGCCACGAAAAAAAAACGTAACAGATGAACAAAAATTACTGTACTTGTCAATGACTATAACTTGAAGAAGAGATAAAAAATAATAAAGAAGATATTGACGTTATGCAAGTCATGAACGGTATTAATGCGTGTCATCGTAAAATTTTGTCACGAAAAGAAAGCTCAACTATGCGTTTCTGCAGATTCTAGACATTAACTCTTACCTGCAAATTATATTTGCTAGACGTATTCGCGCAACATCGACATTCCATTAGCGTTACATAGAAGATAAAATCATTTTGAACCGCCCCGAAATATTTAAACGATTACCGCCTTCAACTTTTGATAAGAGATGACGATTCATGTTTAACGTGTCTTTCGATTCTTATATAATTACATATTAATGTATATTTTCATCTTATTTTCGACAATCTTGCACAATAAACAATGTTTACTATACAATTTTTCATTTTCTCTTTATTTCCACTTCCCCTGCAACAAATTAACGTTATCCAAAGGTAAAAGAAGGCGTGGTTTCCACTTACCGTATAATAATAATAATAATAATATTTCCAACAGGAATACACACAATTATAGGAAATAATTAACACCGTTTGATATATTATACATATATGTATATACATAAAGTACAGTTATTACTGATTAATTTACAAAAAGATAAACAATAGTGTAAATGGAAAAATGAGACAGGCACTAAGAAGATATAAAAAATACTTAATTAACCGTTTCTCAATATACATAAATGTACCTATCATAATAAATGTTAACCCAGTCGTAGGAGACCTATATCGTAGTATGCATCATAAAAATTACCCGGTTTAAAACTTTTTCACGAAGTATTAGATTGGGTTCTATACTCCCCTAAGAGTTAAAATTTCTCCAAATTGGGGGTTAGCAACCCCCCACCCCCTTTTTCTCCACAAAAACGTCTTTTTTGGCTATAGTTCGTTTTATACAAAATATCGATAAAATAGTATGTAAATAATAAATCAGAAATTTTCTGCTCTACAATTTTACTTTCTTGCGTTTTTCTCTAGAGCGCGTATTTTCCGAGAAAAACGTGAAAAATTGAAAAAAATATTTATGTATCCATATTTAACGCGCTCTAGCGGCAGTAGTTTAAAATAAAATTTAGAACAAAAGCCACATAAAAATCGAAAATTTTCCACTCTACAAATTTGCTCTCTTGAGTTTTTCCTCTAGAGTGTGTATTTTCTGAGAAAAACCCGGAAAAATTAAAAATATATACGTATGAAATTTTAACGCGCTCTAGTGAGTGGAGTTCAAACTATAATTGAAAAAAAAAACCTCATAAAAATAGAATATTTTCCTCTCTACAACTCTTGATTACTAAGTTTTATTCGCTAAAATGCGTTGCTTTAAGAAGAATGCTAAAAGAACGTGAGAAACGCCTTTCTTGTACATTGTATACAACTACTACATAATACCACTGTATTGTTTGTTAAATGACTTTTTATTCGGATTCATATTGACATATAACATCATTTATAAATTTAATTTTCATTTCCAGCAGACGTTATATCTTCATCATAATCTACTTCTTCATATTCGACAGGAGTACGATTTGAACATCCTTGTTCCCTGCAATTACCGCAAGCTTCATTACAAAATAGCTCAGCTTTCTTACGTGAACAAGCATTTCCGCAACCCTTTTTGCAATTACAAAAAAATCATTCTTAGAACATCATCTGGTGCTGGTTACTTTGCCATCTTACTGGAGTTAAAATTTCTTCCTTCTTTCAACCCCACACTTCTGGTGATAAATCATTTGACAACCATTTTTGTACTTGTGAATACACTCTATAACAATGTTGTGTAGCTGCAATCTGTGGTGGGAGGTAATGATGATAAGTTGACGGCAGTATTTTTTACGTTTTTCAAAAAAGTTGTATATCTAAATGTATTTAGACAATTGTCTTTTACCCCTGCGTTGTAAATTTTTAGAATACAAGAAATTCCCTTTTCTATAATAGACTCTTTGGATTGATCCTTTTTTAGGGTTCCGTACCTTATAAGGTATAACGGAACCTTTATAAGATCACTCTCGTGTCCGTCTGCCCGTCAGTCACAAAAGTTTTTCTTGAAAACTATGTAACGTAGGAATTTGAAATTTGGCATAGTGTTAGGTCTTTATGACGCGCACATGTATCGACAGTCAGAAAATAGAAAATATATTTTTAGATTAAAATGGCGAGGGTTAATTCGGTCAAAAGAAAAAAAGTTTTAATAAATATATCGTGTGAGGTATCATTTGAAAGAGGATTCTAAAAGGCTCCTAAATTTTTTTTTTATAATTTTCGGTCCAGTAGTCTTTATGATATAGCTCAAAATGTCCCAAAAATACCCCCCCCCCCTGTTCTACTACATCTCCAAAGCTAAAATTTTTATTTTAATAGGGATAGTAGCTATTGAGTCATAGGTTATCGGAATACTGAAGGTTTTTTGACAGTGTAATAGTTGCTGAGAAAAAATTTTTTAAACACGGTAATATACAACATATTTACTAATGTACCAGTACAATATGGGACAATATATTCATTTTTCAGTTATCACAATCAAATTTGGATAAGATTTAAATATACATAAAAAATAAAAACAGCTTAATTTGGTTTATTGATTGCTCACTGTAGTAGTGGTACGGAACCCTAATAGTGCGAGCTCGACTCACTCTTGGCTAACTTTTTTTAAATATTTCCACTGCGTCTTCGATCTGTCGATTTATTTTTTCATTTTCAAATAGTTTAAAAACAGTATTCATCCCTCTGAAATGGAAGGTGGATGTCATATCACAGTCAGATGGCATATAAAAATAGAATGTTTTGTTTACAAAATGGCACATGATCCAGACCTTTAGATGAGAAAACTTTCCTGTTTTCTTTACCTTTTCCCAATTTTAGAAAATACATTTCTTTGTCCGCTGGTGCTAAAGTCGTTAAAATTAGAAGCACGTCGATGTCTTCACATACAATCACAGTATTTTTCTCTTTTTCGTTGATTGCAGTTTTTACGATGAGTAGATGGGCATCGTCAACATCTTGTACTATTGAAATGTTATTTTCTTTCAATTTCTTTGATAACGAGTAATAAACAATTTCTTGTTGTTGGTATTTGAAAAATTGTTCTGATGAACCAGCCGATTTCATATTTACGTGGAATGATATATCTGCACAACGATTTTTATCCACTCTCATCATTCTTTCAGTTCCTTTGACAACAATTGATGTTGGAAATTGGTTCTTGACATATGAAACGTATCTATTCAGAGTCTCATCAAAAAATTCATTTTTTTTTCTAAGGTATTCGGTGAAGTAACATTCCGCCATCTATAACAAACACTGTTTTACCATTCTTAATTTTATAATTTACCGGTGCAAATAACTTATAGAGCATTGATTTTACAGTTTTCCTAAAATATCCCGTGACAAAAAGAGATAATGGATACGGAGATAGCTCGTAATGCAAATAAAGTGATAAATAAATGTGATAAATCTTGTCCTCTTTTTATGACACATATTCTTTGGAAAAGCAAATATGGACCAATTGTTATTTCCCGATCACCTACATTGATTTTCAATGCGTTAGCCTCCAGATTAACCACATAATCTTACTTACAACACTTTATATATTTGAACTCAACTTATTCAGTCAGTCCTCTCTCGAAAGCATCACATGCATTTACAACATTTAAACCAATCACTCCGCTGGCAATCAATTTTATCTCAGGTGAGAATGGAAAAGGATTGTGGTTTTGGAAAAATACATCCAATCTTTTTACGTCCTCATTATTGCGTTGGATTCGACTGTCACGTGCATCAATATGCTGCTCACTTGATGTACATGTAACATTACAATAATCTTCGACACTTGTGCAAACGTCTAAAGCAAATGGCATTCCAAGAATGAATTTGGTCTGGGTGTTATCAAAGATACTTCTGCCAATAATTCCACCCTCGATTTTTATCACTCTCATTAAATCTTGCTTAATTGTCATATCAGTGAAGTTTCTTGACCAAAATGAATTAATACGCTGTACAGTACAAAATCCGTCATCCATAAACTTTGAATATTCTGAAAACAAAGAAGCCTGTTGTCCATCTATTTCGAAAAATTTGATTTCTTCGATTTTCTTGTCCATTTTACTTATGAACAATTTCAACTCCTGAACATAAATATGAGCTGATTTTGCATAGTGATGATGTTCAGTTGAATGAAAGTATGGTAACATTTGAAAAATTATTCTCAACTGCATTCTCATATCACCCATTTTTTTCGGTTCTCATGAAAGATTTTGCCAGTATAATTATTTTAAAGTAAGTAATCCAAAGTTTGAATGTTTTACCTGGATTAGCGATATCTTCCATTTTGGATAAATAATTTTTATGTAGAGTTGAGACATTTTGTAACTGAAGCGTTTCAAAATATGAGTCTTTTCTCTTCAGAACATCTTCCAAATTTTGCTGTAGTATTTTCTTTTCATCGTCTAAAATTTCAATTTCTGAGAAAATTATTTTAACCAAAGACAACATAAGCAATGTATGTCCCGGAACAGCGCGAGCATAAGCATGGCCAGTTAGCATTTTTTTTACAGAGCATGGATCGTAGCAAATTGAAAGCGCTTCTTCGATTCCACTCCCGGCCATGATATATCCTATGCAACCCATGAAAGACATGAGTAGATGAAATCCGCCGAACCTCACTATCACCTCATCAAAAATTTTATCTTGGCCATTGTAATTTTTGACTTTTTCAAAAGCCTTTTGAAACAGTGGTTGGTCAAAAGTGACAAAACATTTAAATACGTCCTGCTCCTTGACTTTTATTGCTACATTCTTCAATACAGTGAATATTGTACTTGGATTCGACGGTGATTTATTAACAAAGGTAAACATATTATTTTACTTTTTGAAGGGTATTCGTATTGAAATCAGCGTTGTCAAAAACAAATTGGCTGAAGTGCCCTTTTTCATAGCATAAGATTTAGCCATTAAAGCGCTATTCTAGTATTTCGTCGCTTCGTCTAAGTAGCACAAGCTACAAGATTGTGCAAAATATTTATTATGCGTTTCGATCCAAATTTCCGATGTAACATGACAGCAATTCCAACTTGAAGAAATGATAAAAATGATTTTGGACGTGTTATGGAGATTATTGAATGACATATAGCAGTCAATTTGCTGATCGTTTTCTTATTCGCCACTTTCTTGCTCAGAGTAATTTTGTAAATTAAATTAGGCAATGATTCAGGAATTACTTCTATAGCATCTTGTAACAAGGCATTAGCTGGTGAATAAAATTCTTTGTCACAATTCATTGACAAGATCTCATTTCTTAGTATTGCCGCAGCATTTTTCAAAATTTTCGCTCCCTTCTTCCTTGTTCAGGTCTTTATTTTTCCAATTCATTGACAAGAGTAGACCATTTTCAAGAAATCTGGGACCACATTTCCTCCAGAATCCCACATTTCCTCACACATCTGGACCAAAAAGTTTTCTTCGACTAACCATTTTTCATCTTTCGAGATAAACCTATCTTAATTTTTTATCTTTCGAGATAAACCTATCATGTTTGGTATCAATTAATATTAGAATTTTCTCAGCTACCCGAATTTCTAGGAATTTTTTAGATAGCATCATCCCCCCAGGGAGCTACCCTAATTTTAAGATTTCTTACCAAGACCGATTTCTAACCGTCCGCATAAATTTTTTTAGTCATGCAATACATCTTGTTAGTCTAGAATTTTACGCAGAATCCGAATCTGCAAACAGATTTGAAATCGGAGCACCCCCTGCAAAATTATACTTTAAGCTCTCAAACCTCTAAATTTCGCCTTTGCTCTATAAGCAAAACTAACAAATAGTTTTCCTCGTCTAGCCAATGCATCTTTCGAGATAAACCTATCTTGTTTGGTATCAATTAATATTAGATTTTCTCAGCTACCCGAATCTTTTATTTCTAATTTTCAGATCTCCGCGGCTAGCTCTTTTCAACGTCTTAAAACCGGTTGTAGAAATTGTTTTGTGAACCTTAGAATTTTGGTGTTGAAAATAAAAACTAAACATATTAAATAAAATTTATTGATAAAATAGCCGCCACTGAACACCTTATCCATCTAACGTATTGATTTTTAAATAATATTAACAAAGACGCTAGTTCGCAGGATCTGATATTTGTGTAAACAAGGATGAACTCCATTCAACGGTACATCAACTACTTATTTTCTATTTAGGAATATACGCCAGAAACTTGCATGCTTTTAATTAATTAAAAGCAGAAAGTTTTGTCCGGAAACGCTACTGTAAAATATATAGAGCAAATAAATTATTCCCTGAATGTGTTTTCAATTGCAATAACTGACTATACAATCATTTATGAATTTTAAATTACACTTTATTTAACTAAGTTACTTTAAACAAGAAATTACCGCATCCAAAAATTCCAATGCATGCTTAACAATAATGTAGAAATGGCAAGGTCGACTTAATAATTAAGAAAGCGCATTTTGCTTGTATGAAATCTATGGAATTTCTCCTGTAATGAAAGAAGAATGCATTCGTAATTGAAAATGATTCTACAACTTTCGCTAGATACCAGTCATGTTAATTTTGTGTATGACATCATTAACTACCTAAATTTCAGAATTAACAAATGTAATAAACCAGATTAAGTACTGTTCAATAATAATTAGAGTGAAAGTAAATGGGTCTTATTACCTAAATCATCTTACGTGACGCGGTAGAAGCATTATAACGCAAATTCCGGAAACTTCCAACGTAGCCTTAATTCATTTGTATTTATTTGTAATCCAGCAAATATTTTAATTTCTTAACGATCATGTGAAAAGCTGTTTATAATTTCTTTTCTTGGAGTTTCTATTAATTATGTTTGTGCATTTGAAATCGAAATATAATTGCCGAGGATTTACACAAGGTAACCAGCACATATTTACGGAAATACAAACCTTATTTAGTAGTATAATTAACGGATTCAAAACGTATATAACGCAGCCTGGTTAGTAGAATTCTATTAGTTTCGCACGCTTTTGTGTAAAGCCCGTCGAAATTTTAAACCGTCGTTTCGCGTAGTTCTTTTTGTGGAAAGTTTTGAAGGAAGATTTAAGGTAAGTTTACATTTTTTTATTAAAGTAGAACTGAATTTATTTGCAAACACCAATTATTATGTATTCTGTTATTGGTTCTTATTTGTATTTTAAAACATTAATTTTTCCAAAGTAATGCGCTGTTTTACAGATATACTTTTCCAAATTTTAAAGGTATGCTTTTGCTAGAATAAAAACAATTCTGACAAAATATTTTATTAAAATTTAATACATTAACAAAAGACCTCAATAACAATACGTTTTCTTTAGAACAGCTTAAATTATTCAAACAATGGTTTAAACAGTGATTGTACCTATTACCGAATCTTCTTAATTCTTTGAGCCTTGGAAGTGAAAATACACTCTCCATATTTAAAATGTTGTTTGATAAATATTTTGACAGTAACTGCCTTTTCTGTTCGCCTTTAACATAGATTGTAGCATTGGGTGGTATGACTTCTTTCAGCAAATCACCTACATTTGTATATCCACTTGTGGACTGTCCATCCCAGCTAAGCCCATGGATTCTTTGCTTTAACCACTGAACTTGCTTTTTGAAATCATCACTTAGGGTGTTATACTCCACAGCCATGTCCAGTATCTCATGCCATATTACATTATTCGCTACATCCAAAATGGCAATCTCCTTGCAATAGAAATCACTAGTTTTGTATTGATATCCTTGTAAATCGATTATGAAACACATGCTTCCTGCTTCAAATCACAGAGGGGAATGGGGTTCTAAGCAAATCTCTCCCATATATCCAGTTAAGGGACTTTACTCCCTCCTTTTATGATTTTTTCATCCAGGTAATTATCTGGATGATACTAAAGCAAGTCTGTTTTCTTAATCCAACTTTTACCATCCCCCAACCACGACACTAATAATTCGCGTCCGTGCTTCCGTTTCCGTAAAACTTTTTCCACTAAGTACGTGTCGGGTGCTGCTGTGAGCTGAATTTCATCGCCGTAAAAAGCACCTAGAATTGGCCGACCTTCCAAATCTTGTAGCAGATAGGTTGTCGGTCTCGTTTTTTGTACTTTAACAATTTTGAATAGTTCTGTACTCCAGTTTGGGTGAAATCCTCGATCGAATACTGCTTTATATTTTGATATACGCACAATGTCTCCAACCTTATACAACTTCTTGTAACTTTTAGAAACGCTGTTAGCGGTGTAAAGTTTTATTCTTTCCGGATGTTCTTCTGCCTCCATAGGTGTCATGTTAATAGCCCGATGCGGTGTATTATTGTATTCTTCCATAACCTTAGGCAAAATATTCACCCATTTATGACTGCCTTGCAAGTAAAATCTTCTGTACAATTTGTTTTTGATTGTTCTAATCAACCGCTCGACCATGCTAGCTTTGATTGCGGAATACGTAGAGTAATGGTTTATCTTATATTTTGCATAAGATTTTTAAACCAGCGGTTGTAGTACTCTTTCCCAAAATCCGTTTGTAGATTGATTTTTAAGTTATTTTCTCCTTGCAGCATTTTGTCCAATATTTTTTTCATAGCATTTGTAACTTCTGATCCAGTTTTATTTTTAAAGGTTCAGCTAAAGCATATTTTGTGAAACAGTCCACTGCTATTATAATATATCTGTACCCATTGTTCACACGCGAGTAAGGCTGCATTTCGCACAAGTCCGATTGGATAAGATCACGTTTCACATGTTTCAGATTTGTATGACGACGCTGAAAATTTTTTCTTGCAGGTTTAAATAATTCCTTAACGATGATTTCTTTACTCATTTTTGCTTAACACTGTTGCTAAACTAATAGGGTTATCTTTATCCAATTGCACCTTTGACATAAACTGAAGCTTTGGTTTGTAGTATTTGTTTTTTATAGCTGCTGGTGACGCCTCGTAAATCGATGCTATTGCAAGACTGAGCTCCTTCTCATTTGTCTCGAAGTTGCAGTCAAATTAATAAAAACTGTATAAACGTTTTAAAGTCAGATACAAGCTTATCCAATTTTTCATTTACATATTGTTTATTAACTGCATCAGATGGCTCAACTGGTTGAGCAAGCATTGCGATACGCTGGTTTCTTGCATTGAAGGCTTTATCTTTACGTTGTATATCATCAGAACTTTTTAGACAGTATGAAAAGGCTTGATTCACGAGCTTGATTACAGATTTCTTATTAACACAATCACTATCTTCTTTAGGGTCCATTACATCCACTAGCCTTCTTTTACGAAAACTAATTGTTTCTTCTCCAGACTTGAATACTATAGTACTCTCTGATTAACACAATCACCATCTTCTTTCGGGTCTGATGAATTCACTAACCTTCTTTGCTGCATATCTACCCATCACCATCCAACGTTAGCACAAATCCTCGACCTGGAGGACCGCGCCGAATATCAGCATCTTTACGCTCTGAACGTCCGAAGCGGTCGATAGGCATTTTAAAACTGTGTAATTATTTGCTGAGCTCACTGTATTATACCTTCTTCTCTCAACTCTTCTATTATGGACACCATCTCGTTAATGTTTTCCTCGCTTGTATTTCCAGCTCGGTTGGATGCGTTCAACAATCTCAGTCGATCCACAAGTTCATGTACATTATTCCAGTAGACATATTGCACCGGCTTTGAATTTAAACTTTTGTAAAACCGATTAGAAAAGCCTAAACCCGATCCCTTAGACTGTTTTCTTCTCTTTGGCTGTTTTCTTTCGGGATTCCTCCGAAATTCGGTGAGATATTTTTGCACATATTTGTTAAACTTTTGTTATTTGTTGGGAAATCCGCTTAAATCGTGCACCGCAAATGGGTTAAACTTTCTTCTCAAAATCGATGCAGATTTGATCATTTCCAAGTAATTCGGCAAATCTTCATGCAAATTGAAATCGCCATCTTCGGGGCTGATGTCTTTGTAAACCAGCAGGTTGTATAAACCCTTCGTACCTGGATATATCACATTATTTAATGTTATATCGCTAGTTTCCGGGTTAATTACCAATACACTTTTCCACAAACTCCATGTATCGGTTTCCGCATTATACTTTACTCCATAAATTGATTTGTCAATATTTTCGTCCTCGTCTCTAGCTAACACATCCGCATAGTAAAGATGGAACGGTTCTTCTGGAACGAGTTGTTTAATCTTCTTTATAGGTACGTCCATGTTTTCAACTTTAACCTTTGTTGTAGGTGTGGGAATTTTTTCGGTTATCGATTGCAACTGGGAAGCGGTTATTTGCAAGGGATCGATCAATTGTTTGTGCACCTCTTTGAATTTTTGCTGAGATGTAGCGTCTCCCTTTTTGTACGCTACAAACTTTTTTCGTACAGCATCCTGCATAAGATGAAGACGGCGTTTATTCGCAATAAAATTGTTAACGTCCGTCATCATGAAACTTTGGATGAGAACTAACTTTTTTGAATAATGTCAAATATTTATATACTCGTCGAAATTCTTCCGATACCGACCATTATCCAAATCAAAATCTTTCACAACAGTTATAAAATTATGTTTTGAGTCACCCCAACACTGTAAACACATTTCTTTAAATTTCGGAGATGTCATGTCACAACTTATATGATCCGAAAAGATATGGCGAAGGTTTGTGTCATCCTGTTTCCATAATGCGATTACATTGGCGTTATCTCTGAGTCTATGTTTTAAGGCACTAGCGTAAGTTTGACATAGATAGAACGAATCTATTGCTTTATGTCGGCCGAACGAGAAAAATTGAGTGATTTTACTTTGCTCGTTTACAGGTATATCATCGAAAACCATAATTGAATCTTCTTTGGTATCTCTGGGTTCGATCAAATCATCGTAATTTTCAAACTCATGGTACCCAATTTCTTCTTTTAATGGTGTAAAACGTTTCTTAATAATTCGTATTTCGGTTGATATAAACTTTTAGAAAACACATAAACGTTTTGAAATCTAAGTCCATTCTCGTGCAAGATCAGAGATATTAGAGCATTAGTTTTCCACAACTCGATGGTCCCGCGAAGATAGCTCGTATGTTAGACGGGAACAATGAACCATGTTTACCATCCTCTCTTGCACTAGCAATAGCAAAGTTATCATAATTCTGTATAGGTATTTTAACTTCTTGTTTCGCAGTCTCCATATTGCTTCGAGCGTACGCTTGCTTTTGATGCTGCTTGCGGTGATAGCTTAACGTCTCTTTCGGTATATTATATTTTTACTGATGGAGTAAATACTTGATTTACCCAGCCGAACTTCTTCTATAGCTTTTTCTAATGCTTCCTTACTGTATCCACTACTTCGTTTTCTTATGTAATTGCGAACCATGCTAACCAATACTGTCGGGGACACTTTCACCCTATGGGGCAATTTCACTCTATGGGGCAATTTCACCCTATGGGGCAATTTCACCCTATGGGGCAATTTCACTCTATGGGGCAATTTCACTCTATAGGGCAATTTCACCCTATTCTGATGGAGGTAAATTCGCTCTAAAATAACTAGAACTTATGTACAGAGTGGAGATGCTCACCATTCGACAAATAAAAGTAGACTAATTGAAACAAAATAATTCCTTGCTTTTATACAATTTTATTAAAATATATATACAAAATATTTAATTGTGAATAAATCTATTAACAATTTCCGTAAACGGATTATATTCAAACATAGAGTCATGTATAATTAAAGCATAAGCCTTCATCGACGGTTCAAAATTTCTTGAAGCTTCTAATTCCATTCTTACATCAACAGTTGCATCCTTGATGCTTTCAAATTGATGACGACAGTCGATTACAAAGACGGTGAGTCCTTAAACCTGTTGTAGTCCATTAAACATTTATTTGACGATTTGTTCGGGTAGTATTTTTCCATAAAAGATGCATAAGACAGGTAAGCCGGCAAGTAGTCATTCTGCTCGAAGTCCAAATTTAATCGACCTTGAGGGAACATCTGAGAGTTTAAAACACTTTGACATTGGTTATATTGGCATTCGTAAAGCTTGTAGCATTTTCTTCTTTCCTGTCGTACTTCCCATTTTGCAGCGCCAGTAATATCCACCGAGCCTTCTCTGTTTCGTTCGATACTTTAATTCTCCATACTTGCGACTTTGATTGTGTTAGAGACGGTAATTCGTGTAGTTCCCATTTTCTGAATGCAACCATTATAGATGATTGATTTTGCATTTCCGAAAGCAGCGACGCCTTGGCAAAGTCACTTAATGTTATATGCGGAACCTCCCATGAAATACGTTGTATTTTGAACGTTACTGTATTTCCAATCGACTTGTAGCAATTTACGTCCGACTTGGATCTGATTAAAATCAGCTCTTGAGGCATGTTGACGATAGTTTTCTTGTAATCTTCAAAACCCAAAATGGTTTTAGCGGTATAGCACAACTAAACCGTCCATCTTGGAATATGGTATCGGGTTTCCACCGGTATGTGTAATAGATTTTGTTTCTGATTCTTCCATGGATACTAAACCTTTAATAGTTCTTGTAATTCCAGGATTCGGCAGACATCTATTATTTGATTATTACCCAATTTGTATTGAATTTCCTCAAACAGAAAATATGGGCATTTCTAGTAAACTCGTAAGCTTTAGGGTCTGGTTCTGCTGCTCTAATCGGGTCTACAGTTGTTGACGCTTCTCTTAATGTTTCCGTAGGTTTATAGGTGCCCTTATAAATATAAAACTTTCATGGGGAATGTGATGTTATCACTGCTCTGGATTTCAATTGAAATTCGATCGTTGTTTTCTGTTCAATGTAAAGGGAAGATATGTATAATAATCTTCCTTTATTATGGTTTCGTCTAATTTATAACCTCCAAACACATCCAATTTGGGCACGTCCTCATATTTAAGCCTTCCAAGTTTAATCGTTTTCATCACCGTGGAGATCTAAGCTGCGTTTACTTCTGCCGCCCATCATTTATAACTTTTAACCCCAAAGATTTTAAGAAACGTATTTCTTCTGCTGTAAGTCTCTCGACAACTTGACGCTTTGATGTCGTATTCACTACTAGTCGTCTGGGGTGTTGTAGCGTGCTTTATATACAAAATCGATGGGCATTTTCAGCTACTTTTTATTTCCAGTCTCACACAGGTGTATGTTTCCGGTGAAAAGTTTACCAATTCACCCAAATGATCGACTAGTCTGATTGTAATATTATCAATTTCTGTCACGCTCAGCGGATAATATATGACGTGGTTAGGTTCCTTTTCCAGATTATACCCGGGTGGTACAGATAGACTGAATTCGAATATGCTGTGCGTAAGAAAATTGTTTCTGAACGATCCGCTGGTGATATTGGTTTCCACAAAAATGTTTGAGACCGATATTATGTTCACTTGCTGATTAGCGATATGCACGGTATCTGCAGTCAATTTGCGGTTGGTAAACCCCAAGATGCTTCAATATTGTTTTTACGGTTTGCCCCAAAATCAATCGGTATACTGCTTCGTATAGAACACTTTAATGTATTATTGTTGGCACTCAGTTTAAAATATTTTTCAATGTTCTCGTTGATGTCCGGCTTCTGACTGAACCATTTTTTGAAAACATCCTGTATATATGCATTTATTTCTTCTAATTCGTATGATCCAGGTTCAATGGTTATTCTGCGATGCTCTGGATCATTAAAGTATAATATGTTGTTTCCTGGATGTATGTTTTGCACAGTGTTACAAGTGTACAATCCCACTAGACCCAAAGCATATTCACCGTCCTGTTTCAATTTAATTGGTGGGTAAATGGATCCTGTCGATATGACATTACCATACCCGAACACGCTCACTGTTTTAGCCATTGTCACTAAGAAACTTTAACACTAAATGTCCACAATTGTATGTGTTGTAAGTCTGCTCCGTTACACTGTTGTAGTAAATTTTACAACCTCGAAAATATCTCTTTACTTCTTCCGGCGGTCTCAAGTCTCCAAACGAATCGTAGTAATACACACTATTTCCGCGTTTTCGGTACCCCACCCAATGTGTACCCGAACCTTTGGTGGTATCCAAATTAATCACTCCCGATTCGTTGACACGCGGTGTAATCTTCTGTAACTGATCTCTAGAAAAGACACCACGAAAATGAGGAATGTTAGATGCGTGTTTCCTTATATCTACATCGGTGAAGAGCTCTTCGAGGTAACTTGCTTAGTTTTTGATACTTTTTACAAATGCCACGCCCCTGTTTGTACGGTTTCAAGAATAATGCTGTGCCTTTTTTGTATGGTTTTAGAAACATTCCATTTCCTTTTTTCCCAACAGTAATGGCTTCCATAGATCTGTTGTGTCGTTCGCTCTCCTTAAGCTGTTCGTTGGCTGTCTTGACATCATTTACTGCTTTAGCTATCCCTGCAGCACCACCTGTTAGTGCCCCTAGGGCACTTAGTCCCGCAAATATAGGAATCAATGGTAGAAAACCTCCTTTCTGTGGAACGGGTATAATACGTGGGACTTTAATTTTGTTTCTCCCACCGGCTCCTTTTATGATTTTTTTACCAATTAGAATACCAACATCTAACAGCTTTTTCAAGTTGTCGGAACCAACTCGGTCTATTGCGGATCGTATTTTCTTCAAAAATCCACCTTTAAAACTTATTTTCTTCTTTAAACCCATACCCATTTTTCTCTTCGCTTTCATAGCGTTTGTCACAAACCAAGCTGCGGCTTTTTCCCCAAACTTTGCGTTTTTAGACTTAACTCTCCCCAGGCTTCTTCTTCTAAAATTTTATCTGCTCGGTGTCTGGCTGGAAGATCGTCGGGGTACTTGAAGTATGCAATGTCGTGGTCTTTACACAATTTATCTAATTCGTTTATTCCAGGATCACCTCTTGCTAAGCGTTCATCCAACTTTGTACCAGGACCGCAGTACCGATAACCTGGAATATGCAGCTCAAACGGTAACCTGTTTATAGCGCTGTTGATTAAACCCTCTCCAGAACAGATAATCATGTGTTTACTCAAAAATCTCAAACTATACTAAATAAATAAACAACAACGAGTCTATTTATACTTTTTCAAAAATTTACAATATATTTACAATATACATTTACATCCACCTCTCTTGGGCTGTCTTTTTATAAAATACTTTTTCTAGTTATCACCATAACCAGAATCTTCAGATTCCGACAAATTTAAACGTCTAAACATTTCCACTAATGTTCGTGTACGCATCACGTCTTGCACAAATATATCCGGAAAACATATAACTAGCTCCAATGCATTTAGTGCGCTCTGATTCAATTCGTTGTAGAATAAAATATTGCCAATTCGAACTTCGCCTTCAATCAAGATTTTAATTCGTTTCTCCCCTTCAGTCATAGTATTAAACCGATCACAATCATTTAAATTAGAATTAGCAGCAAACCCTACTAATTCGCTGTATAATGCTGGGAAGTTGCGACTTCCCAATTGCTTAAATTGATACTCAAACAACTCTCGCATATGGAATATTTTACGGCACTCCAATTCATTTATAACTATCGAGCTATCACCCATTATTATTTTTAACTGGAACGTTTCGTTCTCGGTTGATCCAGACACTGGTGACAGAGTGATAAAAAACGGACCTCCTAGTTGTATGTGTAGATCTTCCGTTTCGAGTGCACCATTTAATCGAGTGTTTAGCACGTCACGAGAAAATACGTTGATTTGAAATTCTACTTGAAAATTTGTAAATGCTAACCAATTTTCGTATGTCAATTCCAGAACATGGCTGCTACAATATTTCTTGCTACACACCAATCGTAATACGGGTTTTATTCTCTGGTTTATAACAAACCCAATTTCCACATTATGAGGGTGTTCACCCAATTCACTTAAACTATACGTAAACTTATTAATCAGATTTTCGGTATACGAAACTTGTGCATTATTAACATCTACAGACTCCATTGCTTTGCACTGATTTCACGAGATGACTGAGAAGGAATCCTATGCAGCTCCTCCTTTTAAATGTTTCGAGGTTGTTGTTGCGCATGCGTAAATTGTACTCAGGTGACTTAGAATGATAAATATTCGAATAATATTAACATTTTTATTTATAAATTTACCGTAAAATACACATACAAAACTTTTACAATTATAATTTTCTATATAGCTCAAAAAGCATTCCATAAAGTCTCTCAATAAATTTAATTCTTCAAATTTATCCAATAATTCATGGAATTTATTTGATTCCGGTCGAATTGGTCACAAACAGTCCATGCTTGTTGCAACTTTATCCACCTGGAGTCGTCATAACATGATCCGATATCATCACCATAAATATAGCCACGTTCGATATTAATCCTAGCATCACTCAAACTCCGCCGAAACATTACTATACCGTCTTTAATAGATATCATTGTATCTACTTTTATGCTGTATTTTGTACTGAACATAGAGGAATCGTGCTCGTATTTTATACGATTTGAGCTGTCCTTGTTACCGAAATCACCCAAATTTCTGGAGGAAGGTGACCTTTGCCTTTCATTTTTCCTTTTAAATTCCAGGCTCGAAATGTCTGTAAACAATTAGGAAGAAGTGAATTGATATATCCTATAATTATAGTTTGTCAAGCAAAGAATTTTTTACCGACGTGATTAGACTAGTTTGGAATGTTACTCAAGGTTAAACGACGCTGGGTTCCTCTAATTTAAAAGTAAACTAGCTAATTGATTTTACTGGTGTGATTAGACTAGTTTGGAATGTTATTCAAGGTTAAACGACGCTGGGTTTCAAATTTAAAGTAAACTAGCTAATTGATTTTCACCGACGTTAATAGACTAGTTTGGAATGTTACTCAAGGTTAAACGACGCTGGGTTTTTAAAAGTAAAGTAGCTAATTATACCAATTATGTATAAAAGCATGGTACGAGGCGATATAAATTCAGTTTTGTTTAGTCTTCGGCTAGTTACAACTGTTAAAAGTCTTTGACCAGTTTTAATTTCTTTATAGAAAATGGCATCATTCGTGTGCAACGTCTGCGGGGCTGTCTTCTCGAGGGTGATAATTTAAAACGACATCTGTTCCAGCAGCATGACGTGGGATCGAAATCCACCGGTCTTTTGTTTGCGATGCATGCCCTGCATCCTTCTCGCGGAAGGATAGCCTAAAACGGCACAAGGACGCCAAACATGGTGTGGCTGTCCCGTTGCCGGACCATCTGGGATCAAACGACCGACCGCACCAACGGTTGAGGACCTGCCCCCAAGAAGTCGCGGAGATGCGTGGAGTGCAATGTTGACGTTGTCAACTTGGTAGCCCACCAGCGATCTAACGCGCACAAGACCGCTGCTAGCCGTGTCCTGGATGGAGGTGTAAGTAGTAGCAACCGCGTTCAAAGTCGAATTACAACTTTCAGAATTAAAAATGTTGACTCTACAAGTATGTATTTTTATAAGTATTTTGTATTTGCTTAGTTTGTATTTTTAGGTCTATTGGATTTTCTATGCGAGCAGAAGGAGAGGTTCATAGCCTTAGTCGGGGAACAGCTGGCTATACACACCTCCCTCAAGGTTAATTGCGAGTTGTTTGGTGGCTACACCAAGATGGCTGCGTAGAGGGTGTTGAAGGATGTTAAATCCTTTAACACCAAATGTTGTGGTCACCTCCTCCAGTGACCTGGAGCGGTCTACAACACCTTTGTGGAGAGGATGTCGGCTAAGTCGGACGAGTTCCAAGAACGAGATTCTGGTTAGTTTCTACAATTATTAATTTTTTCTAATTTTTAAATTTTAGGATGGACTCTGAAACAGGTGTTGTACTTGGAGGTAAATGTTAACAAGTACCAACCAATGCGGGTTCATCTTATATCGAGCTTCCCAAATGGATTCAGGAGAAGCATGCCATCGTTAACGTGCGAAACCAAGACGACGCATGTTTTGCCTGGTGTGTTGTGGCGGCGCTGCACCTGGACATGTTCATCCGCAAAGGGTCAGTAGCTACCCGCATTACTCGACGGTGCTCAACGTAACAGGAGTACAGTTCCCGATACCCATAAAGGACATTCCCAGGTTTGAGGAGCAGAACGATATCAGCATCAACGTCTTTGGGGTAGAAGGCAAGTCCATCGTTGGACCGCTACATTTCACCGCTAATAAAAGGGTTCGGCATGTGAACCTGCTGTACATTCAGGATGGATGCAAGTCCCACTACTGTTGGATCAAAGATTTGGGGAAGCTAGTGGGTAAGCAGATCTCGTGATCATACCCGCAAATGGATTTGCGATGGATGCTTGGTGTTTTCCATCCGAAGACAAATTACACCAACACTCAACAAACGACTGCAACCATGTGGTGACAACCATGCCGAACCACTTCAACAACATCCTCGAGTTCACCAACATCCACAAACAAATGCGGGTACCGTTCGTGATTTATGCAGACTTCGAAAGTGTGTTGAAGCCTATTAGCTCTGCAGTTCCGGACCCCACCTCTTCCTTCACCAACAGCACACAACACCACGAACCCTTCAGTTTTGCATACTATATCAAATGTTCATATGATGACTCGTTTAACAAATTTGAGCTGTACAGAGGACCTGAAACCGCAAAAGTTTTTATGGAAAAGATGAAAGAGGAAGCCCAACGATTGGGAAAAATTTTAAAACAAACACCCCATGCTTCCAATGGAACCCCTAGATGAGTTGTTGTTTTATATGGTTGAGGAGTGTGGCATCTGCAAAAACCATTGGGAGATGAGAGTGAGGATCACTGCCATCTTTCGGGAATTTCGCTTTGCACACATAGCGCATGCAACATTAATTACAAGTACCTCATTTCATCCCGGTGGTGTTTCATAACCTAAGCGGTTATGATTCACATTTCATTGTGAAAGAGTTGGGGTAGATAAAAAGGGTTACTGTAATCCCGAATAATAAGGAGAGGTTTATATCGTTTACAAAAACGTTAGATTGTATAAGGAAAACGACGATGAAACTGATGAATCTTTCATCACACTGAGATTTGTAGACTCCTTACGCTTCATGGCATCTAGCTTAAATAAACTAGCCTCCAACTTGAATGCTGAACAGTTTGTTGAACTAAAGAGCTGTTTCCCAATACCGAAGAGTTTGCTCTATTACATCGGAAGGGTGTTCCCGTACGACTACGTGAAAGATATTACCGTATTGGAAGAGAAGGCTTACCACCACAAAATGCTTTCCAACGGTCTAACCCCACAGCGGTGTCGTATGCAGATTATGAACACGCACAGAATGTATGGAGAACATTCAAAATCCGAACCTTGGGGAATACAGCGATCTTTATTTGAAAACAGATGTTTTGTTACTAGCAGACATTTTCGAGAACTTCAGAGACGTCTGCACAAAACCTATGATCTAGACCCATGCCAGTACGTGACTGCTCCTAGTTTGAGTTTGAGTTGAAGGCCGGGTGAAGCTCGAGTTGTTGACCGATGTCAGCATGCAACATTTTATCAAGAAAGGGATACGTGGTGGGTTAACCCAGTGCAGTGGTCGGTATGCTAAAGCCAACAATAAGTATATGGAAGACTACAACCCTGACGAGTCATCCAAGTACTTAACGTATCTGGATGCTAACAATTTATACGGATGGGCCATGTCCCAACATTTCCCATTAGCGGCTTTAGATGGTTAAACACGGACCAGGTACATCGTATAAAACATGAAATATTAAATATACCAAGCACGCACGAAAAAGGGTATATTTTGGAAGTTGACATACAGTATCCAGAACATCTTCACAACGATCACAATGACTTGCCTTTCTGCCCTGAATCGATGGTACCTCCAACACCGTTTTCGAAGACGCCTAAGTTACTCGCCACCCTTCTGGACAAAACAAAATACATTGTTCACTACCGCAACTTGCAGCAGGCTCTGCGTAACGGTCTGCAATTAACTGTTGTGCATCGCGTGTTGGAGTTTGATCAGTCGACGTGGTTAAAACCCTACATTGATCTCAACACGAATCTCCGTACCTCTGCCGCTAAGCGTTTGAAAAAATTTTTCAAACTTATGAACAATGCGGTTTTTGGTAAAACAATGGAGAACGTGGACAAAGGGTCGATGTCAAAATAGTCCGCGATGGGAACACGACGGGAAAAAGTTGTGCGCGAGTGGACTAATAGCTAAACCTAACTTTAACAGTTGTACCGTGTTGGGGAAAATCTGGCGATTATACAGATGGATCGTGTTAAAATTAATTATAATAAACCAATCTATGCAGGATTGTCAATTTTAGATCTCCAAAACTCTTATGTATGAGTTTCACTACAGTACCATGGTTCCTCTGTATGGTCCCAGATTGTCCCTGCTTTATACAGATACATACTCCTTAGTGTATAGTGTTGAGACGCCAGACTTGTACAGTGACATTAGCGCAAACATAATACATTTTGACACTAGTGATTACCCTCCAAACAATAAGTACAATATACCACTTATAAACAAAAAGGTGTTGGGTAAGTTTAAGGACGAGTTTGTGGCGATTTGGTCTTGGAGTTCGTCGGCACCAGGGCCAAATCGTATTGCATTAAGTGAGAAAGACATTGTTAAAAGATTAAGGGTGTTAGTCGTAGTGTGGTGGCGGGGATTAGTGTAGATAGTTTTAAGGACATTGTAATAATAATTCTGGTGCCCTCATGAATACGATGGTATCAATCCGGGTAAAAACACCAACTTTATACACAGCTTATTAATAAAATCAGTTTATCGGGCGCAGATGACAAGCGTTACGTCATCCCCGGAAGCATATCAACCTACGCATGGGGGCATAAGGATATAGGTTAAGTTGTTTATATTTGTATATATTTTATTGTGTATATATAGTATGTAAGTTAGTTATAAGCATATCTACCCTCCCCCATCCTTAAAATTTCCTTTGTTCCCGGCGGCATGTGTTTACCTCCACGTGGTGTCGCTGGACGGTAAAACATATTGGTTAACAACAATATGTCTTATTGACTGAAAACACGTTTCCTCTTTTTTACATTAATCTCTTTTGTTACAGGTCTATTTTAAACAACACATTAATTTCTTTTTTTTAAGGTTAAACTTTCGGCTACACAGGAAATAATGTTATACTTTGTAAAAATTGTAATTAGTTTATTAAACTGTAAATTGGATAAATAAATTATTAAACTTTTGTCTCCTTAATTTTTGTGTTACTACCTCTAACTGTTTGGTTACCTTGGGTAGCGAAAAGGTTTTAAAAATGGAGTTAAATATATACGAGCAAAAATTTTAAATAGGTTTGAGAGCTTAAAGTATAATTTTGCAGGAGGTGCTCCGATTTTAAATCTGTTTGCAGATTCGGATTCTGCGTAAAATTCTAGACTAACAAGATGTATTGCATGACTAAAAAAATTTATGCGGACGGTTAGAAATCGGTCTTGGTAAGAAATCTTAAAATTGGGTAGCTCCTGGGGATGATGCTATCTAAAAATTCCTAGAAATTCGGGTAGCTGAGAAAATTCTAATATTAATTGATACCAAACATGATAGGTTTATCTCGAAAGATAAAAAATTAAGATAGGTTTATCTCGAAAGATGAAAAATGGTTAGTCGAAGAAAACTTTTTGGTCCAGATGTGTGAGGAAATGTGGGATTCTGGAGGAAATGTGGTCCCAGATTTCTTGAAAATGGTCTACTGACAAGATATCATTTCTTAGTATTGCCGCAGCATTTTTCAAAATTTTCGCTCCCTTCTTCCTTGTTCAGGTCTTTATTTTTCCAATTCATTGACAAGATATCATTTCTTAGTATTGCCGCAGCATTTTTCAAAATTTTCGCTCCCTTCTTCCTTGTTCAGGTCTTTATTTTTCCAGTGTTCACGCACTAGCTTGTAATCACTATCTGCAAATGTTATGTAGGTAACACCCCCCTTACTCGAAGTAATTCTGACATTCTCACTCACATATTTTTCTAATAAGCGATATTTCACTGTATCTAGATAAGGTACATCTTCTCTTAATAAGAAAAATGCAAAAATTGTATTTAATTATTGAAGGAAAAAGCAACAAATAATATTTACCCATTGTTGCCATTAATTCGTAGCGAATGAACTGAGAATCTCCGTTATACTCAATAAAATCATACACTTTCTGTAATATGTCATCTACAAATTCGCTTTTTGGTCTTCCGACAACATTTGTTCGTGGTGCTCTATTTTTGAAAACGTCAAAGATTTTTAGCTTATAGCAGGAAAATACAAGGAATATACAATACAATACAATACAATACAAATACAAGGAAAATACTAACCATATTCGTAATTGCTTTAAGAAATCTAACCCTAGCTTCAGTAACGTAATGTTTATATTTCCAATGTTGTAGCGCAACTAAAAATGACTACAGGGGAAATATTCTGACAACATAATTACAACACATCAGCACGACAAAATACACACAAACACGCACAAGCACACACACACACACACACACACACAACAGAGACTGTACGTGGCCTCCCTGGTTTCCGGCTGCCGACGGCCAGGACACGTACAGGAATGCGTACTTCTCGGTTTCTGATTTCCGGCGGTTGGAAACCGGGAGAGGGAAACAGTCCCAAGGGCCACACTACAGACATAAGCACACGCACACACAAACCTGAAAACAATAAACACACACACACACCATTATAGCACACCGGCACGACAAAACACACACATACACACACAAACACGCACGTACACGTACCTGCACGCAACGCATACGACACAGACATATACACACACGCGCACACAATACACACCAGGGACTGTACTTGGTTCCCCTGGTTTCCGGCTGCCGACGGCCAGGACACGTACAGGAATGCGAACTTCTAGGTTTCTGATTTCCGGCTGCCGACGGTCGGAAGCTGGGAAGGATAGCAGTCCCAAGGACAACACCACAGACAGAAACACACACACGCACCCTCACGCGCGCACAGACACAAACACACACACACGCACACATACACATTCACACCAGGGACTGTACGTGGTCCCCCTGGTTTCCGGCTGCCGACGGCCATGACACGTACAGGAATGCGAACTTCTCGGTTTCTAATTTCCGGCTGCCGACGGTCGGAAGCTGGGAAGGAAAGCAGTCTCAAGGACATTACCACAGACAGAAACACACACACACGCACCAACACGCGCGCACAGACACAGGCAGACACACACACACACGAGTATTTCCAAACGCAAATAATATAAAACTAACTAATATAACTTAAGGTAGCAAATAATTCTGTAATATTTCTTAGGAGTAACAGGTTTGCTGTAATTTTTAGGTAGCAGACTAATTGTATTGTTAGAATAAATAAAAAAAAACAACTTGCCATCCACGTGGAAAACGGCGGACGTCGTAGGGCTCCGGAGAGCAGGCAAATCTGCGACATTCCCACAGAACTACCGGCCAATTAGCTTGCTGTCGGTGGTTGGGAAGATAGCGAAAGCCGTTTCCCTAAGGAGACTCCAGGCAGCGATGCAGGAACACCACGTGATCCAAGACGAGCAGTTTGGGTTCCGTAAGGGGCATTCCACCGTTCACCAGATACTGCGAGTGGTGGATCACATCGCAGAAAGCTTCAACTGGTGACAGAGGCGCAGTGTTTTTGAACGTGTCTAATGCTTTCGACAAGGTTTGTCATTATGGCCTACTCCACAAGATGCTGGAGAGGGGGTTACCACGCGCTGTCGTCCAGCTGACAAAATCCTATCTTCACGATAGATGGTTTTGTATTAGGCTGGACGGAGTGCGGTCGACGAGGCGGAGAATCAGGGCTGGGGTCCCCCCGGCTCTTTCCTCTCGCCGGCACTCTTCGGCATTTTCGTGAGCGACCTACCGAAAACGGCAGACACCAGGATGACACTATACGCCGACGACACAGCCATTTTAGCCAGGTCCCGTGCACCGCACCTCATCATGCAGAGACTGCAAACTGCGATAGACGCTCTCGAATAGTAGCTAAAACTCTGGCAAGTCGAAGTCAATCCAGAAAAGAGCACGACAGTTTTCTTCTTGAAGCGACGGTCACCGAGCTGGAGACGGCGTCAGAGACGAACCGATACCTTGGCGTTTAGACGTCAAGTATCTAGCGGTGATCCTTGATTCGAAGCTCACTTGGAAAGTTCACATCGAGTATGCGGCAAACAAGGTCAAGTGAGTTATGGCTCTGCTATACCCCTTGACCAATCGCCGAAGTAAGCTAAACGCTTCAGACAAGCTTAGGCTCTACAAGGCGATAACCAGACCGACGTTTGCATACGCATCAGCGGTGTGGGGTACCGCAGCGGAAACGTACATGCGTTAGCTCCAGGTGATCCAGAACAAGGCTCTAAGGGGAGTCTTCGGAGCCCCCTGGTTCATTCGAAACGCTCAGCTTCACAGAGAGGCAAGCCTGCAGATCGTCAAAGAATGGCTCTAATCGAACGCAGAGAGGTTTTACGGATCTCTAGAAAATCACGAAAACCAGCTCATACGAGCCCTGGGAGTCTATGAAGATGTCCTATACCAACGACATAGAAATGCCAGGGCGATGCTCAGGCAATGATCTTCGCTGCGATTCTATCAGACGTCCGAAAGGAATAAACTGCGCGTAACGCCATGTTTCTTCCAATTCGTGACGGCGATGAAGGACCTAGTTCAGGAACGCTAATCACGGGATCCCTATAAAGTCTATGGTACAAGGGATCTCGAGTTCGACACCAACGTGGATTTTTAGTGGGTATGTCCTTGCTTCGGTAAGGAAGAGTCCCATACAGCGGATATAAAATCTTTTACCATTATATATAAAAAAAAACGAAACAGCAAGTCGTTAAACCAACCTCATTCTCCTTTGTGTTAGCTGAGCATAGTATGGCACAATTCATATTAAATCCGTTTTTTCTTGTTTTTGATGTGAAGGATTTTAAGTTTTAAGTGCATAAGGGCACAACAGAACGACAAAAAATTATTTAGCAAAGCTTATATTTTAATTAACGTGGCACTGAGAATAAGGTTGGACAAAAAATTTAATTTGCTTATTATTTTTGTGTTTTTGATACTGAACAAATATTACTGGGCATCGTAGGGCGCATTTTAATCAAATCGAAAAAGAAAATGAAAATAAAACGTAAAGCTGGTATGCCTTTGAGGGAAATATTTGTAAAGGAATTTTTGTAATAAGTACAAATAGGATATAACGTTTTCGTAATCAATTTATGGAGAGATGGGGATGGCATTTCCTTTTGAACATCGAATTCTATTAAAATACCCGAGTGGCAATATAGGTTTTCCTACGCAAAAATTAAAGAACAGTAATGAAGCTTTCACGATTGGCCAAAAATTTTCTGTTAGTGAGTTTAGCTGTGTGCCATACTCGAGATACTGCTTGTTTACGCGTCGTCAATGTTGCACATAAATTAATCAGTTAATCAACAATATTAAAGTTACTTCAATTTCAATTTAGCAACAGTTTTGGTCATGAAGTCAATTGACTGTTTTATTCTTATATTCATTCCAATTATTTTGGGCTAAATCAATAAACTGCGAAATGCTCACAGAAGACACGTATTTCGCATATGCTTATAATCATTTACGTCGAAGCAGTAATAAATTTTGGCATGAATCACAATGTAGTATCTACCGTATAAATTAAACGCACTTCTGCAAGACCCCATGATTCATTTTATAAAAACAAGCAATCCAGAAGTTTCGTCGATACAATATGTATATAGTTTATTGTACAAAAATAAATCTGATATTAAATTGCTAGAAGTTATTAGTGTAAAAACCATCGCATCGCAAGCCTGAGCTTTGATGCTTCATTTATCCGTTTAATGACTGTAATTGAAGAAGGACGCCGCATCGCGCCATTAAGAAGTAACCCAGTCTTAATTAAACTTAGGAAATTATATAACGCGCAGCTTCCTATTCATATATCAGTCTGATCTAATTTTTTGTAACACTAAAAATTTATAGTTTTCATAAGCGTCAACAAAGCAATTTCTTGTTTGTTATTCTGTTAAAATCAGGATATCGTAACTTTTCTTGTACTTCACTATGATGTTATTGTGACTTATTCTCTAACAATTGTCCCTTAATTCCACTAAATACACGTCTAATAATTATTCTTCACAAGCATATACAGACTCTTATTTACATTAACACTGTGGGTTTAAAATTGTACCTTTAGGTTATGTTTGATATATGTATATTTTAAATTTACCGCCAAATGTAATATGTATTTCCTGCCACCTAAGCATTACCTATTTGTATTTGTATTGGTTATAGAGAGCAATGATGTGATTGGTCGAGGCATTCGCGGTATGGTTTCCGTTTAAGGGCGCGATAGCATCCCTCTATTTTCATAACACGAACTAATTTTAAAATAGCCGCTTTTGTGGTATAGCTTTCGTATGATAGAGGGAACTACTTTATTTTAGTTTTAGTAGTTTAGTGGTTCGTTTCCAAGTTAGGAAATTAACGGTTGCTAGGATACGGAACGATGCTGGTTTATTTTCCTCCATTCCTGTAACTATTCGTCGTAAATGACTTTCAGCGAATTCGAATTTGTTGAACAGCAAGCAAAGCGTTAGGTACATAGTGCATTCTAATAATAGCCAAGGTCGTTTGCCGAAACAAATTTGTATTGTATTGTATTATTTCATTTATGTGCATATGGTATTCACTAATTTTTATTTTTGAATGTGTAGTTTATTGTTCATAGAGTGACATTTCGTTATTATTATAAACAAACCTTTAATGCTTTATTTAGTGTGGGTGTATTTACGCTTTAAGGTGAGTATATTCTAAAATTCTTATACTTTGTGGATAGACAGAGAAGTAATGGACAAAATTAATTATATATTTCATTCGATTTTGAAAATGCGTGTTCAAATATTGACATTAATTTTTGTAGATTTGATTTAGTTGAGCAACTACTGTCTTCTTGAATAAATAAATTATTTGTTTTGCATACATTATTTTATCAAAAATATTCATTATTTAATTTATGACACCGAATGGTGAAAATGACAGAAACTGAATACACTAACTTTTTTTGTCCTATATAAATCAGTTTGAAAACGACATAAACCCTATTTATAATTTAAGCAGTCCCCTAAAAATGTCCTATCATGTTGTGATTATTTAGGGTACCAAAACTTTAAAAAATTCTTTTAAAATTTATCGAGATTCAGCCTAATAGATTTTGCAAAATCTTACTTTTAAGAAAAACAATGTTTTGAAATTTCTGGCGAAAATATAACTATTACTAATAACATGAAAAGTCGTTAGATTTCAAATTTTTCTCACAATTATACACCAATTTAGGAGAATTACAGTCGCTTACTTTTCTTTTCAAAACTTAAATAAGAAAAAACCTATTTCTAAAAAATTTGAAATAATGTCCTAGGACTAAAAATGATTAACTGATTCTAAAAATGTACAAAACTATAGGGTGTGTAGTTTATACAGTACTTTTCACTTCTAGTCAGACCTTAAATAATTTGAAATTCACAATTATTTCAAAAAATTTGTACTACCGCTTTGTCTTGTACAAGCCTTTCAAATTTCAAATATTTATCTGAAATACGGAAAAAGTTACAGTATACTTACTTCCTGTTGTCGCCTGGTGTAAAGTTTCTTTTATTTACGTATTTACATTTTTCAGATGGGTAAATATAAGGTGTATAACCAAAATCCAGGTGGTACCAGAAAACGATCGTCAAGTCTAAAGCAGCCCGCTTAAGATGGTTGAAAATGCAACAATTACCGCTGTAAGTTATAATACATTCATCAGTAGTGTAGCTAGGATATCTTTATGTGGCTGTTTATTTTGGAATATAAAATCCAAAAACAATGAAAGTATACCTATTTAAATGTTGCATATCCACCCACAAGAATTATACATTCTTCAGATGTCTTGAGAATAGAAAACCACAAATTACCCGACTCTCCACTTATGACTATTTGGAATTTATAAATATGATAATGCAAACTAAAAATATAAGTGTTTTCGCATTCTTCATAGAACTAAGTTAGTGTGATTACCCTGAAATTATGACGTAGAAAAAAATTACTTAGTATTTTGTCAATGAATAGTTTTAAATGTACGTCAGAATAGCACATCTGTACTATATTAGAAATACTCGTCAAATTTGTAGGGTACATACATAACAATAACATTTACGTTTTTACCTCGTTGAATTTTGATAACTGTGTTTTACAAAATATTATTAATTTTTTTGTAAAATTCTATAGGATTTCATAAGCTTTAGATTTTTTTTGACAACAATGCGAAGAATTTTTGTGCTATTTTGAACGAAGTAAGCTCTCGGATGTGTCATATGATTTTTATATAATTATTAAGTACTGACACTAAAAATGAGTAATTTTGCCTCACCTGCAAACAATGGTTCAAGCCTTCTAACTACACTGGTTATGCCCCTGTTACATTATAATTTCACAAATACACATATTAATTAGATGTCATAATAAAACCCTAACGTTTTCAGTTTGAAATCCACATCAGATAATTTAGACAAGCCTGGCCCATCAGGTTTGCAAAGATTACCTGAGGTAGTTAGTAATCCAAGTACTTTATCTAAAGAAACTTCCGAGCCAGAAACAATGAAGTCGCAGACTGAGACAAAGTAAGCTAATTTGTATAAATAATCTAAATTATTATATCATTGTATTCAATATTTAGAGAACTGTGAAAAATCAACCGAGGAAAGGTCACATACACTTTCAGATAATTGGTCATTTATACCAGAAGCAGGCTATAATAGGTAATACATTGTTATTTGTATTTCATATCCATGTCGGAAACTATGTATAGGTAGGAAATTTATTTACAGGGTGATACATTTAGTATGTCAAAATTAGCTATAATGTGTTGTTCTGTATATATGCTAAATTGTGGGTTCCTAAAAAATCTAATGTTTTGTTTTGTTTTTCAGAATAGAGGCTAGTGAATTATATTTCGAGATAAATCACTCTTATAAAGAACCAATTGTTAGTGTAAACCGCATTGTCAATTTGCAATATGTATTAAGTTGGTCCATAGATCTGCAACACCGACATTCCCAAATTTGTATTGGTGGAAAACTATATCTGAAAGAAGAATGTAACAGAGGATTAGGTCTAGTAAGCTGCCTTATGTTTGCATGTACAATGTGTGATAAGATATACAAGCATTACACTGAAGATATTTTGTGATGGTGTAATAGCCGAATAATTTATAGTTATTACATTGTATTAAGTTTAAGCATTTAAAAGGTGAGTGACTTGTATAGGAAGTGAAAAGTGCGGAAGTTGTACAGGAAGACAATCAGGAAGTACACGTGCAACGAACTCTAGGCTAGGTGTAATTTGAATTAATAAATAAGCATAGTTGCAAAATCATTGTTAGCAGTTAAGTATTAATATAGAATAAGATCATTATAAGTCTAACCCTCCGATGTAACAGTTGTACTGCACCTTAAAGTGACAAGTAAATTAAAGATGTGAAATGGTCTTCGACTTTGTTTTAATTACCCCGACTGAAGCCCCCAAGAGAACACTACATGGCGATCCTCCCAGCCCTGCTAATTCTGCGAGTCCTGCTAGTTCTACAGATTAAATTATAATAACCGAAATTTGAAATGGGTACCAGCAATTCCAAAGAAGAAGTAGTTATTGCACAAACTGGAATGAATAATGGTTCGATAAATGGCTATTCAAATTCTGAGGTAATAGGTATTACGTCAGGTACAATTTTAGCGTTGTTGGGTATTTTATTACTTTATAAAATGTTCAAGAAAATGTTGGACAAGAAGATTAGGAGAGAGGTCAGTAGAAGCCAGCAGATTGTATAGTAAGAATTATTTTATTTTAAGCTATAAAAATTAAGTACGAGTTAAAATTAATGACGGAAAAATTGAAGCAAATTTTAGAAAAATTTAAGATTTTTATTAAAAATTTAAATAAAGATGGTCAAGAAAGACGAAACGATTTAGATGTTACTAATAGGAAATTTGATTATTTGAATAGGTTATGCGAGGAGTATAGGTTAGAGGAAGTTAAGTATTTTAAGTAGGAAAAATCAAGACACCATGGGTGAAAAATTTGAATTAAAAGTAGCAGCCTCTATGATTCCAGCCATGGACGGTTCAGAAAATACCACCAAGCAAATGGTCGACGCAATTGAACTATATGATAGCTTGTTAGATGATGAAGGTAAGAGATTGTTAGTAAATTTTGTCATAAAAATTAAGTTAAGTCAAAATGCTAAAATGAGATTAGACAGTAAGTATGAGAATGTAGAAGCGCTTGTGAACGATATCAAACATCACCTGTTAACTAAAAAATCAGCATCAGGATTGTCTGCCGAATTACATAACTCCAGACAAAATAATAAATCAATTGAAAATTTTGGTAAAACGATCGAGGAATTAATGGTCAATTTAACAATAGCTCAAGCAGAGGGTAAAAAACAATCATTAAAAATTTTGACAGCCGCTAACGAAAAAATTGCATTAAACGTATTTACAAACGGAATAAGGGACGAAAATTTAAAAACAATTATAAAAGCTCGAAATTACGATAAATTAAAAGACGCCATAATAGCCGCGAAGGAAGAGGAAACTGCAAATAAACCTCAGCAAATGTTTTACACAACCGGAAAAGGTCGTCAATTTACTAGACGCGTAAAATATCATAACAATAATACAAATAGAAGTCAACGTACCTCATACAACAGGTATCAAGGTCGAGGAAAAAATCCATGCACGTTCATAAACACTAGAGATCGAGGAAATGCATACGTAAATAAAACGATAAGAGGTCATCAGTTTTATAATAGGGGAAACCATCGCAATTTTTATATCAATTCGTCAGAGAAAAACTGCACAGAAAATGCATTAGATCAAACTAGGGAACCGAAAACATTTTTTCGAGACCCCCCGGAATAATTTAAGGAATGTTCACAAAATTTTAAATATCAATAGTGTAAATTTCATAGACGTAAGATACAATAACAATACAATTAAATTAATTCTAGATACAGGAGCATCAGTAAGTGTTATTTTCATTTCTAGTTTAACGACTAAGATAAATATTGATACAAATAAGCAAATTTTTATTCAAGGAGTATCGGGTAAAACAAAAGCAATTGGAACAGTAAATCTACCAATTACAATAGGGAATATCTCAATTAATCATACTTTTGTTGTAATGAACGATTTCGAATCAGACGTAAATGGAGTAATAGGATCAGATTTTTTTAATAAATACAAATCAAATATCGATTATAAAAATTATAAATTTACTTTCGTAAGTAACAATGTATCAACGTCAATTCCATTATTAGCAAACGAAGATTTATATACAATAATCCCACCACGATGCGAGGTTATCAAACATTTCAAAGTAAATTGCAAAGAGGAATGCGTAATAAGATCACAAGAATTGTGCGAAGGTGTATTTCTAGCAAACGTAGTTGTAAAGCCAGTTAAGAATTTTATACCAGTAAAGTTATTGAATACGAACGAGACCGAAATTAAGTTACGAAATTTTAATCCTACCATCGAACGACTTTCAGATTACAAGATAGTTAAATTTGAAGAGTCAAAATTCTCAGTTGAACGTATTGATAAATTGTTAAAAGATATTAACGTCGAAGGTTTAAATAACGAAGAACAAACCACCATTCATAAGATTTCTGCTAAGTTTGCAGACGTATTTTATGTCGACAATGACCTACTAACCGTGTCAAACATAAGTAAGCAGCATATTCAGTTACAAACAGATGCTAAAGCAACGTACGTTAAACCATATAGGTTACCATATTCACAGAAAAATGATATAGGAAAGCAAGTAGATAAAATGTTACATGACGGGATAATAGAACCCGCACAGAGTGCGTGGTCGTCACCACTACTAATAGTACCGAAAAAACCGGATAGTTTAGGAAACAAAAAATGGCGCGTAGTTATTGATTATAGACAATTAAACACTAAATTGCAAGATGACAAATTTCCACTACCAAGTATCGAGTCAATTTTAGATTCGTTAGGAGGTGCGATATATTTTTCACGTTTAGATTTATATCAAGGTTATTATCAGATAGGATTACAAGAACAGTCCAGACCGTGTACGGCATTTAGTACAGACAAAGGACAATTTCAAATGACTAGGTTACCGATGGGGTTAAAAGTAAGCCCGAGTATTTTTGCACGAGCGATGACAGTAGCTTTATCAGGATTGAATTACGAGAATTATTTTACATATTTGGATGATTTAATTGTATTCGGAGATAGTTTAGAAAAGCACAATACAAATTTAGTAAAAGTACTCAATAGGTTAAGAAAAGTCAATTTAAAATTAAATCCAAAAAAGTGTGAATTTTTAAAGAAGGAAATTTTATATTTAGGGCACGTTATAACGGCACAAGGTGTACAACCAGATCCAGAAAAAATTGCAGTCATGCAAAATTATCCAACACCACTTAACGCAAACGACGTTAAAAGATTTGTAGCATTTGCCAATTACTATAGAAAATTTATTCCAAAATTCGCTGAAATAACAGCACCGTTAAACAAATTGTCTAGGAAAGGTGTAACTTTCCAATGGACCAATGAATGTCAAGCAGCATTCGAACTGTTAGAAACAACTTTAGCAAACCCACCAATATTACAATACCCAGATTTTTCAGATAATAGTACATTCATCTTACGCACGGACGCATCAGGTTACGCGTTAGAAGCAGTTTTGTCGAATGGCGACGACAAGCCAGTAGCTTACGCAAGTAGAGCACTTAACAAAGCCGAAATAAATTATTGTACAATAGAAAAAGAGTTATTAGCTATAGTATGGGCAGTGAAAAAATTTAGACCATACTTATTTGGCAAAAAATTTCAAATTTTAACGGATCATAGACCGTTAGTATACTTATTTGGTATGAGTAATCCATCTAGTCGATTAACAAAATTTAGGTTAACATTAGAAGAATATGATTTTACAATAACGTATATTAGGGTACAGAAAACGCGACAGCGGACGCTTTATCTAGAATTATTATAGATTCAGATTATTTAAAGAATATGGAACGAGCGGTTCACGAAAAGTATATGTAACAACAAGAGCCCAAAGTAGAAAATTAGGCGACTCTCAAGTCGAATCAAAAGCATCAAAGGATGATGGGACTGATCACCCCAACATTGTTGAACTTTTGAAGCATCCGAAGGATGCAACAGAATTACGATTTGTAGCAGAGGAGGAGTTTAACAGAATCATTAAATCCAATAAAGGAAATAATTTTGTTTGCATGCATGAATCAATTTATGATAGGAGTAAAAATATAATTTATTTGAAGCAAGGATCTCGATCAGCGTCAGCCTTCGAAGCGTCGTTGAGAGACCTGCAATTTCTTCGTAGAGAATTTACAATTCCGGAATTTATTATTATAAAAAACGAAGAATCGAAGTCATTTTTATATAACTGTAAAGCCGGCCGCAAATTACTTAAAAAAAATGACATACGAATTAGTGTGATTAGGGAAGTCACTAATATTCAAAACTCAGAAACGCAAAGATTAATCATTAATGATTTTCATTTATTGCCTACGGGAGGTCCCGCGGGCATCAATAGAACATACAATAATATAAAACGATACTATTTTTGGTCAAGTATGCGAAAGGATGTAGAAACATTTATTAAAAAATGTGACGAATGTCAAAGACATAAACATTCAAATATTAGCAAACAGCCGATGATAATTACAACCACAGCTTCCGAAGCTTTCGAAAAAGTTTTTTTAGACTTAGTTGGACCATTGCAACCAGATGCAAATGGAAACAGGTATATTTTGACACTACAGTGTGATTTAAGTAAATTTGTAGAAGCATATCCGTTACCAAATAAAGAGACTGAAAGTGTAACAAGAGCGTTTGTCGAGAATTTTATTTTACGATACGGCATCCCACGCGAAATTTTAACGGATAAAGGTTCAGAGTTCATGTCGGAGATTTTTAAGGAAACTTGTAAATTATTAAATATAAAACAGTTAAATTCTACAGCGTATCATCATGAAACTATCGGTGCGCTCGAAAACTCACATAAAAATTTAGCAGCATATTTAAGGATCCAATGTCCGCAGTATTCGAATAATTGGAGCAGTTGGATACCTTATTGGTGTTTTGCATACAATAATTCAGTGCATACTGAAACTAAATATACCCCGCACGAATTAGTGTTTGGGAAAATTAATCAAATACCGTCAAACGTGGTAAACTCAATAGACCCACTATATAATTTTGATAATTATCCAGCAGAACTAAAGTATAGATTGCAAGTCGCTGGAAACGAAGCGAGATATAATTTATTACAATCCAAAAGTAAACGTAAGAATAAGTTTGATATCAAAACTAAGTATATTAATTATAAATTAAGAGATAAGTTGTTGATTAAGAATACATCTCTTAATAAAAGAGATCCAATATTTGTAGGCCCATATGAAGTAGTTTTAGATAAGAATCCTAATGTTATAGTTAAGATAGATAATAAGTTAGTAGAAATCCATAAGAATAGGACAAAATTATATAACGTATTGTAAATTAGAAAATTTTTATTTTGAAAAACAAAAAATTTTTTTAGTGCACCCCGTGGAGGTGTGATGGTGTAATAGCTGAATAATTTATAGTTATTACATTGTATTAAGTTTAAGCATTTAAAAGGTGAGTGACTTGTATAGGAAGTGAAAAGTGCGGAAGTTGTACAGGAAGACAATCAGGAAGTACACGTGCAACGAACTCTAGGCTAGGTGTAATTTGAATTAGTAAATAAGCATAGTTGCAAAATCATTGTTAGCAGTTAAGTATTAATATAGAATAAGATCATTATAAGTCTAACCCTCCGATGTAACAGTTGTACTGCACCTTAAAGTGACAAGTAAATTAAAGATGTGAAATGGTCTTCGACTTTGTTTTAATTACCCCGACTGAAGCCCCCAAGAGAACACTACAATTTCGCAAAAATTAAAAATTAATTATGGATTTGTTTGGGGTACTCTCGCAACTGGCAGTACACATGGCCATTCTCAGGAACTATTTTCAGTTATGGATATACCTACCATGACACTCTACCAATTTAAAAAAATTGAAGCTGAATTAGGCGCTGTAAGAAAATCTAATTGTTTATTATCTTACTTGACAGTTTGTTTAGGTATGGAAAGACAATCTTATGAAAGATTTGGAAGAAAATAAAAAAGTAGAGTTAGAGTTGAGACAAAACCTTGATGTCGATGCAAATGGAAATCCTGTCAAATCCTGTTAGCGATAGATAGATGGATGTTAAACGGACATATGACTTTAATTATTCATTGCGGTTGGCGACTTTTGTTGATGAGAAAGTCGCTGGGTTACTTATTAGTGCTAAATACAGAGAAACTTCATTCACAAAATAGGTTTGGTACAATTTTCTATCTGAACATAATTTTTTCATGATATATTTCTAGATTGGGAAAATTGGTACTTGTGGAGTAGCGATCAGGTGGGGTGTCTATTGTACTTCGAAATTGAATCACGCCTATGAAAAAGAAGGTATATTGACCCCTTTACAAGGAGCAAACCAAATATGATCAAACGTTGAAAGACGATAAGGAATATAATGAATCCACTTGGATACTACATGCTGTGAAACGATGTATGTACGAGACAGATGCTGAATATTAATACAACTTGTAGAACATCATCAACAACGATACCATACAGTTAATGCAAATGTAAATGCCACACTGTCTTTATTTACGAAAAAAATTTTTTATTTACATTCGTACAGCATTGTATCCTTTGGTAATTTAAATTCCTGTAGCATAGTTTGATAATAGGTAACAGGTATATAGTAGTTATAGTTTACTAAGCATGCAGCACATTATACTTAAGTTGCTGATTGTTAGAATACGATAATTTGTTACGTTGGAGATAGCCTCTTTTGCATTTTTTCTTTTTTGCTCCATTTTTATTTAGCTACAAGTGCTTTAATTTTTTGTATTTGTTTTGTTTAAATTAAATTAAAGTAAATTAAATAGTTCTATTAAGCTAGTATAGTTGTTTATAAATGAAAATTGCTCATCTAAATGGGCATTTTGATTTGGTTGGTGTCTCTAAAACATGGCTTACTTCATATGTCCCCAATACCTCTGTCAATATAAATGGGTTTAATTTTTTTTTTTGGGGTTGGTGTGTACGTAAGGAAGGAACTTAAATGTCAGGTTATTTTGTTTGGTTTGCAATTGACTCGTATACTTGAACATATTTTGGATAATGTTTAAATTAAATCGCAAAACTTTTACTGTAGGCACAGTATACAGATCCCCAAACTCTAATCTGCTTAGTTGTGTTGATGAACTAGATAATATATTATCTTATTTAGCACCAATGATGGATAATATAATATGTTTAGGTGATGTCAATGTGAATCTTTTCAATTTAAGTAATATTATCACACACTGCATTGATTCTTATGGATTCATCCTAGTAATAAATGAACCTACGCGCATAGCAAATAACAGCAGTACTCTTTATTGATTCCATATATTTATCAAGTGATGAATTATTTGTTCGTGCAGGTGTACTATTGATGCTGATATTGTTTCGGATCACATATTAGTTTTTACGAAATAAATGTTTATTTTGATACCACAAAACCAATAAATGTAACTTTTAGAAGTTTTTCTCGATTTAATCATGAAAGATTCTTTGCGGATTTGATTAGATTATCTTGGACTGATGTTAGTAGTATAACTATGGAGAAGCTGGGACAGCCCTTTTTAAAGGGTCATAAATATCTTGTAAAGGGTGTGTGTATTATGGAAAAGAGAAGTATGTATGTGTGAAGGTCACGTATGTGTAGGTGTGTGTGTGTGTTAGTATTAGTTAGGTTTGAGGATAACTATAGTATGGCTATGGAGAAGCTGGCCGGCCCTTTTTAGAAGTATCATAAATATCTTGTAAAGGGTGTGCGTATTATATAAAAGAGAGGTATGTATGTGCAGGTGTGTGCGTGTAGGGTGTAGGGTATGTATGGTTTTGTCGGTGAAGTTAATGTGGAAGTCGTGCCGCGCCCTCATGATAAAAGTGCGTGTGTAGATATCGATCGGTGGGGTGGTGGTGGTGCGGTGTTGTCGTTGTTTTATTTTCGAAGAGAAAGGTATGTATCGTTATGCGTATAGGTGTGTAGGGGGGCGTGCGTGTTTTAGTCTAAGACGAAATATCGTAAAGGGTGCGCAAGTGGTGCGAACGTGTTTTTGTTTTAAGAGCGCGTTTTCGGAGGGGTGGTGGTGGTCTCGTTCGAGAATAAGTCTGGGTAAATAACCGCAAGGGTTTTTTGTTTTATTACAGGTGTCGATAAGAAAAAAAATTGCGTGTTGCGTTTTTATGGCGTTTTTTTAACGAGAGAGAGAATATGAAGGTGTATATTGAATTGTTCAGTGATGTGATTGTTCGGTATAGATGGGTTCGACGACGTGTGTATCGTTGTTGAAAATAAAAAAGCCCTTTCCTTGATTCGTATACGTTATATTATGAATCGAAGCATATACGATGACGGAATCGTATTTTGCTAAAATGGTTCGATGACGTGTGCGTGTATTTTTGCCCTCCGAGAGAAGATGATGAAAGTGCGCTATTTAATTCGTATACATTGTATGAACGAATGCATAATAGAGGCGATGACGGAAGTCTGTCTGTCTGGGGCCGCCGCCCGGACGTGTCGGGGTAATAAGAATCGTTTATTTATGAGAGGTCGATGTAGAGGTCAAGTATGTGTGTAGGCGGCGACTTCTTTGTATGCGAGTTTGTAATGATTTAAAATAACGCAGAGATTTCAGATCGTCGGCAAAAATAAACGGGGTCACGATTATCTCATCGGACACGTGCAAGACGTTTCAAGTAATCTTTTAATAATTTGAAAAATGTTACGCTCGATGTGTCGTAGGCAATTATGATAAAGTATAAGGAGAATAAGGCTGGGGGGAAAATAACCGCAAGGTTTTTTTATTACAGGTGTCAATAAAAAAATTGCGTGCTGCGTTTGTATTTGAAAAAAATTTCTCCCTACTACGAATAATAGTTTCGTCGTCTTGGTAAAAGAATATCCAAAATATTTTTCTATTTATTATTGTGTAATTATTCGAACGGTAAACATCGTGTGTCGAAAGTGTAAAAATGCCTCAAGCTTCGGACGAATTAAAATTCCAGACGCGCCTACCTCAACGCGTGCAATTTTAAAACAATTGAAAAGTGCTTGTAACGTAGGTCGAAAACGTCACTACGAATCGATGCTGCTAAATCTGAAATGTAATCAGATTGTTTCTAATGCAAAAAGCAAGCGTGATAGGGCGATCAGAGGGCAGGTATTAGTAAAAGAATGGATCCGGCGATAATACTAGTGCGAAGGACGACGACGAGGGTTATGCGAACGACGTCGAAGTCGACGATCCTGCTGAAAATTTCGATAGATTAACATCAAAGAAGAATGTCAAAAGACGTAGAACGTCGAACAATATCGTGTGGGTCGATTTGAAATCGGCTTTCGCCCGCAGGATACGTTCGAGTGCTGTGGTCAATTTATATCACATAGATCCCATGCAATTTTTAGAAGATGCATTCGCCCTAATAGAGCGACGTTTGAGAAAATGTTTGAGAAAATTCGGCTCTCTTAAAATTAATTTCGTGTTTAACGGTGAATACGTAAAGCCCAACGCATCAACATCATCATCGTCTTCAGAAGCCGTGAATACATCGTCATCATCATCGTCGTCATCGCTCAGACATTTTACTACTAAAAATTATAAAATTTTAAAAATTGAAGACTTTCAAACTCAAGTTAAACCCGAAGCCATTCAGGAATTGAACAATAAACTGGGCGAATATACCGAAAAGCAGAGCGGGTTAGCTCTTTCGAGAATATTAAACTTAGGCGTCAATATAAATCATGCAGGAACATATAGTATGCATTCTTAAGGAAGGGGGATAAGAAAATTGTCTACGAGATGATATGTTTATTTTTAATCATATACGTTTGTAATATAGAAGAATGTTGACGGTCGAGGATCTTACGAAATTACCGCTCGAGTATATCGAGAGGCATGCAAGTAAAGACGTCGCCAGAAATTTCGATAAATTACCGGAGTATTTGCAAAAACAATTATGGACGCATCGCTATTGTTTAGCGCATGGCTTACAATCGTCGTCGCATGCAGATCAGATAGATGGACCTCCTCTGCAAATAAAATCGTGTCCTGAATGCGCATGTTCTACCCCATATGTACGCGCGTACAACAACACATCGCAGCCCTGCAATAAAACCTATGAATGCAATTAAAATGCTCATTGTTCGAAATGACTCTAAAGGACCGCCCGCAGCCGTCGCAGCATATCTCGCCTACTCTTTAATATGTAATAATTACCTATACATATTTAAACCGAGCGTGCCCTCCTGGCAAAGAAATCCGGTTCCCGTAGATCCTCCGAATGCATTCGTATGTTTCGAGGTTGTTGAAAATAAAGACGTTTTGGCATTGTCGAAGTCCGAGTCGTCACAACAACAAATAAGATGCTCTCGCTCTAAAGATTGGAAACGTATGGAATTAATTACCATGCAGCTGCAACAGCAATGGCAGCAGCAGCAACAGAACCATTCGGAAGAGGTTCCCTTGTCCGCGGTATCGAGAGACCTTTTAATTTATAAAAGTTATCTAGGAGGAGGACGCCTTCAACGACGACGAGAAATAGAAAACGTAGATGGATCCGGCGACGGCGAGGACGGCAACGACGACGACGACGGTGCCGAATGGTTGAACAATGGATGCGCGGGCGATTGTGTCGGAGACGGAGTTGGCATCGATCCTTTTCTGATGTTTAAAATAAGATTTAAATATAATAGCAGTTTTACGGAGACCGAATGGTACGTCATGCCATGGAATCATAAACGAATCGCCTTCGAAAGAGAAGAGAGAGCGAGAAAAAAAGATCGAGAATTTGATAGTTCAGATGGTGTATGGACGTATTTAGAACACATCGTACTTATGCAATTAATAGGAGCGTGGGCATACTACATCTATTACAAATATAAAATAAACTATGCGCGCATGAGCAACATCGTTTGCGCTCGAACGAAAACCTACGCATGCAAAATAATTTTCAGTTCTAACCGGGAGGTATCTTCGTTCAGGGTGTGTATGTGCGCGTGAAATTTTGCACTTAATTAAATAGCAATTATGGTGAAGTATATTCAAGACGAAAATAATCATACAAGTGGTGACGACAGTCAAGTATTTTAAATAACGATGATGATGACGTAATTTCGTCATCATCATCATCATCTACGTGTGCAGTATCTGGATCGCCGCAAGTTTTCTCAGGTATTCATGTCTACGATAACGATCAGGCGATGGATCCCTGATATGTAGCACCGAATACCGATTGAATTCCTCCAAGGAAAATGCGCAATGGTGCGCTCACGGTCATACGATCGAAGTGGGCTTAACCAAACGAAAGAGCAATATGGATTTTAGTCCTGTTATCAGACTTATATGCCCCAACAGATTTTGTAAAGAAGGCGAATTGCAAATGGACGAAAACGAGTGGAAAGATTTGTCGTCTATCAATATCGAACATAAATTTAGAAAATTTTTTTCTAACCGCTCGGATACTGCCACGGTTGCATCTGCAGGCGCTACCGCCGCCTCCGTAGTCGCAGACGTATGGCACTGGAGGCGTGAAATGCATCAGACGATCGACGGATACTTGGAAGTGGAATTTAAAGACGAATACGAGTCTATTCATAGAGTCGAGGTGCAAAAAACTGCTGCGGCTCTCGCCGCATTAGAATCAACAATAACAGGATCCGGATACAATGTTGCGCGAATTTCTCTCTCCGCGAAGAATTTGCAAAGTGTTTACTCTAGCGCCTCTTATAATGCTCAAATTAGAAATATTGAAAGGACAAGATTTTCAAGAGTTCTACGATAGAAATATAGAGTGCGTCGCCACTTGCCTTCCCGAAGAGTTCGGAGCTTACGCGTATAACAGGTGCAAGAGCAGTAGCGGCGACGGCGACGACGATGGAGGTGAAGGCGGGCCCTCCTCGAGGATGCTGGACTTTATTCGAACGTGCAGGATCAAATCTTATGTCGAGTCGAGATGATCAGCGAATACGTATTTGGAAATCCATCCCTAAGTACCCTAAACGTTCTTTACGACATCAACAGACTCGGCTTATTAGAAATCACGCGCCATTTCCCTCACAAAATTGTCGATGACGTATTATGTTTATATCAAAAGAATTTAAATGTCGAAATGAAACCTTTGTATTTTAAAGATAGTGTATGATCCTTTTTGTAAATAAAATTTATTCTGTATGCAGTTATTTTTATATATATATTTAAATTGTTACGTTATTGCAGGAGAGATGTTAGTCAATGTTGGTACACGGGGTGAAGGGTTGTTCAACAACCTCTTAAATAAATTGCCCTTCGAACTGCACCTTCCTGGTCATAACTTCTGCGGTCCCGGAACCAGGCTACAAGAGCGTTTAAACCGCGGAGACAAAGGTATCAATCCTCTAGACGAAGCGTGCAAGCAGCACGACATCGCGTATTCGCATCACAAAGACGTGGAGCGCAGGCACGAGGCCGACAAGGTCTTGCAAGAAGCGGCTTGGCGGCGAGTCAAGGCCAAAGATTCTAAGTGGTCCGAGAAGCTCGCAGCGTTGGGCGTAACGGCTGCAATGAAAGCGAAACGCAAACTAGGAAGGGGAATAGACAAGAAAATGGCCGTGAAACTGGATCGTCGACAGCGAGGACGACGACGACGACAAAACGACGACGTCGAGTACGTCGATGCTCGGGTAAATTCAAAGACAATAACGGCAACGTCGGCAGAAAATGCTCCTTCAGAGGCGGTCTTATAAGTAAAATATCTAAAGAAATCAGAAAACAAACCATCAAGAGTAAAGGACACGGAGATGCTTCGCATAATCGTCTCATTTCGAGCGCGATGAATGCCGCAAAATTATAGTCAACAGGATGGGAGGTCGTTCGAAAATTAAAGTACCGCGCATAATACCGGTGCCCAAGCGAGGAGGCTTATTGCCCTTGATTCCGATATTTGCGGGTCTTTCGGCGCTCGGAGCACTGGCCGGCGAAGCGTCGAGCGTTGCAAACGCCATCAATTCGGCCAAAAATGCAAAGAGGTATTTCGACGAGAACGCGCGTCACAACAGAGCCATGGAAGAGAAAAAAGTCGGCAGCGGATTGTATTTAAAGCCTCACAAGAAAGGTAGCGCCTTGTACTTGAAACCTTATCCGGGGGATTCAAAAAACGGATGACTTCGACGGTGTCGAGGAATGCTAAGCTCGCCACCACCACCACCCTTACACCTCCCATGCGCGCATTGACCGATCTCGATCTGCACAAATATGCTAAAGGTGTTCCGTATTTTAGAGGCGTGTACATGCGAGACGAATTGCCGCTAAAAAGACGCGACGGAAGCTTAGCACCGCCGTGGCGAAACGAAAGTGGTATTATAAATTTAGACGATGGATCCGGTCCGGGCACGCATTGGGTCGGTTATAAAAAGGGCCAATACGGTGATATACTTCGATAGTTTCGGAGACCTGAGGCCTCCGAGGAAGTCTTAAGATATTTTCACGGTAGCGATATATATTATAACGTGGAAAGGGAGCAAGACTTTAACACGATCGTGTGTGGTCATTTAGTGTTGAAATTTTTACATAAAAGAACCATAATGCCCTCGGAGCGCTAGAGTCATGTCTAGGACATTCACGATATTCGGGTATGGAAATACCATCAGCAGCGGTACGCTATACCCACCTGTGAGACTGAACGATGGCGGCACGTACACCTGCGGCTTGGTGGGTCTTTACACGTGCAACACCGTTCGAAATATTTACGAGGGAAATAATAAGTTCTATTACGATAAAGATAAAGAAATCACCATCGACGAGGGATGCTACGAAATAGACGAGCTAAACACGTTCCTGAGAAAAAAGATATTGGAGTCGGCTAAAGCCCACAAAGAAATTAATTCGTCCGTAACTTTGGACGACGACGGATTGGTCGACGGCTTGTTTTCATTAAGAGCTAATAATAATACCCTAAAGTGCGAAATAAAATCGAAATACTCCGTAGACTTCACGAAGCGCGGCAACATCGGTCGAATGCTGGGATTTTATGATCGAATTTTAGAGGAAGGTCGTTCGCATACGTCCGATCGCGATGTGGAAATAATTTCGGTATCTAATATTTTCGTAGATACTAACATTACGACGGGAGCGTACCGCAATAACCAACTTTGTCATAGCATTTACGAATTTGGCCTAACCGTTTCCCTCTGTGCGTGGACGAATTCGATAACATTACGTTGAGACTGGTGGATCATACGGGTGAAGCGGTTAATTTTTCGAAGGATACGTACCTTTGCGTTCGCCTAGAGCTAAGACGCGAATAATAAAATTATTATTAAGTTAAAAATGGGCGTCGTTTACGATGACGAGCGTCAGCATCAGCAGCAGCAACAGACGTTAGCCGCAGTCGTCAATATACCTAAGAAAAATCCGCGCGTTGGGCATTGTTATCGTCGTTGCTGCCGAAGTCTTCTTCTTCTTCTTCCTCAAAACAAACCTATATAAAACGCAAAAACGTTCTCGAAATCTGCAGTCGCACGCAAATCATCGTTAGGCCATAACGAAATAAAAAGCGGAAGAGGTGTGAAAAGAGACATCATATTAAAAGAAGAGGAAGAAGAACCTCGCTCTTAGTCGCGCAGACGCAAGTTTCTTAAAAGCGCTCGGCTACAAGCTTTTGAATACGAGAAAGAAAAAAAGTACTAGAAATGGCTAAACGTGGCGGTAAAATACGTGGTGATTTTGGTAGTAGCACGAAAATGGTCGCAGATCACATCTCGTCGGTGATTAGTTCTCCTTTGAAGAAATTACGTTTCGACGAGGTGGCCAAATTAGACGTATTCAAAAGGCCTCGCTACGAAGAGACAATTTCGAAAGAAGATTATTATTCGTATTTACCCTTCACGCGAAACACAGACCACAGCGATAGAGTGATTATAGAAATCCAAAATTCCGATGCTATAACCGCAACCTACGACAGTTACATTAATATTAAGGGAACGTTTTCGGTGAAAACCGAAGGTAAACCGTATACGATAACGAACAACGCAATATTATTCTTGTTCGATGAAATACAGTACAAAATGGGGAGCACGCATGTGGTCGACGTTTGTAAGCAGCCTGGTATAACGTGCACGATGAAGGGTCTCGCTTCGTATCACAAAAAATTCAACGGTTTGAGCAATAGCACCTGGGACCCTCGAGGAGATACAAACGCCGACATTTTTAAGAACGGACGCTTCTCGTCCAATGTACCTCTAAAGCATATTTTTGGATTTTGCGAGGATTATAAACGAGCCGTCGTAAACATGCCGCAAGAGCTTGTTTTAATTAGATCCAAGAGCGACGTCAATTGTTACAAGAGCGACGAAAACGAGCTAACATTTAAAATTACTAAAATATCGTGGGAGGTTCCGCATTTAAAGCTTAGCGATGAATCGAAATTAAATTTATTCCATCATTTGCATAAAAATCCCAGAATTGTGGTTTACTTTCGTCGCTGGGAGCTTCACGAGTTGCCGTCCTTTCCGTCTTCGAAAATTCACGTTTGGCGTATTAAGAATTCGAACGAATTAGAAAACCTCGATGGATTCTATTTACTCTTCAGCATGGCAAGTATGATAATGCGAAGCAATCGGCATCCCAGTTCGATCACTGCAATCTGACAAATTTAAAACTATACCTTAATTCCCAAGAATTTCCACTTCAAGATATGAATTCGGACTTTGCCAATAACGATTATTCGACCCCGTTCATGCACTATTCGAAATTTCCGGAAAACTATTATGCAGGCGCGAGCAATTTGAGCTACGCTCTGTGTTGTTTGAACGACTATCAGCAATTTGGCAATTGTCCCGTGTTCGTGATCGATTGCAGTCGTCAAGAAGAATCTATTAAAAATTCGGCCGTCGATATACGTCTCGAAATCGAATCCAGCAACATTTTCGATCAAACCACTAAAGCATACTGCTTAATTTTGCACGACTCTATATTCGAATACGATCCGTTTACGGAAATCGTTACGCGTCATATTAGCGAATAATAGACATGAAGGTTATTAAACAGAAACAATCTCTACCGGTTGCAAATATGGATCTAACGGTCGAACAGGATGATCCTTATTCCTATTTTGGAACGCGCAAAAGCACGGAGATCTCTTACCGGCCAGCATAAGATGCATCGTATGCGGACCTTCTGCGTGCGGTAAAACAAACCTGATTTTGAGTTTGTTACTGGCCCCAACGGATTGGAATTTGAAAACGTTTACATTTACTCCAAGTCGCTATTTCAGCCCAAATACGATTTTTGAGTCGAGTTTTGAGACCGATCAAGGGACTAGGCTATTACGAATTTAGCGAAAATTCCGAAATAATTTCACCGCAAGATGCTAAGAGTAATTCGATTTTCATTTTCGACGACATTCAATGTCACGAACAAAACGCGATTCGTCAATATTTTTCAATGAGCCGTCATAAGAATATAGACGCGTTCTACCTCAGCCAATCGTATGCAAGAATACCGAAGCATCTTATTCGCGACAATACAAATTTAATTATAGTTTTTCGCAAGACGAAATGAACTTAAGACATATCTATTCGGAGCACATTAATACCGACATGAGCTTCGAAGATTTCAAAAAGATGTGCCGTCTAGCGTGGGAAAAAAAAGACGGCGATGGCAATAAAGCCGGATACGGATTCTTAGTGGTAGACAAAGAAAAAGCCATAAACGAGGGCCGCTACCGTAAAGGATTCGATCATTACATATGTATTTAAAATCACGACGTTCGAGCGAACTTTCATCAACGCAATGTCTGCGGCTGCGATGAGACGAGGACGACGACAACGACGACGTCACTCTACGAATTTAAATCGAGCCGTAGTGCAGGCCACTAAAACGATAAGAAAAAAGTTTTTAGATTTTAAACGAGATCAAAATCGAGCTCAATTAAAATACGGAATGAAGCATGCTCAATTACTAGAACCGTTAAAATCGCTATCAAAATTCTCTGCAAGTAAAAATCCTAATTATATTCGACGTCAGAATGCGGAGCACGAATCTGATAATGTCGGCGACGGTTCAGATGTCTTACTTAAAAAGTATGCCGACATCCTGTCCAAAAGCGAGGATCCCAATATAGACGATACCGGAATCGGCATTCAATACGACGACCTTTCGAATAAATGGTCTATGGGCAATTCAGAGTTAGCTATTGCAGACGACGGATCTACGATTAATATTAGAAATAAAAAATATCCTATTACGGAGGGCTTACTTCGATTGTTAACTTATAAGAAAATCCCTTCGAATAAGAAAACGCCTGCTGGCAATCCTTCCGAGCTAGATGTAAAAAATTACATCGATATTTTGAAGAAAACCAATGCATATAATAAACTGTTTCGCAAGGATCTGCCTAAAACGCCCAAATATAAAAATTATATCGTTCCGAATTTAACACCGTCGCCCGTGGTGACTACAATATCTACGCCTCCTCCTCGCCGCAGCATGCTTCGTCGCCGTCACCGTCGTCGTTGTCGTCAAGAGAGATGAATACAGCATCGGCGACTCCTACGATTCCTATGCAATTACGATCCAAAATAACGAAGAAAAGAAAGGTCTCGGTATGGATGATTTATCGAAAAAGACAGCCATCGAGTAATATAAGCAGAATTTGGCGATACAAAAAATTCGATAATTCTAATCATGAGATAGAATACGTTCATTGGGACTCGCCGGCCGAGCTGGTGAGCCGGCTTCGTTTGTTGATGGCCGAACGTTCGGCGGGCAACAATAGCTCTCAGAATCAAAACGAATTTCTTTCTATTATATCCGAATTAAAGGAGGCGAAATTAATCGCCTAATAAAATATACACGTCCTATAGAATAGTCTCAGAAATAAAATGGTCGTCGATAAATTTGGAAGAGCGTATGTTGCCAGAGACTCTGGAGGCGGAGGGTTTGGTAATACCGCTGCGCGCGGGCCTCCTGGTGTAGGCTTTAAACTAACTCCGGAAGGCGATTTCAACATAGAAAATAGAAAACTTTGCAACGTAGGCAATCCCGTGACCGGAACGGATGCGGTAAATAAACGAAGCGCCTTGGTATTGGACGAGGACGAGAAAATAGTTAACTTGAAGGATTTTAGAATAGTAAATTTGGCCGATCCTAAAAAATCAAACAACGGCGTAAACTTAAAATTTTGCAGCGAAGAACTCAATCTGCGTATAGGCAAAGCATTGGAAATATGTTTGACCGCTTCATCTTCGGGAAAAACGCATGCTAATAAGAAACTTAAATTTGACGCCAAGTCGCGATCCATTGTAAATTTGCACGATCCCGCAGAGCTCGGCGATGCCGTTAAGAAGAGATACGTGGACTCGACGTTGTCAGAAAAAGCTCAAAATTTTATGAAACTAACCACGATCGACGACGGTAAGGCCAAGAACTTCGACTCTCGAGGCTTGAGAATTGTCAACATAGGCGAGGCCGAAGATGAGCACGATGTCGTTTCTAAGTTCTATGTGAACGCGAGAATACAAAATCTTATCGAAGGTGTCGCCATTCACCGCGATAACGTGATCATTCGAGATGTATTGCAATCGGTCGTTCAAGTGTTGAACGAAGTTGTTTTAAACACGAACTTCCTGATTTTCAACCACTTGAAATTAGACGGGGTCAAGACGTCTGCTGGAGACGATTTACAATTTCACGTGTTATTGGAGCAAGATAAAGCCTCGTCGTCTAACTCTCATACTCGTGTCAAACCTTAAAATGCCTAAGAAATATAACGATAAGGAAATACTAGTGGATGAACTGCACAGAGGGGTTAGAATAAATTTTCCACGTCGAAGAACGATCATCAAATCTTATCACGACTTATTCCAAACCGATATTGCTGAATTTATTCCATATTCGAAATATAATAAAGGGCATAAGTATATTCTACTCGTGATCGATTGCTATTCGAAATATTTATGGACGAGACCGCTTAAATCCAAGAATGGCCATGAAGTCACATCTGCGATGCGCGAGATTTTAAATGAAATTAAAAGATCGCGGCCTCCTTTACCGAAAAATCTGCAAACAGATAATGGTACAGAATTTTATAACGGCCAATTTGCACGGCTGATGAAGGAATATGGCGATATTAATCATTACTCCACATATAGCTCAATCAAAGCCGCCATCGTAGAACGTGCAATCAGAACGATAAAAAACAAACTGTATAAAGCTTTTAGTCTGAGAGGCAAATGGAAGTGGATTGATATAATCGATTCGATTGTATCGAAATACAACGATACGGTGCATTCGGCCACTAAAAGAAAACCCAAAAATGTGACCGCGAAAACGCGTCTGAAAGTTTACGATAAATTAAAACTGGCGACTAGAAAACCTCGTTATGCTGTGGACGACTTTGTACGCATTTCAAAATATAGAAGTATTTTTTCTAAGGGCTACAATGCAAACTGGAGCGAGGAAACGTTTAAAATATGTAAAGTGTTTCGAGCAAATCCGACTACTTATTTACTCGTCGACATGCATGGCGATCCAGTATTGGGACAGTTTTATGAAGCTGAGCTGCAGAAAACGAGAGTTCCAAATATTTACCTTATCGAGAAAATACTAAGGCGAAAAGGAACCAAAATTCTCGTCAAATGGTTGGGCTTCCAAGAGCCTTCCTGGATTCAAAAGCTGATCTTATATAGATTGTTACATTTAAAAATAAAACATTTGTTTTTTATATTTTTATTATATAAATATGTTACGTTTCAAAAATAAAAATTTGTTTCTTTTTTTGTTGATTTTTTATTATACATTTTTTTGATCTTGTAAAAATAAGAAAGATAGAGACGCTACAACTGCGATACTTTGACATGCAGCAGCACTTAAAATGTATTATTTTAGTTTATTTTATACATAATATAAAAAATAAAAAATACAATGCAGTTTTTATCTTGCCTTGTTACAATATTTTAATTAATTTTATAATAAATATAAAAATAACAAAATACAACGCTGTTTTTTCTTGATTACAATATAACAAAGAGAGCCTCTACAACGGCGCTTAAAATATATTTTAAATTAATTTTATACATAATATAAAAATTAAAAAAATACAATGCGGTTTTTATAATATAAAAATACAAAAGACAATGCAATTTCTTTATCGTTACAAGATTTTAATTATTTTTATAATAAACATGCAATTCACAAAATAAAATATGGTTTTATTCAAAGGTCCTTTATTAGATAGTGCCCATGAGGCAAAGTATCTATTCCGTTAGACAAAATGTATCTTTTATCATCTTGATAACTTAAAGCAATTTTCGTCTGACGTATGGAATATACCTTATGCAAATATGATCGTATGCTATTTTGGTCTCGTTCTATGACTACTTTATTTCGTAACGTATCGAGATAGTGATCGAAACAGATTTGCCGATCGATAATGTACTTTTAACACCCTTAGCCTTCTTTATTATCTCACGGCCTTCTATTTTTAAAGAGTACATTTTCGATCGAAGGCCTACAAAGTGCGTTAAAATACGACCTCTAGTTTCGTCTTTCATAAGACCAATGACTTTTTTATTAATTAAAGGAATTTTATAGATGTTATCGGGATCATAAGCGCTCGTATCAAATTTTTCTAGATTCGTCTTTATACACTCTTCATAGAAATCATTGCACGTCACACTATACAAAAGGCTGTCGGTGTCCATGTAGCATAATTCGCAATTATTTGCAAATTTTGCCTTCATGAAATTGTAGTGAAAATCATATAATTCAATTTTTGATAATTCTAAGATGGCCATACCTATGTAGATAGGTTTGTTAAACTCTATCTCTGTTTTGCTCAATTCGATCGCGACCAGATTTTTGTCAAAAATCGTCGCCGAATGGAAATTTGGTTTGGAAATTAAAGATAGAGCGCCATACCGACCGCTCCAATGAGTCACTAATTTTATGACACGTCTTTTCCTAACATTCTCCATTGTTTTACCAAAAATGGAATTGTTTGCAAATTTATATAGATTTTGTGCAAATTCCGTTTTAGCCTCCGTGCGTATTCTTGTATTTAATTCGACAAACGGTCTCAACCAAGGAGACTGACCGAATTCTAAAACCTTATGAACGCGCGTCATAACTACGCCCGCAGATAAATAAACCTGGAGATTTCTGTAATGCACAACGTAGTTGCACTTTTTCGTGAGAGTGCACATTAATTTTGAAAATTTCGAGCCCGGAGGCGTGCCCTGTTCTGGGCACATCGGCAACTCTTTCTGAGCGTCGTGAATGTCCGTAGGAAATTCCAAGTCGCATTCAATAATATAACCTTTATCGCTCGTAATGCTCACCGTTGTAACATTAAATTTTAATATTTCTTCAGGCGTTAGCCATTTGAAATCCCGTAAGGCAAATAGCAAGATTCGGCATGACCATAGAGATTATTAATATCTCCGTAAAATAAAAATTTATTCGGCTTGGATGGATCATGCGTTGGGGATAATATTTATTATTGGATTCTACATATCGTTTTACGACTTGAGTAAGGCCCCCCCGAATGCCTCTTTCGATCATTAAAAACATGTCGACGTCACAAATTAGTTCTAGCCTGATTTTAGTATATAATAACATGCTAGACCACGAGTAGCTCGCCAAAGTCACAAAATTTAAGGGATCCAATTTGTATGTTTCAAGACAATTTTTTCTAAAGTCTTGGAATATATCGCAAAGTAAAAGAATGTCGCATTTTAAATATAGGTCCGCGTAGTCGCCTAAATTTTGCATTTAAAAGTGCTCCATACGGTTTGCGCATGAATATATTCCGATTCTTCAATATGTGATTCATTAAGATTGCTATAAAAACATTCTATAGGAGGAAGATTTTCTTCGCTTAATTTCAAAATGTCATCCAAATACTCGTAGGAAAAATACCCTTGCGCATTAGCAATTTAATGCGATCCGGGTTTAGTGAACTAAATTCCTTTTTTAAAACTTTAAAGTCATCGAAAGACAACTCGCATGCTAATTTTTCCAATGACATTGCCATAAAGCGAAAGGAATCTATGAATCTGAACGTCACATTTGCGTCGTTGTATTTTTAGAAAATGTTATGTATTTTCATTATTCAAGGGTATTATATTCATGGGGCCTTCGAAAGCGTTAGCAAGCTCTTTAATAATAAAATGAGCATCATAATTGCTCAAATTATGATAGACTACGGGAATAATTGGAAATAACCTAAAATTTAAATTACAGCTGCTATGCGCAACACCTCTTACAGAACCATTCATGTGATCGTGATCGATAACCTTTGCGTCGTCCGGCAAGAAATCGACTTCGCAAATAAAGCACGTTTTTGCCGTCGAGGCATCTATAGAGGACGTAGCAGGCTCGTTTTTAAAAAATGCGCTCCCATAACATATGGCAATATGTTTTAATTGTCGCACAAACCAAGAAATGCAGTCTGTGCCTGTGTATGAACTGTAATATGAAAGAGATTCGTCATATCCACAATAAAAATAATATCCTATTGAAAACGGAATATGTTCCTGGTATTTGAAAGTGCGTTCTGATTCGGAAGCTCGATCGGTTTTTTTAATAAGGCATTCTATGTCGGAATAAACCACCATCGGCACAGGTATTTTATACTTAAAATCTTTAAATTGTAAATATTTGTTTTTTTCGGAGGGTAAAATAACACGACACTCGTTAAGTTTTTCGCATACTTGCTCGTGAGCATCGAGACGTTTGCGATCGTAAAAATAGGAGAGACATCTATCGCATACGTAAAAGTGACCCGTATGTTTAGTTAATTGACCTCTCACAAGTGAGGCTAAATTTTTTATAAGACAATAATGATATCTAACGCCCCGTTTATAATCTTTAATATTTTTTTTTAATTCTTCCAAACTTTTTGCAACTTTATCGGCCTCGTCGCCGTCGTCGTCGTCGTCGTCGTCCGCCGTTGACGTCTTCGCCGTCGTCAGAATTAAATTTTGACGACTCGTCGACATACGCATCTTCAACAATCAACAGATTAACGTGTTTATCTCGTTTTGGCTAGTTAATTGTACCGGTGTTACGATGTATCGAGCGCGTTTTAAAATAAGAGCAAAAACATTTACAGAAATATCATTCTGCTTTTCGAATTTCGATATATCCGATATAGGCATGGGGCTGACCAAATTTTTCATATTAAAATTTCTGCAAAATGCGGATACGAAGTTGTGCGATTAGCATGCTTACCTGCTGTAGGCTTAATTATTCCGGCTAAAACGCTCCAATAAAAGCATGAAAATCATTGTTTCTAATATTTAAACAGGCCTTTTGTTTTGAATTGCGATAGGAAGAGGCATGAAACAACTCGCGTGAAACATATCATAGCATTTATTAATATTAACATTTAGAAATAATATTTCGGATAGCGTGAATCCCGACCCGTGCATTGCGTCGTTCTCTATTTTATCCAACAAGCGTGTTGCGATATTGCACGCAAACCACTCGTTAAACTTCTCTAAATTGCCGAAACAAATTAAAAAGTTGGGCGTCGAAAATACCTAGTTTGAAACTCATTTTCGTTACGCGCGACGGAAAATTTGAAAAAATCGCACGCTAACACGACATTAATTTTAAGGTTTACCGAGTGATTTTTAAAAATCGTATGCAATTTGGACAAAATTAGTTTTTTACAATCTTCGATAAATAAATTAAGATCTTGATGTGCAACATTAATAATTTGAGCTGTTTGAATTCTCGATTTAAACGCAGACACGATTGGCTTCCAAACCAATTCAGAATGTCGAGGCGTGCTCCGAGAATACATCCATTGTTTAGGAACATTCTGCCGCAGTAGTTTTTTTAATAGATTTTTAAATAGCATTTTATACCTTTCATATGGCATAGAAGATTTTCGAATAGATTCAGATAACTAGCCGAGAGCGAAGAAGAAGTTTGTTTCACCGTTCTTAAAATCGATTCGGTGTTGTGAATGTGTGATTTTAATATTCGAACCCAATTGCGAAATACTTTAGTTTTACGACATTTCGTTAAAATTGCGTGCACTTTTCGAAACAACTGTAGCATCTGATCACAACACATCGAAACGCCCGCGTCCGCTTCGATTTTTCTGTTAGTCAACATTTTTTTTTTCGTATTTCAATGCCAACTTTCTGTATTTTGAACCGTGCAATTTTACTAATACGTTTGGCGTATCGTCTTTGGGCGATAAATCGCAGGACCATAAAATGGCTTCTAATTCGGCATGCAGTTCCGTTTTATTCTAACAATTTGTACGAGTTTAAAAATCTTATACAAAAGGATAAGTCTATAGCATATTTTTCTGAATCTGTAATTTTTAGTTGATTTTATAGAAAATACATCTGTCGTTCTAACACATTTACTATAGACAAATAAATCGCCGATTTCATGCAAGCGCATGCGGAGGGTTTTTCTACAAATCAACAAAGAATTAATAAATTGAGTTGAAAACACGAATTCTCTATTTTTTAGGTCCACGTATAGGCAATCGGTTCTTAGAGTTGCATAAAAGAAAATGTCACTTTCACATTTAAACTGAAAATTAAACACTGTTTTTAATGGCGATACGGCAGATTGATCTACAAATCTAAATAACCTAATACCGGCCGAGATGCTTTCGCTAATATTATAAAATGCCTTTCGGTCGTAATTACATAAATTAAAAAGCTTTTCTTTCATACGAGACACGTCGGTGTAGCAAAACGCTATTGTGTTAGAATCCGAATATTCTAAGCACGTTAAATTGTCGAACAAATTAAATTGCATGCAAAATAGAAAAATGGCTCGATACCCAATCAAAAAACCGTCCCGATATTTAAAGTCTTTTAAATAAGCAGGCAATTCCTTGCATGCGATTCTATAAAAATTATGCGGATAATCCGCAATTAGCATATCACGATTGTAATGGGTTGCTGATCTAATTCTATATTCAATACTCATAACTTTAAAAAATCAAGATGTAAAAATACTAAAATTATAAAAATTAATTACCATGTATAGGTAGGTATTCTAGTGTGATGACGATACGGATGGCTTTTTTTGCTCTTGCCGTTCTTGATTTTCCTTGGGAGGATCCGTGAGGGCCGATGATGGATCCTTTTGTTTTTCGCCCATGCAGCAGAAGGAAATGCTCGCAGCAGGATTTGGTTTACCTTTAAAATAAACGAATTTCGTATTAGTTTTTTAAATAAAAAATTAAAAAATTAAATACTAACCAACTTCGAACGATCCTAGGTAGTGTAAACAAAGGCATTCCTGTTTATTCAGCTCTTCGATATCTTTGTCGCTAATTACGTCAGCGATTCTCTGCGGAAGGAACACAACGCATTCTTCTAATTCGACGAGAATGAGCCGCGAATTCTTCTTTGACTGAAGAGATTTGATGCTTAAAACCGGATAAGGGCGCTGTAGCTCGAGATCTTTGACTTTTACGGTCTTCTTCCTATCGATGCGGCTTACTGAATTGATTTTTTTAATTAACTCCATATTTTAATTCTAATTACGAATATAATTACATAAAGTTAAAAAATATATTTACAATTATTACCTGTTTTTTAATGCAAGCTGCACGATGACAAAACACGTTGCACGACTCTCAAACTTATATTTTACAAGATAAAAAGCCTTACAAGGGATCCTCTATTTATATCACTCCGAATGACGTACAATTTATTACGCATCTGAAAACCGCTCCCCACATACACGATTCAGACATTAACGATAGCAATTCATTAGAATTAAATAGCATTGCCCTTGTTTTGGACAAAAAGCTCATTCAAATTAAAACGTTATCTTTTATTATGCGGATATTGAAATCGCATAAAATTAATGAGCATATTTTTATTCAAAGATGTAAGTAACAAAGACATTTTCGCCGACTCGGCATCGATAAAAGAATATAAAAAATTTCAATCGTCTATATTTCGAGGATTTATAAACCATATTTGTTAAAAGTAATGGGTTCCTATATAATTAATGATTCAAAACGATGTGTACTGAAATTAAAACTTACTCACGAATGATGTAATCTTAAACTACAGTATTTTCTTAACGCGTTCCAAGAAGCTATCTTTTATACATACAATGTTTTAACAAAAGCGATTCCCGACTTCGATAATAAAAAATAATTATACAAACATACTCGATCATTTATATTTTAACTTCCGCTTTATATAATGAATGTATACTATACAAAATTTACGACCACTTTTTATTTCTCGGCAAAAATACGATTTCGTCATCGTATATGCTTTGGGTTCATATAATGCACACAAAATTAAGGAAGAACTTTTTTACCATTTATACCGAAACAATTACATTTAAAACGTCTTGCACGTGTCCGATGAGATAATCGCGACCCCGTTTTTTCTCTTGCCCGACGATCTGAAATCTCTGCGTTATTTTAAATACTTCATCATAATTGCCTACGAAAACATCGAGCGTAACATTTCCAAATTATTAAAAGTTTACTTGAAACGTCTTGCACGTGTGTCCGATGAGATAATCGTGACCCCGTATTTGTATACGAATTAAATAGCGCACTTTCATCATCTTCTCTCGGAGGGCAAAAAATACACGCACACGTCATCGATCGAACCATCTTGAGCAAAAATACGATTACGTCAGTAGTATAGCTATGGAGAAGCTGAGACAGCCCTTTTAAAAGGGCCATCGCAATTTTTTTTCTTATCGACACCTGTAATAAAAAAAACCCTTGCGGTTATTTACCCAGACTTATTCTCGAACGCGACCACCACCACCCCTCCGAAAACGCGCTCTTAAAACAAAAACACGTTCGCACCACTTGCGCGCCCCTTACGATATTTCGTCTTAGACTAAAACACGCACGCCCCCCTACACACCTATACGCATAACGATACATACCTTTCTCTTCGAAAATAAAACAACGACAACACCGTACCACCACCACCCCCCCACCGATCGATATCTACACACGCACTTTTATCATGAGGGCGCGGCACGACTTCCACATTAACTTCACCGACAAAACCATACATACCCTACACCCTACACGCACACACATGCACATACATACCTCTCTTTTATATAATACGCACACCCTTTACAAGATATTTATGATCCTTCTAAAAAGGGCCGGCCAGCTTCTCCATAGCCATACTATCGTTATCCTCAAACCTAACTAATACTAACACACACACACACCTACACATACGTGACCTTCACACATACATACTTCTCTTTTCCATAATACACACACCCTTTACAAGATATTTATGACCCTTTAAAAAGGGCTGTCCCAGCTTCTCCATAGTTATACTACTGATGTTCTATGGGAATCGAGTATTGATAAGAAAATAAAAATATTCAACTCCTATATTATAAAATTGCTTACAGAGAATGTGAAACAGGCTATGTTCAAAAATACCTATATACACATTATTGTAAATGTTACAACAATTGAACCTATTTTTATTTTCTTAGTTATTCATTAAAAATAAAACATTTCTAATAATTTTGTTTTAATAAAGCACACTTTACAGGTAACAACTCAAAGTTTTTTTGTATTGGAAATACCTTTTTCGATATTAGCATTTGATGAAAAATATAAAACCGAAGACCCCAAATATTCTATTAGTTTAAAATATTTATTGAAATAAACGTTTAGTCGTTTTTGACAGAGTCAATTTAATGTAACAAAATAGCTATTTTTTGACAGAATAAACCAAAAAGGAATTCTTTTATGGTTTATTTCTAATGCCTAAAGTTAGGTCTAATTTCGTAAATTGTTTAACCCTAACTAAACTTTTACACTTTTATTTTTAATTAAGCCTAAAATATATTTCATAATTAGTGGGAGTTTTGAAGTTTATTGTTTATTATAATCATTTTTTGCCGGCAGCACAATTTGAAAAAATGTTATCACATCTATTTGACGTTACATGTGAACTATGTATGACCAAAAAATGACGGAAGTCTGCTACGTGGGGGTAAAGAATGGGAATACTAATAAGTTGCCTATATATTTAAAGCTGATTTTGACACTTTTCAAATTGAAAATATAATGACCATCGCAGACCCCTGGTGAAGATACACAAGACAATGAACGTCCCCAAAGTGAAGTGTAAAATGAACTAGGAAAAATTATCGTTTTTTGAGAACGTCCTCCCCCAGATCGTTCAAATTTGTAAATCATTTTGCTGAGTACCAAACTCGCAACCTAATTTGTAACAAAATGTATACTATTTCCCTGCGATGGTTCCACTAAGATATTTTAATAAATATTACTCTTGCTAACATGATGCAATTTTTTGCTTATATTGAATATTGTAGAATATCTAGTTACGTTTTGGGATATGGCACACTACCCTTTTTTTAAAAACTAATATAACATAGTCCTGGGCCTACTTCAACACGATTTAAACGATCGTTCTGGTATATGGCCCCTACTTTATATAATAAACTCCCAGCCTCGATCAAAGACCTAAATAATCTTTTTGCTTTTAAAAGTGCGCTTTTAGCCTTGTTACGCGAACGATGTTATTATACCATAGAGGAATTTCTGGAGGATGTCTTTGACTAGTACTTTTAGTATGTTATTTTAAATTATTTAATGTGTAATTTGTTATTTATTTTAGATGTAACTTTGTATTTTTAAAGTTTTTATTGTATTATTTAAAGAGATAAGTGTAACTACCATTCTATATGGGTACAAATATATATCTATCTATCTATCTAGTATAAGCTTCACAAAGTAACACTGCTGTAATAATTTACTTATCGCTTGTAAACATAAACATGGAAGTTTACAAACAACCATGGATGTTGAGATTATGTCATTTTTGACTTCATAAATATTCGCAATTAATCCAATCATTATTATATTTCACTTATCAAAAGGTAATTCATCATATAGTATTAGTTTACTTCATTTCAATGCGACAAAAACAAAGTCCAAAATAATTCAATTTGAAATATTCTAGTTTTAAACCTTATTCTACACATCATTAACAGTGCCATCTTCGGCGAAAGTCGTGAACAACTTCTATTAAAATGGCGTACAATTAATGTAATAATTCAATAAAATCCATTCAGTACACTACGGCTATCATGATCAATATTTTTGAAATTTTTTTTAACAGAACGATTATATATGTATTCTGCTATCCAACGAATGCTTATTTTTATATACAAATTGATTCTGTTGGATGTAGTAACTAAAATAAAGTAAGTGAATTTTAACATTACTTTTAACAGCTATTTCTTGCTTATTACTCCACTTTAGAAAAAAAGCAAACCTTCGTTAGAAAGTACAAAGTTTTGTGAGTCTAATGGTGAAGTTACATTTTGCATATTTTCAATCCAACAAAAGTTATTTACCAAACAGAATAACCTGTTTTTGATGGATTTTAGGCAGCCAACCATACATCCGATCGCGCCCTTAAGAAAGTGAACCTGACCATTATGTTTGTGAAATTACGTAAATTCTCATGTTAAATAAAATATATATTTAGGAAATATGTCCGTTATTCTGCTAACCCATGATTAGATTACAGCTTCAGGTGTGGGGTTCAAGCAGAAATGGAATATTGGACTCGATGTATATGGAAAAGTTTATATGAGGTTATGTAACAATGAGCACGTCGCCGAAAATGCCGCTTTTGCAAAGAGAACTAACTGCTGGAGCTCACTCACTGCCGTTGGTAACTTCAAGGAGCAATGTTACGCCAGAAAATATTCAAGAGGTAATAGCTGCTGCTGTTAACGCTAGAGCAAACACGCATTCTGTCCAGTTATTGTTACAAGATATTTCTATTTTGATACCAACATTCACGGCAGCTCAGGGCGAAGATGTAAATGTGTGGATTAAAATGATTGAGCAAATTAAGGAAACATATTCGGTACCGGAAAATGTGTTAATGTTAGCGATGATGAAAAAATTGGAGGGAAAGCTCTACGATGGTTTCATTCTAGTCCTGAAAATGTTTCGGTGAGTTTTCCACTTTTTAAAGCTAAAATTAAATCGTTGTTCAGTTGTCCTGATGATGCTGTTACGTTGTTAAGGAAATTTGAATCTAGAAAATTGGGAATAAATGAAAAATTTATTGACTATTTCACCGACAAAATTACGTTGTGAAATAAATTAAATCTTTCCGAAGCAAATTTAATAACATATATGATTGAAGGCTTTAATAATGCCACCTTGCAAGTCCAGGCGAAAATGAAAGAATTCAGTTCATTAGAAGACTTGTTAAGAGTTATGAATTCATTAACTGATTTAGAAAGAAGCCAATCATCGTGTTTTGTTACAGTTGAGTCGCGTGTTAGTAATCCTGCAATTAAAAAAGTTTCAGGAAATTTTCGAAGTTTTACTAAGTCAAATAAATGTTTTAATTGTAGCTTATTTGGGCACTTTTCCAAGGATTGTCCGAAGCCGAAACGAGAACCAGGTAGTTGTTATGAATGTGGGTCACGAGAACATTACATTCAAGACTGTCCATCAAAGAAAGGTAATCCATCTAGGGATAGACAACCGATGTTAATAAAAGTTCAAGCTTCATTAAAGCCAGCTTATAGATTCGATGTAAAATTGGTTAGTATAGATAAAACTTTGGAAGCAGTGTTGGATACAGGTAGTCCCGTTTTAATGATAAAAAATTGTTTTATTCAAGCAGGTAAACAAACAAGTTGTTTTGCAGGAATTAATAATTCTATTGTAAATGTTAAAGGGCTATTTTTAGATAAAGTTATTGTCAATAATGAGAGTTATGACCAATATTTTTATGTGGTAGATGATAACACTATGTTTAGTGATAGCTTGTTAGGATGAAACTTTTTTTCCAATTCAAGAATTGAACAAATCGTTTTTTCAAATGATGGTCTTAAGGTTATTTCTAAAGCGATACATCCTGAATTTTTAAGTAATGACGTTCTCTTAATTAATGATTTATCGCCCAATGAACCTATTGTTTATATAAATAAAAGTTTGGATCCTTATCTAATTGCAAATGTTAATGACATTTTAAGAACTTATTATTTCTTAGCCAGCAGGCCTGTAGTACCAAAAACTGAGTTTAGCATGCAGGTAAATTCATGTAAAAGTGAACCATTTTTTTGTAAACCAAGACGACCGTCTTTTGTTGAAAAAAATGCATTAGAAGGTATTGTGCAAAATCTTTTAGCGGAAGGTATTATTCGTGAAAGTGACTCCCCGTACTGTTCACCCGTAGTTTTGGTATCAAAAAAAAACAACGAATTTAGAATGTGTATAGATTATCGCACATTAAATAAGCAGGTAATTCGTGATCAATATCCAATTCAGTTTATTGACGATCATTTGGATCAGCTCAAAGACAAAAGATATTTTACAAAACTTGATTTGAAGAATGCTTTTTATCACGTTTCGATTGATAATGATTCAGTGAAATATACATCCTTTATTACACATATTGGGCAATTTGAATTTTTAAAGGCACCTTTTGGGTTAAGTACAAGACCTAATAGTTTTTGTCGAATTATCAATAAAATTTTTAAAAATTGTTACGTGCCGAAAAATCAGCACTAGACATTCTTAATTAAGTTTTAATATGTGAGAATTTCGCGCCATAAATTTAAAAGAACGTGTGCGTATTTCCGTCACTTCAGATAGTGCGTTGCGCGAGATTCGCGCCGACGCGTGTGGACGAAGGAGGATGGTGGGGGATTTCCAAGATAGGCGGGAGAACTAGCCTCCGAGATGTGAAGAAGGTTGTCTTTTGTGTCTTACCGTATCTTTTTGTTATGTAGGTCCCTTTTTGCCTTCTTTTGATTATTGTTCCTCATACCCGTTCCTGTCGCCCCTCTACATAAGAAAAAAACAATCGAATTTGGATTCAACCTGGCTCAAGAATTCCCACACCCGAGAAAGAGCAACGAAGCAGCCACACCCGAGAAAGATTAGTCAAAGCAGCCGGCGACCATCATGGAGTAATCCTGAAGGAAGCTCTACATGTTCACGTGAGTGCCCCCTTTGGGGTTTTCTTTAAAATTTATTTCCTTTAAAATTTGTGTAATTATGTTGCAATAAATTGCATATTGTGTGACGTCATCTATAATTTGCGCGTCAATTTTTACATATCTAATATTGCTACCAACTGTCATCAGTGTCTCGCGTACCTCGTTTACGGGGTTGTAATAAAATTTAGTACAACAGAAAAAGCTTCTTATCTTTTTTGACGACATTCTTATCGCCACAGAAACGGAGAAAAAAAATCTTGAAGTATTAATGGAAGTTCTGATTCTTTTGGTCGATAACTTACTTGAATTGCGTTTTAAAAAATGTTACTTTTTATTTGAGGAAATTGATTATTTAGGCTATCGCGTCGATAAGCAGGGCATTAGGCCCAATGGGGATAATATTCAGAGCATACAGAATTTCCCTTTGTGCACCTCAGTTAAGCAAGTACAATCATTTTTAGGCTTAGCCAGTTATTTTTGACGTTTTATTAAAAATTTCTCTATAATCGCCAAGCCACTTTATGACCTGCTGAAAAAAATTCTGCATTCAAGTTTGGTGCTGATGAACTTAATGCTTTTGAAACGTTAAAATCAAAATTTGTTTCTCAACCTGTTCTAGTAATATATTCCCCTTTGAGTGAAACTGAATTGCATTGTGATGCGAGTGCATAACGTTTTGCAGCAATTCTTTTACAAAAGCAGCAAGATGGAAAGTTGCATCCGATTTTTTATTTCAGTAAGAGAACCACAGAACAAGAATCAAAATATCATCGTTATGAGTTGGAAACATTAGCTATTGTAAATGCCATTAAACGTTTTCATCCTTACCTTCAGGGTATTCATTTAAAAATCAAAACTGATTGTGATAGTTTTCGTCTAACCTTGTCCAAAAAAGAAGTTGTGCCGCGTATTATGAGATGGTGTATACTTTTGCAAAATTATGATTATGAGATTGAGCATCGATCTAACCCAAAAATGAGGCACGTAGACTGCTTGAGTCGCATCCATAAAATATTAGCTTTAGAGGGCAAAACTTTTGAGCAAACTTTGGCTTTAAAACAAACAACCGATCCGGATATTCTGCGTCTAAAAACCCAGTTAGAGAATTCTGAACACCCGTTTTTTGAACTTAGAAATGGCCTAGTTTATCGTAAGACTAAGGGCCAAGTATTGTTCTACATCCCTTATAATATGGTTTATAATGTATTGCATACCTATCATAATAAAATTGGTTATGTTGGTGTAGATAAAGATTACGAAGTAATTATTCGAACTTATTGGTTCCCAAATCTAAAAAGTAAAATTAAAAGTCATATAAAGAATTGTTTGAAATGCATAGAATTTAATCCGAAATTTGTAAAGAAGGAGTGTTTATTGCACAACATTCCCAAAGGCGATTCTCCTTTTGAATGTTTACGCTTGAATTTTTATGGTCCATTAGAAGTTGTCAGTCAATGTAGAAATAAATATATTTTTGAAGTTGTTGATGCATTTATTAAATTTGTTAGGTTTTATCCGTGCAAGACTACTTCAGCTGATGAGGCTATTAAGCACCTAAAATCTTTCTTTGAATCGTATAGTTGTCCTAAACGAATTGTTACGGACTGTGGGTATTGTTTTACTTCAAGCAAATTTGAGAAATACTTGCAAAGTTTAGAGGTGCAACATATTGCAGTTGCTACCGGGGCACCCCGTGCTAATAGGCAAATTGAAATAATAAATAGGATGTTAACCCCAATGTTAGCAAAACTAGTGAGTGAAAGACAGGAGACTTGGGATAAAGTTTTACCCGATGTTGAATTTTACTTTAACAATAGTGTTAATAGATCTACAGGTTTTACTCCTGCTAAACTTTTGTTTGGTCGAGACCAGATAGGAAAAATTTAACGATAATTTGAAACTAATTGTAGAAAATGTAGTAAATAAGGTTGAAGAAGATATTGAAATAATAAGAGGCAGAGCGTCAGCTAATATAGTAAAAGCACAAGACAAAAACAAAATACAGTATGATAAGAGGCATAAGCCAGCACATTCTTATAATATGGGCGATTATGTAATTGTCCAAAATGTTGATGTTACAGTAGGTGTGAATAAAAAGCTGATACCTAAGTATCGAGGACCTTATGTTATCAAAAAAAGTTTTAGATAATGATCGTTATGCAGTGACAGATATTATTGGATTTCAAAATACTAACTTACCTTATGATAGAGTCCTAGATGCTTCAAGGCTGAAAGCTTATACTACTTAAAATTAAGTTAAATTCATGTTCGGTTTGATTCTAAGATTGTTCGATCTTAAATTATGTGAATTGTTTTTATCTTATGTTTATGACAGTGTTCATGATTTTTGCTTATGATAATTGTGTTTATGACTTACGTGCTTATGATGATATTTATGATTATGTAACGATTATGATTATGGAACGATTATGATTATGGAACGATTACGATTATGTAACGATTATGAAATGGTTTATGAAGTTATACTTTTGTACTAGTTTATGAAATTATGCTTATGACTTTGCATTTGTGTTGACGTTTTTGAAATTGTATTTTGAGTTGGTTAAACAGAAGGTTTGATCAGGGTCGATCAATTTGTCAGGTTAGGCCAAGCTGTAGGTTTAAAATTGTACCTTTAGGTTATGTTTGATATATGTATATTTTAAATTTACCGCCAAATGTAATATTTGTATTTCCTGCCACCTAAGCATTACGTATTTGTATTTGTATTGGTTATAGAGAGCAATAATGTGATTGATCGAGGCATTCGCGATATGGTTTCCGTTTAAGAAAGTGAACCTGACCATTATGTTGTGAAATTACGTAAATTCTCATGTTAAATAAAATATATATTTAGGAAATATGTCCGTTATTCTGCTAACCCATGATTAGATTACAGCTTCAGGTGTGGGGTTCAAGCACACACACTTATATAAGGTAATGGAACATAATTCTGACAATGACCATAATTTCGGCACATTTTATTTTATTTTAATATAATAAGGATACAATGGACTTCATTACACATTCTTCACTACTGGAGCCACCTCACAGTATTTGTAACAAATTTTTTTAAAACATTCACTGGCAATTCACATAACCTTCAACATGACCTACTAGCTCTTAGTCTGGATGATTGTAATGCCACCGTATTACTATATCAGAGTATTAATTGGATAGCGTTTATCTAAAAGGTACCAACCGCCATTTTTTGATTGCGAGGAAATTGCTGTTAAAGTTTATTTAATTTGAAAAATCAAATTGTGCTTGTAACAGTTTTGAATAGAAGTTTTATTAAAGGAAACATGTTAACTTAAAAGATCTTAATAAATTTTTTAGAATTTTATTTTTCCATCTTGTGTTGTGGTTTAAAATGGCGCTTGGTTCCTTTTTGATAAAATTTAAATGTTGTATATGGGTTCTTTTGGGCTATGTTAATGGTTCTTGAATAATGCAAAATTCTATGGCACATAAAGCCATTGTTATGTAAATATTACATATTTTGTTATTTTTTGGGCACTTGAGGCCAGGAACAAAGCTACGTAATATACATAGGTGGGAAAGAGGTGTGTTACAACCCCCATTTGGGTGCTGTAATCTCTTTAATACAAACGCGAAATGTAAAAAATTATATTAAATACAAAGTAACAGTTTTTAGTTGAAAAAATTGTTATTGGTCTTCTGTTTCAAGGATAAAATCGATGTTTTCACCAAATGCCTCTACTCAAATTGTGACAAATCTACACCTTCAGCGACTATTAACGAAGAAGATCGAAGCAAAATCAAAAATCAAAACGAAATGATTAGCATTAATAATAACTTTGTTAAGAAAAAAGGTTTAGATCGGCCAGATGACGCCAACAAGGAAAATATCCAACACAATGGTAATCATTAAGAAGACGTAAACAAGTTGCAAATCAGTGCTTCAGAAATTAGAAAAACTCAGATAATGCTAATAGACAGATGAGCAATAGTGTTGTGGTTGGTGAAAAAATCAAAAATATGTTGGATAATAGTTACAAAAACAGCAATAAAAATGTTAACGATACTATAAATGCACTTGAAGCAAGTCTCAGTAGCCAGGAAGAAAATGTAGATTGTGCAGAAAGTAGTATTCCATTTCCGTTTAAAAGATCACTGTTTTGGCCTGAAGCCACTTCCGAAAAGAAAATATCAAAAAATAAAAAAGAAGAAGTTTCGTCAGTGACAACATCTGATGCCTGGAGGGAATATTACAATAGAAAAGAACGCACAAAGCAACAGAGTTGTTACGTTCATTTCCGGCAGTAAAACCGTATCCCGTATTTGGTTATTTCATTTACATAAATTCCCTTTCTATTCTTAAATTCTCCAACAACACCCTATATAGTGTACCTGTTCAGTTTAAACCTGCTTAACATAATTTTAACTCAAATCCACTTTGCTTTTAAAACGAAAATTTATTCGATAAATTAAATAGTCAATACCTTGTTTTAGGTATCCGTAATTTGTTAAACATTCCGATAACGTATAATTGCTTTTTCTTGTGTTTCGCATTTAAAGACGTCGAAATATTAGATCCTACTATTAGTTGATACCGTGTTTTCCAGTTTGCTAGTCGCGCTTTCGATAACGCGAGGATTGCAGTTCTAACTCGTGTTATTTGAACCCATTTTTAAATTTGATACTGCAGTTTGTGCGTTGAAATATTTTCTATATTATTCGTCACAATACTTCAAAAGCAGTGCACGGTTTTTTGTTCGACAAGTAGGAGGTATCTTGCGTGTATTGCTGTTAGCTGGAGGCCAAATGAGTTCTTTCTTAATGTATGTTCGACTGTTTGTTGACGTAGACCAACTGCTTTTGCCTGTGGACCGCTGCTGCAGTTACCGTGGCAGGGCAAATGGATCCTGACTACCATGGTGTTGCTGTGCTGACTCACCCCCGACGGATTGCAAGATAAGTATCCAGACACATACAGGTATACAACTTGTTTTCTTTTGTATATATCAAGGGCATATTCCGTATCAGCGTTTGGTGTAGTTACTTGATAAGAAACGTGACACTGTAGAACTATTGTTTGTTGCTGCGAATCGATATTATCGCTCTACAAATGTGATGTACAAACGGTATTATGTATAATTTAAAAAAATGTTTGACAAAAGTCCTCACATGTTTATTTTCAACTGATTAATTTTATTTTGTGTAAAATACAAGATGCGCACTTGGTATCTAAAATACTAAATTGTTCATATCACCTAATTGTTTGCTTTGAAATAGTAACGCTTTATTTATTTTTATTTGTTAATAGATAATCGTGGGCGACGTGCTTTTTCTGGTTTTCTTGGTATGTAGGCGAATCGCCCCACTCTCTGCGTTTGATAGTTAGCCTGGTATTTACTTTTCTTCTGGCTACGTCTAGGTACGTAGCATAAATCCTGGCGCCCAACGTGGGACCCAAAAATAAGGAAAACTTGATCTTCTAGGACTTTGGTGAGAGACTGTGCAGTGGCTGTACGTAAAGGAAATAAAAGGAAAGTTAGTAAAATAATCGGCCACTACAAGAATATAGGAGTGACCACGAGTGGAACGAGGAACAGGACCTACGATGTCACAGGAAAGGACTTGCCAGAGATAAGAGAGTTTGGCTGTAGGGGCGAATAAACCAGGAGGAGGTAACTGTTCAACTTTGTGAGCAGCACAAATCGGACAACGTTGGATGTAACGAGCGATGTCAGCTCTGAGACACGGCCAGTAATATTTTTGAAGGCGACGAGCAGAAGTTTTGGTCACGCCACAATGACCGGAAGTAGGAGAATCGTGATGGACGGATATCAGATTTTTACGCTGTTCAGACGGTACGACGATCTTCCAATCGTCCAGAGAATCGGCAGCGATAAAAGTTTTGCGACGACGGAAAACGATATTGTCCACCACGGACCAGAAATGATAACGTGTAACGGCGACTTTTCGGAGCATGGCGTTGTACCAGGGATCCGGAGTAGGAAGGGCGACTTCGAGAGAGGTGACGGTGGAAATAGAAATTGGTTCAAGGACGAGAACAGAACGAGAAAGGGCATCAGGAACAACATGATCTTTGCCCTTACGGTGAATAATGGCAAAGTCATATAGCTGAAGGCGGGAGGAGCAACGGACTAAGCGACCGGAAGAACTTTGGAATTTATTCAGCCAAAGGAGGGAGTGGTGATCAGTGATAACGAAAATGGGAACCTTCGACGTAAGTACGAAACTTCTCAATCGCCCACATCACCGTCAGACACTCCTTCTCAGTAACTGAATAGTTGCGCTCAGGCTTGGTGAGTGACCGACTGATATGGCTTACGACCTTCTCGCCGTCGGGATGGGATTGGCTAAGGATAGCACCCAGACCGAAGTGAGAGACGTCAGATTGGATGGTGAAGGGTAAGGTAAAGTCAGGACAGGAAAGGATCGGGCAGAAATTAGGTGTTATGAACAATCTATTACTTTAAATACGAAGTGCGTATCTTGTATTTTACACAAAATAAAATTAATCAGTAGTAAATAAACATGTGAGAGCTTTTGTCAAGCGTTTTTAAAATTGCACCTAATACCTTTTGGAAAATAAACTAATTAGTAGGAAAGAATTAACTTGTGTCTGTCAAACATTTTTAACAATGGTACATCACACCTGTAGAGCGATAATATCAATTCGCAGCATTAAACAACAGTTCTACAGTGTCACGTTTCTTATCACGCAACTACACCAAACGCTGATACGGAATATGCCATTGATATACACAAAAGAAAACAAGTTGTATGTGTCTGGATACTTTGCTTGCAATCCGTCGAGGGTGAATCAGCACAACAACGCCAGGGTAGTCAGGATCCATTCACCCTGCCACCGTAATTCCAGCAGCGGTCTACATACAAAAGCAGTTTGTCTCCGTCAACGAACAATTGGGCCTACATAAAGAAAGAGCCCATTTGGCTTCCAGCTAAGAGCTAAAAAGAGAATCTGATTAGAATGGGTAAGCGCGGGAAAACTCACCAATACACGCAAGATACCTCTTATTTGTCGAACAAAAAAACGTGCATTGCTTTTGAAGTACCGTGACAAATAATCTAGAAAATATTTCAACGCACAAGCTGCAGATTCAAATTCAAAATCGGTTCAAATAACACGAGTTCGAACTGCAATCCTCGAGTTATCGAAAGCGCGATTAGCAAACTGGAAAACACGCTATCAACTAATAATAGGATCTATTATTTCGACAAGTCTTTAAATAAGAAACACAAGAGAAAGCAATTATAGGTTATCGGAATGTTTAACAAATTACCGGATACCTAAAACAAGGTATTGACTATTTAACTTATCGAATAAATTTTCATTTTAAAAGCAGAGTGGATTTGAGTTAAAATTATATTAAACGGGCTTTCGATAACGCAAAGAATGCAGTTCGAACTTGTGTTATTTGAACCCATTTTGAATTTGATTCTGCAGCTTGTGCGTTGAAATATTTTCTACAATATTCGATGCTGAAAAAGAGGCCAGAAAACGCAAGAGGGAAGAAAATAAACAGAAAAAGGAACAAATCCAAAAAAAGGAAGAAGCAATGTTAAGACAAGAGACGTTTTTAGACACTACAAATATACAGAATACTGATATAGAAATTAATGCAACCCTAGATATCAAGGAACCAGCTGTTGACGACTATGTAATAGTAAAATATGAGGGAGAGTATTATCCCGGACTTATTACCTTTATACAAGATAAACGTGTCTTTGTAAGCACTATGTAAATGAGCAAACCCGACAAATGGAAATGGCCCCAGGAAAAAGATGAAATTTGGTATGAGCTTGAAGAAATCATTGAAAAGATTAAACCTCTCCAAGAATTCAATAAACGGGGTTTTTTATCGTTCAGGAAATAAAAAAATACCAAACTTTTATGTCATAAATCTGTAAGATCTAATTGCATATTTTGATTTTCAAATGTTTTAACTTTTTGCTTTAAGTTTGTTTGAATGTGTGCAATAAATTGGTAAGTTTCTTTTAATTAAATTTTCAGTTTTTTTCTCTTGTCGGAATTATGGTCAAGTCAGTTGTAACGTGCATTTTTAATGGTTTAACCTTTTTACACTACTCAATTCGTAAACACATTTCTGCAACTACTATCTCTATGTTTTATATTTATTAACTCGTTTGCGAATAATCCCTTTATATTATATTACGCGATTATCGACTTTCACTCTCTACAATTCGATAGTGTGGTTAGGTGATCGAGATTGAAACCCATCCTTAGGTGAATGCGTCGTGTTGTAATGAGTGGATTGCATCGTTCTTGTCTAACCGCTGATATAAATTCTGTTCCTTATGTTATTAACGAAGTCTAGATAAAGAGTCGATAAGCGGTTGTAATAGCAACGAGTTGTAGTTTGTTCTTCGTTCCGATATCTTACGCTCAAAATATTGTTTCCTTGTTGCTTTACTAATTGTGTTTTGAGTTAGTTTCGTGCTTGGTTCCTATATCTTAATTACGGTAAAAATACTGCTTTCCGTTTTGCTTTGAAAATAGTGAGAATTAGTGCGAAGTCCATTTGAAGGAAAGATGCTTTATAGGCGAACGTGTTTTACTCGCCCTGCACGCGTGTTGTTTACGGAACATTTTGACGGACGGTTTTACTTTAGTGATACGCGTTGCTTTACTAATTGTGTTTTTTTTTGTTGATTAATCTTTTTATATGTGATACTGTAGTTTCTGAATTTTCTAACCCCAAAGTATCTAAAATAGATCATTGCTTGCGCAAATTTGGTTATTCAAAAACATTAGATTTTTCTTTGTTACCGTAGGTAGCAAATAAAACACCTCACGTTACTGTTAGTTTTAATGCATTACATCGTGCCTTGAAAGCCCGTGATTCTAAATTTTTATTACCATTTTTTTACGATTTGTGTTACAAAGTATTTCGAAATTATTGTCTCAAGAAATAGAATTAACAAGAAATTTATCAATGCTACATAGTTCCATCAGCATGATAATGTCTGCTGCTAACACCAGTGAAATACGTAGGTGTGATTAGTGTAAAGTGTAAGAAATTCCATCAACACCCTCACAGTCAAGGGTGAAGTGCTTCGTTAGTGCAGGACATCGTGAATCCCACACTTCAATTGCAAGGAAGCGTTACTGAAGGGCTTTATGTAAGTTGAACTATTTCCTACTTGATATGACTTTAAATATCTATCCGTTGTTTTGCCATATCTTTGTCGTTCTGATACCTTTTACCATACTTGCATGCTATTTAAAAAAAAAAAGAAGAAGAAGAATCAACAATATTGGATGACTCATATCAATTGTGCTTACCTATTTATCTTTTGTTAACATTTTATCTGATTTATGTTTAATTGGTGTGTGAGGAAACGTTTCTGCTACTCCCCAATATTACCTCACTTTGTGATAAAAAATTTTGTAATGCTTTTATCGTGATTATATTATATAGTTTATCTAAACAGTTTTATTTACATTCTACAAAGTACTGAATAACTTAGACTTTTCATTGCTGCTATGCTTTTTTTTTTATTGCAGGTTTGCTATTCTAATTTCTTTTATTGCAGGTACTGTTACTAACTCCTTACCGCCGCATACATCATATGTCAGTCTGCTTTCTACAACACCCCTAATCTCCGATTGAGCCCGGTCATTCCTTGACTTTCTTGGTGTTACGCACGGCTACGAGCCAACGTAGCATAAATTTGGCGCCCAACGTGGATGCCACAAAAAAAACGTAACACAGTCAGAATAATGTACCCTGTTGGATTTATGTTCTCCCACGTGACTAAATTCTGTACAATTTTTAAATAAACCTGTCCAAAATATGTACTCGTGTAAGACTCAAAAGTTTGATATATTTAACTGTTTTCAATGAAAAATTACTAAAAACTAGATACAATTCAAATATTTTAATCCAAACTACACCACAAAAATAGTTCTTAAGACATATTTTTGTTTTCACAATTTAATTGCTTTATTTCTGGCAATAAGTCCCTTAAAGTGTTGGAATTGTGTACAATTACGTTACGATAATCCCTTATTCTACTGGAATCTAGAAACATGTAGGATGTCAGTATTCAAACCCTTCGTGTCAATCATTCTTTATTACTGGTAGATAGATATGAAGCCGCTTTGTTAAAACTGACAACGCTTCAATATTAGTACAAGTTTAAAATAAACATAGATTTATCATTGTATCGTGATTTGTATGAAGTAAGCAATCTAGTAGTTCCGAACTACGTTTGTGTTAAACTCAGAAAATAATTTCAACTTCTGTAAAAAATATTATTCGACAAAGTTCAAATTTCTCATTCATAACTCAAATTGTAAAACTTCCTGACTCATACTCAAGGGGGAGTTACAACCCTTAAACTAAAAAAAAACGATAGACTGTAAGCGGATATATAGAAAGTTTTCAAAATACCCATACGCAAGCAGATCCAACAGCAACGATGCATAATATCTATCTAGGGGTGTCTGAAAACGCTACGCTAAAGAAATTTATAGCTCGTAATCGGTTTAATGGAACGTTTTAAAATATTCACATGTATCTCTCTAATAACTTACAACAACAACCCCTGTCCTAAAATAGTTACAGCTCGTAAACGAATACATGAAAACTCTTCATAATATTCATAAGCAGTCTACGAATAGTCAGTAATAAAATCATCCAAGTGTTCGCCAAAGTCATCTACACAGTGGTTAACAACCCTTATATTAAATAAATCATAGTTTGTGAGAGGATGGATATAAAACTTTCAAGCTATTCAAACGTAATCCTCTAACAATCTATAATTAACACATTCCTTAGCAACAGTGCGTCTAATCCATCTTGGCGAGTTGCAACCCCTATACCAAAAAACATTATCTCGTGAGTAGGCTTTCAAAATATTCACTGGCAACATGCTAATGCAATAATGAATGAATTCACAAGCGACGTGTATCATACGAGAGACAATATTTATGTATCGAGAACTAGCAACACTAGAATTGCCAGGTGAAATCTGAAATTGTCATCGTAAAGTTTGACATTTTTGAAGTTATAGGTAGGAACTCAGAAAGTTTTGACGTGCGAGCACTATTTGTATTTTTTGCAGTGTTTAAAATTTCATCTCAGCCAAAATATGGAATTAACTCGCGACAATTTTCGAACTATAATTTATTATGACTTCGACGTGGTCTAACTCAAGAACAATGCATCAATCAACTGAATTCAACTTTTGGCGATGTTAAAGAAGTTCGTCCAGAATCGGTCGTTGTGGCAAAAAATATCGATGCTGTGCGAGAACTAATTGAAGAAGATCGTCATGTGACACATCAAGAAATCGAGAGATGTTTAAGCATTAGTATAACCAGCATACATAAGATTTTGCACAAACATTTGTTTGTTCGGAAGCTGTGTATGCGTTGGATTCCACATTTGTTGACACATGCTCAAAAAAATGCTCATGTCGATTGGTGCCGTAAAATGATTTCAAAATACAACTGTGGTGCATCCATAGCGGCATACAACATTGTCACAGGTGACGAGTCGTGAATTTATGCGTATGAGCCAAAAAGAAAAGGCCAGTTGGCAGTTTGGGTGTTTCAATGTGAAGCAAAGCCAACAAAAGTTGTTCGTTCACAAAGCGCTAAAAAGCAAATGGTAGCGTTTTTCTTCACGAAAACCGGCCCAGTGGCAACTGTGGCTCTCGAAAATCAAATTCTCCTAACCGATTTACAATTGCTAATTATGCTACCGCGAACCGACGAATAAGGGGACAGTTTTATTGCTCGTAAACGTGAACATCTGCGCGATAACCAAATACCGCGTTTATTATTTCGTAGTAAGAGTGTAGATAACAAAACGTTAATAATAGGGTTTGCTTATTTCAGAAAATTTACAAGGCGAGGTTTTTAACTTGTGCTAAACCATAGCAAATTATCATAGAATACATTCCAAGTATTTAACGTTGTACTAAACACTTAATGAAATTTTATAGGATGCTTAAGTAAGCAATCATTTCAATTGGAAGATAGTCGAACTTGTTAAATCGTTTTATGAGTGGGAAGTTAGAAATTGTAAGCTATATGTATGAGACAGGCGAGATACCCAAAGATTTCAAACGTAACATCATAGTAACTATACCAAAAAAGAAAGGTGCGGATAGATGTGAAAATTTTCGAACAATAAGTTTGACAGCACACGTGTCAAAAATATTAACTAGAATTGTACAAAGACGAATGGAAAAACGAGCTGAAGAAATACTGAGAGAAGGTCAATTTGGGTTAAGGTGGAACAGGGGAGCACGGGAGGTTATTTTAGCTCTAAGAGTGATAATGGAGAAAACAATAGAAAAACGAGAAAGCGTGTATATGGGGTTTGTAAATCTGGAAAAGCATTCGACCATGTAAAATGGAAGAAATGTTCGAAATATTCAAAAAGATTGGAATGAGTTATACGGTTAGACGAATAGTACATAACTTACACAAAGAGCAAATAGCAGTAATAGAATTAGAGCAGGAACGTAAAGAAGTAAATATTAGGAAGCGGGTGAGACAGGGATGTGCCCATTCCCCATTAATTTTTAACTTGTACATTGAAGAGGCAATGAATACTGTCAAATGCAGGAAGACATTTAGAATTACTATGGAGGGACAAAAAATTGATATGCTTGGATTTGCAGATGACATAGCGGTATTAGCATCTCGCAACGAAAATTAACAAAAATAAAACAAAAGTACTAGTATGTAAAGGAGAGGAAAATGAATCAAAAACAAGAATACAAACAGGAAACAACAACTTATAAGAGGTTAAGGATATCTGTTACCTAGGAAGCCAAACAACGCAAGATGGGAAAAGCGCAAAAGATATAAAACAAAAATTAGCACAAGGTCGTGCTACATTTAACTACTGTGTTCAAAGACAACAAACATAGAAACAAAAAAAAGATTGCTTAAAACATATGTATGGAGCACTGTACGGCTGTAAAGCCTAAACAGTAGAAGAAGCGGACAAGAAAAAGGTAGAAACCTTTGAAATGTGGTGTTACAAACGAATGATAAAGATATCATGGACAGATATAGTTAAGAACAAAGAGGTACTAAAAATGGTAGGCAAGAAAGAAATATGTGTGAAAACGGTAGGGAATAGTGCGGAATAGATTAGAAGCAGAGATAGGAAAAAGAGAAGTAGAGGTATGCCTAGATTAGACTATTGCACACAGATAGTGAAAGATGTAGGCTGTAGGAATTTCGCGGAAATGTGTAGGTTAGCCCAGAATAGAAATCAATGGAGGTACGCATCCAACCAGTCCCAAGATGGATAAACTAAAGACGAAAAAAAATAACTGTACTTAAGCATGATTATTATAAGAAACTACAGGTATTGGTTATGCAATATTCTCGAATAATGTTAATTGTGTGAAAGGATTTACTGGAAAACTATTAATTTGGCAAAAGTCTAAGTGTTGGGGGATCTTAGCAGACTCATGCTGCTTAACTCCCTTTACTTATCTTACATGTGATTTTCCAATGCTCCACCCGAAAGTACTACATTGGCAAGGAAGCGAGTTTCTTTTACCTGGAAAATTTGGAATTTTTACCAAACCCTTGATGTTCCAAGCAAGGTAGGGATCTTTAACGTGCGTGACAACACTCACACACGGGACCTCCATTTTACCTCTTATCCGAACGAGGGTGCATTTTTGTGTGACCGCCTCCCTTCACTTACCACTGAATCTCGGTGAAATAGGGCATATAATTAGAAAACAATAGAAGGGGATTCGAACTGTATATAGGTTGTGTGGGAATTTCAGAGAACTGTGTAGGCTAGGTCAGAATATAAATAAGTGGAGATAAGTATCCAACCAATTTTGAGACGGAAACCTAATGACGAAAAAATAAGCGCTGATAAATCTGATGATTATTATAAACAACTACAAGAGTTGGTTGTGAAATATCTGTAACTAATGCTGAATCTGCGAAAAGGTATAACGGAAAAAATTTTAAATCGGCAAATGTTCAAGTGCTGGGAGAACTTGGCAGCCGTAGGCTGCTTACCCTTCTTCACAACCACTGAATGTCGGAGAATTAGGGTATATAATTGTAAAACAATAGAAGGGGACCAAACTGCATCCAACAAGAAAAAACAGCACCTATGATCAAAGGCAACAAACATAGAAACAAGAAGAAAATTGTTGAAAGCATATGTGTGGAGCATAGCACAGTATGCCTATGAAATACGGGCAGTAGGAAAAGCAGACAGTAAAACGGTAGTAGCCTTTTGGAATATTGTGGTTCAGCTGTATGAGGATGATTGCATGGACAAACAAAGTTAGTAACAAATATTAGGGGAATAAAGATACCTGTGGAAAAAAATAGGAGAAATAGAAAGGCAGAATACATTCTAAGGCATTTTTGGGGAATGGTATGGGATATATTACAAGTAGAGATAGGAAAAAGGAGGGAGATGTAGACCTAGATCAGAAAGTGATTAATTCAGTTCAGAATAGGAAAGAATGAGGGTACGCGTCTAACCAGCTCCAGGACTGAAGACCTACTGATGATGATGAAATATATTGAAAAATTAAATAAAATTTGATTTTAAAAATTTGCCAGTTATTAGGTTCATGCGCTTCAAGTCGTATGGGACAAAAGTTAACTTCAGCAACTTTTCAAAAAGAAAAACTAATTATCTCTGAAGCAAACGAGAATCGGAATTAAACATATGAGCCTATTTTATTTAATATGGCTTCCTACACATCTTAAAATATTTCCATTTCCTTTCGAAATATCCTGGATAAGGTTAGTCGTAGGTGTTTACCCGATATCATTTTTAAATATTAAAGAATAAAATATTTTCTTTCAAAATTACATTGATCAGTATGTGCTTCGTTTAAATTTAAACATCAGTTTTAAGAAAACTTTACATGTTCTTAACTATAATCAAAGTTGTTTATATAATTGTGAAACTTAAAATATAAACACTAGAGTCGGAAATGATTGCTTTGAACGATTTATCTTAATGATATATAAGACAAATAAAGTAAATATTGACAAAAAAAACTTAAGTATTTTTAATTATTACGCGCACAGTTTTATTCAGTTTTCTATAATTTTTTCTAAATGCTTTTATAACTCCAGCTAATATTTTTAGTGGATTTCATTTATGTATTACTCGACAGTTATAAGGTTGGACCCTTACATGCGCTGAGCACGTAGCAACGGCTCCACTTGTCTCAAATTATGAAGAATCCTATGCAGACTTTTTTCCACTCAAGAATAAATGTTTTTGATTTTATCCTTTTAATCAATCCAATTGTTTCGAACAAAATCAGCAAACTTAAAATCCTCAAACCAATTTAAACTCTCACAAAAAACACGTAATTCGTATATGCTTATTCTCGTTTACATCCAAGGGGTAATAAATTTTGGCATGAATCAGAGTCTAGTATCTACAGCGTATGTTAAACACACTTTTGCAAGACACCATGATTCATTTTGTAAAAACAAACAATCTGATAGTCTCTTCGAAAAATATGCATATTTTATACAGTGCAAAAACAAATCTGGTGTTAATTGTTAGAAGTTATTAGTGCAAAAACCTCATCGCAAGCTTAAGCTTTGATGCTTCATCGACTTGTTTAACAGCTGTAATTGAGACAGGACGCCGCGTCGCGTCATAAGGAAGTAATCGAGGCTTAATTATTCTTAGAATACCAAACAACGCATATGTTCTTCTTGTTCATACATCATTCCGATCTAATTTTTTGTAACATTAGAAATTTGTAGCGTATCTACAAGCGCCAATAAAATAGATCTTCCGTTTATTATGTTGTTGAAATCACGTTTTCGTCTGATTATAGTCACTACGTTGTTATTCCAGGTTGTCTTGTGTTATTGATGGTGTTCTTGTATGTAAACAAGCAAATAGCACAAGATTAAAATAAACAGAGGTTTATGAATTTATCGTGTCAGTTTCAACGACGTTAAATAGATTTATGGATTGCATAGGCAGTACCTAAATACACACCTACGTCGAACGATATTGATGTGCATGCACTTTGACTGCATTTGATCTTATTATAACAAGAACGCTCCACGATAATAAATTCAATTATGACAAAATGCATTAAAAAAAATTCAAAGAAGATTACCAATCGATGATGTCCTAACTAATTGTAATTAGCAAAGCAAGTTCGAGCCGCTTGTTACGTTATTCGGGGCAGCCACGTTGGGCGCCAAATTTATGCTACGTTGGCTCGTAGCCGTGCGTAACATAAAGAAAATCAAAGAAATGACCGGGCTCAATCGGAGATTAGGGGGGGTTGTAGAAAGCAGACCAACATCTAATGTACGCGGCTGTAAGGAATTAGTAACAATACCTGCAATAAAAAAATTAGTCCTGCAAACCTGAAATAAAGAAAAAGCATAGCATGCTGATCTAGCATAGATTGTTCAGTACTTTGTAGAATGTAAAAAAAAACTGTTTGAATAATCTATATAATGTAACAACGGTAAAAGCAATACAAAAAAATTTTTAGTACAAAGTGAGGTAATATTGGGGAGTAGCAGAAACGTTTCCTCACACACCAATTAAACATAAATCAGACAAAATGTTAACAAAAGATAAATAGGTAAGACACAATTGATATGAGTAATCCAGTAGTATTGATTTTTTTTCTTTTTTTTTTTGTTTCTTAATAGCAGGCAATTCGACTGTAAAAGGTATCAGAACGACAAAGATATGGCAAAACAAACGGATAGATATTTAAAGTAATACCAAGTAGGAAATAGTTCAACTTACAAAAAGGTCCTTCAGTAACGCATCCTTGCAATTGAAGTGTGGGATTCACGATGTCCGGCACTAACGAAGCACTTCACCCTTGACTGTGAGGGCGTTGATGGAACTTATCACACGTAACCCTAATCACATCTACGTATTTCACTGGGGTTAGCAACAGACCTTATCACACGACGGAACTATGTAACATTGATAAATTTCTTGTTAATTCTATTTCATGAGACAATAATTTCGAAATATTTTGTAGCACTAGTTTAATTTCAACTGAGATTAAATGTATATTATTTTCATAAACCTCCAAAAAGCAGTGAGAAACTTCAACCAATACCTTTGTAAACCGGTAATCTGTTATATTTCGCAAATAACGAAATTTGCGCAAGCAATGATCTATTTTAGATTCTTTGGGGTTAGAAAATTCAGAAACTACAGTATCAACTGTATTTGGATAATCCAAAGTATGCACTACTCTGATAAACATAGGACCGCGAAACTAGATCGCACACACAGTTTAAATATCAAAAGACAAAGCACCAACAAAAAAACCACAATGAGTAAAGCACGTGTATCACTAAAGTAAGTCCGTCAGATGTTCCGTAAAAACACGCGTGCAGGTCGAGTTCAACAAGTTCTACCACTTTTATTTCCAACAGAAACTCAACCAAAAACAACAATTAGTAAGGCACGCGTAAGCAATAAAAATACACCTTTTATTTCACAAGAAAAACAACTAAAATCGTGCCGCGCTTGTTCAGGAACAATTCGAAAATTCATACCGCATTAATTCTCACTATTCTCAAAGCAAAAAGAAACAGTATTTTCCACGTAATTAATATATAGGAACCAAGAACGAACTACAACTGCTCTTCTGTTTTATATCAACTCGTTGCTATTCCAACCTCTTATAGTCTATTATCTAGACTTGTATATCCACATAAGTAACAAAATTTATACGAATGGCAAGACAAGAACGATGCAATCCACTCAACGAGTTAATCAGTATAAAATATAGAAATAGTAATTGCAGAAAGGTATTTACGAATTGCGAAAAAGCGTAAAATGTTAAGCTATAAAAATGCACGTTACAGATTCCCCCCTAGCAAAATAAAGACGTCGGGGTGAAAAAAAAACGACAGACAGGCAACCAAACAAAAAAATTTTTTTTATCCGGTTCGAAGGACCAACACCAGTATAAGAAAAAGAACATTTTTTTTTCAAAAGAAGACAAAGTCATCTATCGTAACCAACAACGACAGAACAGGTAAAGAAAGCATCAAGTAAACACCCAATGAGGATTAAAGCTCTTAGCTACTTTCAAAAACGCCAAAAGACGGATGTCCCCAAAAGGGACATTTCTGTTCTCCGCCTCAAAGAAAAGTTTTGGCTTCCCGCGGAGAAACCAAGAGGAAAGGAAAAAAACGAGGAAGAAAACTCGTAGCAAACCAACTAGACGACACAACTGTCAACCTCAAGTGTGCAGCAAAGAAGGAACCAAGACAAAGAAAAGGGCAAAGGCAAGCTAGTACACAATCTAGAATACTTCCAACTGAGGTAACACAGATTCGTATGAAACGATTACTCAAGCAAAGTATGGCTAACAGACCTACAAAAGCGACCAAGTCGAAATACCTAAAGGAAAAGAAAATAGATCTGAAGCCTACCTCAAGGAATGGATGTAGCAAGCGACTATAATAGTCAAATAGTGAACAAATGGTGGAACTAGCCAGAAGAAAAAGTCACGGGATGGGCTAGCTACAAAAAGATGAATAGGAATACGAAATGGGCGCCAGTGTTTTCGGACACAAGCTTATCAGAGAAAACACAAGACCAATAAGCCAAAAAAATTACAAGTCATTAGGGATAGCGACACGTAGGGGTCAAAATAGAATCGTCCGTAGGGAGCCCTTTAGGATCCGGAGGTTCAGGATCAATGTCTGAAGGGTCTAAAGTTTTATCGGGTTTGAGGTCCTTAATATGCCAAGTATCCAGATCGTTACCAGAATCAACCGCTAAGATATAGGTCCACGGAGAAAGTTTAGTTCTAATAGTAAAGGGACCCACATATTTGGGAGCAAGTTTAGCATTGAAGTAGCGAGTAGCATCCGAAAGAACATAATTGCGTTTCCACACGCGATCGCCAGGAGATAAAGTTAAGGGACGACGACGAAGATCGTAGTGTTTAACATTTTTCTTGTATGCTAAGGAAAGGCGTTTCGAAATTTCTTCACGAAGTGACTCAAATTTGACTAAGTCAGTAGGAGGAATAGGACGTTCGGGATCCATAAGAACATCATCAGGATCAAGAGGTTTTCCAAAATGATCGCCGTAGAGAACATGTTCACGACCATATAGAGCAAAATACGGGGAGTAACCAATAACCTCATGTTTGAGCGTACGAATAGCACAACCAATTTTTGCTAAATTAACGTCCCACCGACGTTGATTATCAGAAACGTAAGAAGAAATCATAGTTTTCAGGACTCTATTAATACGTTCGGCCGGATTCGCCTGAGGATGATAGCGAGCATTAAACAGAATTTTCGTTCGATAAGAATCACAGAGTTTAGTGAAAATATTACTACGAAATTGTACCCCATTGTCCGCAATTAGATACTGAGAAGTACCATACACCAGGAAAATATTTTCCTCAATGGTTCGAGCAACAGCAGCGGCCGTAGACGCACGTAGAGGAAAAAAACAAGCATATTTTGTAAAACAATCGGCAACAACTAAAATGAAAGAATTGCCTTTAGAGGATCTAGGAAGAGGTCCGACAATATCAGTACATAGGACTTGTCAAGGACGAGTGGCAGTAGCACGAGGAGACATAAAGCCAGGAGGTTTCTTTTGTTCGACTTTGTGTGCAGAGCAAATTTTACAACGACGGACGTATCGAGCAACAGCGGCTCTAAGTTTAGGCCAATAGTAACGCATGGAAATTTTAGAGACAGTTTTGTGGACACCAGGGTGACCTGAAGTAGGTAGATCATGATTTTCGTATAGAACCCTATTCCGTTGTTCGCTGGGAACTACTAACTTCCAATCGTCTTGAGGAGGTTGGAGCAAAGACTGTTTAGATTTTACATGTTTGTATAGTAATTCGTTTTCCACATGCCAGTTACTGTATAGTTTAGGATTGGAATTAACACGAGTCCGTAGCTTAAGATACCAAGGATCCAAAATTGGCAGAGTAATAGAAGATTTAGGAAAGTCATCAATTAAGTCAATTTTAGGTACTGAGCGAGATAAGGCATCGGGGACGATGTTTTCTTTACCTTTACGATGTACGATGGTGAAGTCGTTGTTGAAGTCGTACAGACCAACGAGCTAAACGACCGTTGGGGCTTTGTAGATTATTCAGCCAGATAAGCGAGTGGTGATCCGTGATCACAGTAAAGTGAGAACCCTCGATATAGGGACGAAATTTCTCAATTGCCCATATAACACCAAGACATTCCTTTTCGGTGGCGCTATAGTTGCGTTCCGCCTTTTTCGTCATCACCCTGTTGTTGAGTCAGCACAGCACCCAGACCAAAATTAGAGGCATCAGTCTGTATAGTAAAGGGCAAAGAAAAATCAAGACAACTCATCACTGGAGCCGTTACCAAGTGTTCTTTCAGCAGCTTAAACGCCTGCTGACATTCCGAAGACCAATCAAATTTAGAATTTTTCTTAGTCAAAGCAGTAATTGGGGCAGTAATTTGGGATAAAGCGACGATACCACGAGCACATACCAACTATGCGTCGTACTTCAGTTACAGTAGTAGGAGGAGGAAGATTAAGAATGGCCGAAACTTTTTCTGGGTCGACATGGAGTCCATGACGATTTACTACGTATCCCAGATAACGGAGTTCCGGTCGGCATATAATGCATTTATCTCTGCGAAGAGTAAGACCTGCAGAATTTAAACGAAAAAGTACTTTCTTAGTACCACCAAATGTTGTTCGAAAGTAGGGGTAGCGATGATCACATCATCTAAGTATGCGAAACAGAAAGGTTCGAGATCAGCACCAAGCACACGATCTATAAGTCGCTGAGATGTCGCTGGAGAATTATGAAGACCAAATGGCATTTTAGTAAACTGGTATAAACCTCTACCAGGCACCGTAAATGCAGTAATCGCTTTAGAATTAGAAGAAAGAGGTATTTGCCAATAAGCAGAGCGAATGTCCAAACTAGTTAAGAATTTTGCGTCTCTAGGACGGTCTAGAATCGTAGAAATATAAGGAAGGGGATAGGCATCTTTTTCTGTAACATCATTGACCTTTCTAAAATCGATGCAGAAACGATATGTGCCATCTTTCTTAGGCACCATAACAATAGGGCTAGACCAAGCGCTATTAGATGGTTCTACATTATAATTTGAATTAGGGCCGCTATACTTGCGGTCACGTCCCCAATGCTCCACCTGGAGGTACTACATTGGGTTTAAACGCGAAAATAATCGTGCTTCTGATTAATTCTGACTTCATAGTTAATCCACCCTAAATAAAAACTAAATAGAAATCTAACAAACCTAAAAATCTAACAAACCTAACAAGCTCTAACAATATAACAAACATAAAAATCTGACCAACTGTAACAAAACTAAAAACAAAAACTAAAAACAGGGTTGTAAATAATGCTATCCCTAGCGCCGACTTTGGAGTGTACAGATGGTTCTACAACACCACTTTCTAGCATCTCATCCAGAGCATGATTGACATGTCGAAGTACCGTAGGGGACATGGGATAATATGGTTGCTTGATAGGACTAGATGTAGTACGGATCTGATGTTCAATGAGATTAGTACAGCCCAAAGGTAAAGTATCATCTTTGGGAAACATCTGTTGGACTATACGAGACAATTCTGATTGTTGCATGATCGACAGATCGGAAAGAGCATTGATCTGACTGATCGAGACAGTAGAAGAAGAACCGAAAGTCCATTGACCCGTTCGAAAATCTGGGACAACACCCATAGATTTCCAGAAGTCAATGCCTAAGATCAGAGACTGAGAAATAGAAGGAACGACTAGGACGTCAAGAAGAATAGTTTTATTTTCGACCGACATGGGTAAAGTAAGTGACCCGAGAATGTCACAAGATTGACCATTAGCTACCATACAGCTGTGGATCTCCGTTTGGGACAAAGGCAAAGAAAGAGAATAGAGGATATCCCAACCAGGACCACCAATAATAGTACGAGAAGCGCCAGAATCAAGCAAGCCCTTAAATTCGATGTCGAAAATAGTAACAGTAAGATAAGGTCTGTCGTCCTCATGAGAATTAGCTAAAATAAGATCCAGAACATATTTAGATCGGTCATCAAGACCAAAGAAAGGATTTTCTGAGGAAATAATAGGTACCGAGACAACTGCAGAAGGAATCGGGTCGGTTTCTCGGCTTAGCGACTCGATCGGTAGTTTAAAATTCTTGTTACAACTCGTACAATTGGTACGGGTAACATTAGGTTTACCACAACCATTGCAATAAAGTATTTGTGGTTTAGTACAGGAAGGAGACTTGTGTCCTCGTTGGCCACAGTTCCAACAAGTAACGGAAGAATTAGAAATATTTTTAGGAGCATCACTTGCACCAGGTGCAAGTATTTTCGAAGTAGTAACACCAGAATGGGGAGGGACATAAGCAGAAGTAAGTTTGCTGTGGACCACAGAACCTGTATAAGCTAAGTCAGGCTCTAGGAGTTGAGAAAAGTGCAGAGCAGGAGGAGACTTAAAATTATCGGCTTGTATTTTGCGCTGTTCTAGTCTGCGACCTACACGCAAAAGTTCCGTAATAGTATTCAGATCAAGCAAAGCTAATTTGGTTTGGTAGAAAGGGGTAAGATTTGGTAAAATAATTTCGAGTTTATGTGGTTCAGAGAGAGAGATTGTTAGACGAGCAAATAAATTTTCCATCGTAGCTAAATATACACCCATAGACTCTGAGGGACCCATAGTACGTTGCTTTTTTCCTCTAAAAGTTTTTCGTTGTAATTAACGGGTTGAAATTCTTCCCTTAATAGTCGAATAACATCTTGCCAATTAGTTAGGGATTTTCTATGCGCTCTGAATAAAATTAAAGCTTTTCCCAAAAGTAAGTCTGACGCCGAAGAAAATAGTTGAGAAGCAGAAACGTTGCGTGCCGAGCATAATTCGTCCACGCGTAATAGAAATGCATTTAAAGACATACGGTCATCACCCGAAAATTTTAAGTCCCATTTAGACACCAGCTGTCCATAACCAGACGTAGCAATTGATTTAGAAATAGATATAGGTATAGGTAATTCATCAGAAGATTCAGCAGAAGTAAGATCATCCTCAGTATCAGTAATAGTCGGATTAATAGTAGCCGTAGAAACAAGTGGTACCCTAGGTGAAGTGGAAGAACATCTAAAGCGACGGTATAATCTATCGCAATCATTGCGTAAATTACTAACACATAGCAACAACTTTCGCTGTATTACTGTTTCAGCGTCAGAAGTAACATTCATGCGTTGGATTCTCCCTTTGAGATGCATAGCAAGGCTAATAATACGTTTGCCGTCGGCAGTTGAAATATCACCATTAAAATCTTTACTCTTCGTAGTTAATTCAGTTAAACCTTCAGTCACGGCTTTATTATCCGTCTGAAAATCGATACCAGATTTAAGTGGACTTAGAGTTTCAGAAGATTCCATTTTCAAAATATTCCTAAAGGATTTACGAAGTTCGGATACAGATATCTTTGCATCGAACCCACGAGAACCGACTTCATATTTGAGTTCAGCTTCATGTAAACGATCAACTTTTAATTTCCAATAGTCCCCCATTACTACAGAATCAACAAATACCCAAATATTTAAAGACGAATTATTAGGCTTGTTCGATAGAGAAACTAAATTAACGAAATAACTAAATACTAAACAAAATCCAGTTCAAACGAGAAGGAGAAAAAAGAATAATTTCGAGCCCGCGTTGGGCGCCAAAAATTTATGTTACGTTATTCGGGGCAGCCACGTTGGGCGCCAAATTTATGCTACGTTGGCTCGTAGCCGTGCGTAACATAAAAAAAATCAAAGAAATGACCGGGCTCAATCGGTGATTAGGGGGGGTTGTAGAAAGCAGACCAACATCTAATGTACGCGGCTGTAAGGAATTAGTAACAACACCTGCAATAAAAAAATTAGTCCTGCAAACCTGAAATAAAGAAAAAGCATAGCATGCTGATCTAGCATAGATTGTTCAGTACTTTGTAGAATGTAAAAAAAACTGGATAATCTATATAATGTAACAACGGTAAAAGCAATACAAAAAAATTTTGTAGTACAAAGTGAGGTAATATTGGGGAGTAGCAGAAACGTTTCCTCACACACCAATTAAACATAAATCAGACAAAATGTTAACAAAAGATAAATAGGTAAGACACAATTGATGAGTAATCCAGTAGTATTGATCATCGGTGGTTATTGAAATGAACGCATGCAAAACATTGTTCCTATGTGAGCCGGCTGTTTCCGTAATCAACTGCATTATTTGCAAATAAGATTCGCCGCTTTATCAAACTTGTATCCTTCCCATTCGATTGTAGAATCGTTTCTTATTTTAAGTTCATTCAATTTATTATTGTAAAGTATGTGTTATCATTGATAACGTGCAAGCAATTAACAATTATTAGCTTCACATTTAACCTTTGCTTATTTGAGTTGTCTACAGACTTAGATAACGTCGCGTTTGTTCGATAGTTGAATTAGCGAGAATTGCGATAACGTTTCTAATGCATTGTGCTCCGTACAGAAACTTAGCCGAAAGAAAAGTAAATACAAGGCTAACTACCAGACGTAGAGAGTGGGGGAATTCACTTACATACCAAAAAAAAAAAAACCACGTCGCCCACGATTATCTATTAACAATAAAAATAAATTAAAATTTCTTGATTCACATGGACAAAGAAAAGTATTAACTTTAAGTTATATTGTAAAGGACAAACTTTATAATGGATCCACGAAGTGCGCATTTCGTAGTTAACATGTTATAAAACTCATTGAAAAAAAAGTAATGTTTAGATTTTCGCAATAGCAGGTATGTTAACATAAAATATTAAATGTAGATTTTCTCAATAGCAAGTGTGTTAAATTAAAGTATTACATGTAGACCAAGTTGTAGTAAGAATTAAAGAAATATAACCATAAACGCTAGCAAAGCTAGCTTTTAAACATGTGAACTGTTTTCACAACATCAACCGCTGATTAATAATATTCCTCGATGTGCACAAAAGAAAACGAGTCACATACCTCTATATGCGTCGAGCTGCTTATCTTGCAAGCTGTCAGGGGGGGGGGAGAGCGCCAGCACAGCAACGCCACGGTAGTCAGCATCCATTCGCCCTGCCACCGTAACTGCAACAGCGGTCTACAGACAAAAGCAGTTGGTCTACGTCAACGAACAGTTTTTTTAGAATGAATAGATTTGAATGAAATGTTATGAGGTAAAATACAGGATGAGGTTTTCAATAGAAACAAAAACTAGCTGAATAAAAAACGAATTACCACAAAAAAGGGCGTATTTGAATCTATCGTCGAAAATAAACGCAACAAATCCAACCCCGCCCTCCAGCAAAATTAACAGGTCGGGGTAGGAAAACAAAAATCCGGGAATGGGCAGGACCCAAAAAAAACCCCAAACAAAACGAAAAAGAAAGAAAATTTGCTTCAAACTAAAAGAACATTCGTTACTGAAAAAACAAAAACACGGAAAAAGAAAAAAGAACTCCCCCCCACCCCCAATAACAACAAGACCGACCACAACAGATGCCGGATAAAAAAGAACACAAAAACAAACACCAAATAAAATCCAGCTCAAAGGTCCAATAATAAAAAGAAAGAAAAAAGGAAGGAAGGAAGGGAAGACGGGTAATAAGCAATCACAAAGGACTAAGGTGGAACGGCCTCAGCACTATGGAGTCGTCAAAGGACGGATGTCTCTCAGAAGAAACAGTAAGGTTATCAACCTCAGGAAAAGAAAAGGAATGAAGAAGAAAACCAACAGTGCCAACCAAAACAGGACCCAAAGGTCAAGCCTCAAGTAAACAAAAAGGCGACAAGGGAGAACGAGAGGAAGAGAGGTAGAACGCTGGTAAAAGAAAACAATATACTACTAACTGTGGTAACCAAAACCGAAGAACCAAAAAAAGAAATGCTAACTAGTCCTAAAGTAGACTAAGTCGTGGTTTCCGAAGAAAGAAAAACGGAATAGAAAACACCTACCACAGGAGCAGATGAACGAAACACAATCGAACTAGGGACCGACAGCAAAGAAGACCAACAACAGGAAAATGGGAGCAGTGTGGAACGAAAGGAACGAGAAAAAAAGAAAAAAAACAAAAAGAATAACACCAAACAACAAGTACAAGAACCCAAAAAAAATTTAAGAATCGCACAAAAGAAAATAAAACCGAATCCAGAGTAATTATGTATGAATATGTGTGTGAGTGTGCGTGTGCGTGGGCGTGGGCGTGTGGCGTGCGTGCGTGCGTGCGTGCGTGCGTGTGTGCGTGTGTGCGTGAATAACAACAAGTACAAGAACCCAAAAATCTAAGAATCACACAAAAGCAAATAAAACTGAATCCAGAGTAGTTATGTATGAATATGTGTGTGCGTGCGTGCGCGCGCGTGCGCGCGTGCGTGGGTGTGTGGGTGCGCGTGTGCGTGCGTGCGTGCGTGGGTGTGTGTGTAAGAAGTGTATGTGTATGTGTTGTGCGTGTATAAAGTGTGCCTGTGTGTGTGTAACAGTTTTTTTGACCACTGCAGAACGTCAATGAATTTTTAGTTTCACAAACCTTTTGTCTAGTCATTTATATCACGTAAACAATTTTTAAGAAAATAAATACCAGTATTGGTATTATGAGGTCTAACCGCCATACAGAAATGCTAGTTTGGTTGCTAACATCAGGCGTTAGTTGTTAGTATGAAAATTATCAAGGCCAAACAGCTTTCCTGTTTCATGCATATTGCATCAGCGCACACTAGAGCTAGAACTTTCGTCGAGAACCAACATGGAAACCCAAAGGGTTCTAGCATGTAATTTGCGTCTGGCCTTGAGCTGTAGTGGAGCCCTAGTGTTCTGAACACTAGGCTTAGTGTTTTTACTAATGGTAAGCAGTTAAAAATAAGTTACTAGACAAACTAAATAATTTTGTTGTAGCGCTCTATTAATAACTCTATTATTAAATCTATCAATAACTCTATAAATAATTCTTTTGATAATTCGTTTGATAACCTTTTTGATAGTTCTTTGGATATTTTTTTAAAATAGCTCCTAAAATGTTTCTTAAATAATTTCGTAAAAGTTTCAATTGAATATGTCTTACAACGCTTCGTTAAAAAAAACTTTCAATTAAATACTTTTTGAAATGCTCCGTCAAATCTTCAATTAGATATTTATTTTATAATTCTCCTGCAAATGTAGAGAAAGAACTTTTTAAGAAATCGTTTTGTATATCAATTGTAAGGCTTCTCCGTATATTCATTTGTTAGAATGAACCCGCCTTACCTGGTTTTATTAAAATAAGGCAGTCTGAAAGCTGTGTTTCAAGACGATATTAATTCTACTTTCGCATCTACAAGTACCAAGTTATAGTTCATTCACGTCAACGTTGCGATACGAAAATATCGATCCAGTATGAACGTCCTTCAACCTTACGATGAAGAGTTGATTTAATGAAATGTTCTGCAAGGAAGCAATATGTTTGGATTTTAAAGAAACGTTCTACAAAGTACGTAGAAATTTTTATGGTTTGGAACTACAGTCCGATAGTGAATTGAAATGGTCTTTTTGAAGTTGAGTGTGAAACTACAAGTAATTAAGAGGACAACTATACGATGGTAATTATTTTGATCAAGATCTACACACAGTAGATCTAAGTTTTGTATTGGATTTTGGTTGGTCCAGTTTGTGCGTATAAGAAAAACGCACTAAGTTCTTATGGTCCGGTCCAAGGATCACGCAGCTGATTGTGTCCTGTATAACATGTGGATTCTACGTCAATTGTTTTCCGAGAAACGTATGTATTATCACCTGTTCTAACATGCTGTAACACCTTCACGTAAACAACATCTGCTGAACCAAGGTAAGAGATTAGTATTATTCTTACATAACGTCTACAATTGGCGATCTTTGATACAAGGCTGCTTCAGAAAATATCTTTGTAATTACTTATTATCACTTATCCGTTTGACAAACTAAAAAGGACTTTAGTAAATTTTTGTTGTCGATGTTAGTGCAGTGTAATCACAGTTACTAATTTTAATGAAATTAAGAAACCTAAAGGATTCTTATTAAAGTTTCATATATGCATGATTTCACTTACAGTTTCTGAACGATGAATTAATAGAGAATTTAGATAATTTATATATATATATATATATATATATATATATATATATATATGTAAACCGAATAACAGATCTGGTATTTTTGGTATAAATTCAAGTTAAATTTTTGTAATGAAAGCAACACTTAAAGTTTAGATATTTCTTTTGTATATATAATCCTACCTTATGGGTAGATGAAACTTGTATGATCTTTTCTTAAACATAAATTTTATACTTACAATTTTTATGAAGGAACAAATTTTAATTAAAGAATCAACATTTAATTTTCTTAATTAATTGTTTTATTCTGAACAAGTAGGTTCAGAAATAGAATAACCAGGTATAAAATCAAATAGCATAAAGTGGTAACCCCAATTTAACAAAAAGCTTTAATAGCTTTTCCAGATTTTGAAGCATAAAAATCTGTGTTCATACTATTGTTTGCCTGATTAATCTTTGCTGTTTTTTTATATGAGGTAACAACAGAATACCTCTTGTGTCCTCATTTTTGTTAATTTAATTAAATTTTCTTTACAGTTTCTGCGTTAGCAGTTAATACGGTATTCCTCTCTAAGGACTCCGAAGTCCCCCTTAGGTGGCGCCCTACCTAAACCCCCTGTTTTGTTAAGAATCTAGCCTTAGTAAGAAAATAATGCTTTGTAAAAAAGAACCGCGACCAATCCTCATAAGCTCTGCCCAAGGAATAGACCCCTGGCATAGTCGGAAGAAATTTGCGTTCCATCATTTTAAGGAAATCCTTCCTTAAAGGTCACTGGTCACATTAGAGGATAAAAAGAACCCCTAACTAGTTAACCCAACCAGAAGGAAAGTTATAAGTGTTGAACCGCTGTAGTCGCCTCTTACGACAGGCAGGTCGTACCATGGAGCTATTCTATTCCCGGACCCACACGGGGTAAGAAAAAGCAAGAAAGCGAAAGATAACCTAGCAAAACAGGGAAGTTAAACAAAATCGTAACGTCCAAATATCAATTCCGAAGGAGAGCAAAGTCAGCATAAGAATCTGGGGCGCGAGGACTAGATATTGGGCTTAATGCGTTTACGCCGCCGGAAGGAAAACAGAGCCAGATCGGGGGCAATAGGATTGTCCGGATGGGCAGGTTTCAGATCTTTAACATGCCAAATGGATTTGTGACCGAAAGGATCAGTAAGCTCGTAGGTCCATGGAGAAACGACTTTAGAAATAGGAAAAGGACCAATGATCTAGGTGCAAGTGTGGCGTTAAAATGACGTGAAGCGTCGGACAGAGGGAAATTACGGCGCCAAACAGAATCGCCTAGTTGATAAGAGACGGGACGACGACGGAGATCATAGCGGCTGTGAATTTTTCAATAACCAGCAGAAAGTTTCTTGAAAATGTGGGAACGGATATTTTTAAAGTGGTCAAAATCTGGGGAGGATGTTCGGAATCAGGAATATACATGTCGTTTAGTTCAGACAGCTGTCCAAAATAATCGCCGGAAAGGATATGCTCGCGACCAAATAGAGCGAAAACAGAGTGTAACCTATGATTTCGTGTTTGGAGGTGCAGATTGCACAAGAAATTTTTGGGAGGTTCACATCTCAATGACGTTGGTCGTCGCGTACATAGGAAACAAGCATGGTCTTGAGGAAGCGATTAACACGTTCAGCAGGATTGGCTTGGGGATGGTAGCAGGCGGTGAAAAGGATTTTGGAGTAATAACGTGCACACAAGAAAGCAAGATGATGGTTACGGAATTGTAAACCATTATCTGTGATCAGATATTACGGGACACCGAAAATAAGGAAGACATGTTCTTCGAGGACTTTGGTGACGGACTGCGCAGTGGTTGTACGTAAAGGAAAGAAAAGAGAAAACTTAGTAAAATAATCAGCCACTACACGAATATATGAGTGACCGCGAGTGGAACGAGGAAGAGGACCTACTGTGTCGCAGGAAAGAACTTGCCAGGGATTGGATGGTTTGGCCCTAGGAGCGAATAAACCAGGAGGAGGTAATTGTTCGACTTTGTAAGCAGCACAAATCGGACAACGTCGGATGTAACGAGCGACGTCAGCTCTGAGACAGGGCCAGAAATATTTTTGAAGGAGACGAGCAGAAGTTTTGGTCACGCCACAATGACCGGAACTAGGAGGATCGTGATGGAGAGATATCAGATTTTTTCGCCGTTCAGAAGGTACAACGATCTTCCAATCGTCCAGAGAATCAGCAGCGATAAAAGTTTTGTGACGACGGAAAAGGATATTGTTCACCACGGACCAGGAAGGATGACGTGTAACGGCGTTAGAAACTTTTCGGAGCATGGCGTTGTGCCAGGAATCCGGAGTAGGAAGGATGACTTCGAGAGAGGTAACTGTGGAAATAGAAATTGGTTCAAGGACCGGAACAGAATGAGAAAGAGCATCAGGAACAACATGATCTTTGCCCTTGCGATGAATAATGGCAAAGTCATATTGTTGGAGACGGAGGGACCAACGGGCTAGACGACCGGAAGGACTTTGGAGTTTATTGAGCCAAAGGAGGGAGTGGTAATTAGTGATAACGGAAAAAGGGGTACGTACCCTCAACGTAAGGACGAAACTTCTCAATCGCCCACATCACCGCCAGACCCTCCTTCTCAGTAACTGAGTAGTTATGGCTCAGGCTTGGTGAGTGAACGACTGATATATAAGCCGAAGTAAAAGGCGTCAGTTTGAATAGTGAAGGGTAAGGTAAAATCAGGACAGGAAAGAATGGGGGCAGAAATTAGGTGTTGTTTAAGGGAAAATAGGCAGAATGACAATCGGGGGTCCACGAGAAAGGGGCGTTTTTGCGATTCAGGTTAGAAAGTGCAGCTGTGAGGGTGGGAAAATTCGGGATGAAACGACTGTACCAACTGGCCATGTCAATCAGTTGACAGACTGCGGTAACAGTGGAGAGAGGAGGGATCTTAAAGATTGCAGAGATTTTATCGCGGTCAACAAGGAGATCATCCCGGTTAACGATGTAACCAAGATAGCGGAGCTCAGGAATTCAAAAATGGCACGAAGAGTAAGGCCAGCATGTAAGAGACGAGACAAAACTAGGTCAAGAATTCGGAGGTGTTCTTCGAATGAAGGAGTAGCAATGATGATATCATCGAGGTAGGCGAAGCACGATGGTTCCAGGTCAGAACCGATGACCTAATCGATAAGACGTTGGAAGGTGGCAGGAAAATTATAAATGCCGAAGGGCATGCGACAGAATTGAAACAAACCTCGATGAGGAACTGTGAAGGCAGTGATGGGTTTGGATTCCGAGGACAGAGGGATCTGCCAATAGGCGGAATGGATATCGAACGAGGAGAGATAACGAGCCTCACGGAGCCGGTCAAGGATGGTAGAAATGTACGGAAGAAGACATGCGTCTTTTTGGGTGACTTGGTTGACCTTCCGAAAATCAATGCAGAACCGATACGAATTTCTCTTCTTAACCAGGACAATATGGCTAGACCATGGGCTAGTAAAAGGTTCGACGAACCCTAAGCGGAGCATTTCATGGAGTTCCGAATAGGCAACCTCAAAGAGTGGAGGGAAAGAGGATAATAACGTTGTTTGATGGGTTCGGCTGACGTGCGGATGTGGTGTTGTACTAAGGAAATACAGCCGAGACCAGGAGATTGTTTGGAAAAGGAGAAAGTGATTAAGGAGTCGAGTCGAAGTTGTTGTTCGGGACCAAGGTCGGAAATAATGTGGGCAGGAGCGGAAGTAGTGATGGCCAAGGAGGAAGGAGGAGCAAAAGTCCATTGACCATCCAGAAGACCAGGTACACACTGCATAAAATGCCAGAAATCAATTCCGAGTATAAGTTGGTGGGAGACATCGGGAATAACCAGTGTATCAAGGGTAATCACGAACTTTGGGAGAGTGATGGGAAGGGTGATAACGCCTAGGATGGGACATTTCGAGTTGTCGGCCAGGCTGCAAAGATGAATAGAAAGGTTCAAAGGACGTAATCGTTGCCAACCAGGACCACCATGATTGTACAAGTGGCTCCTGAGTCTAACAGACCAGTAAAGGGAATCCCAAAGATTTGGACAGATAAATACGGGCGTTGGTCGCCCCGGGCACTAGTGCACAGATAGTTTAGCACCGATCGAGAGTGGTCCTCGAAATCAGAAAAAGGGATATCCGAAGACAGAGAAAGAATAGGGTCTTCGCCTCGGGCCGAGGACTCTATCCACGATTTAAAGGGCCTTCACATTGATTAGGGCAATTTCGGCGGGTAACTTCCTTCCGACCGCAACCATAACAATGTAGTACCTGGGGAGAAATGTGTCCCGTTTGATAACAATTGAAACAAGTTATCGGGTTAGCAGAAGTAAATGAAGTAGTAGGAGTAACAAGAGAAGAAAGGTTGGGTCGATTTGCTCGTGTAGAACGGCTAGAGACAGGATTAGACCCGCGGAACGGGATCGAAGGAACTGCCGTAGCACCTGATTTATAGGTAAGGTCTGGTTCCAGTAAAGGAGAAGTAGTGCTGGAAGGTGGTGGTCGAAAAGTGTCTCAGAATACTTGCTAAATTCTAGCCTTTTCCCTAAGAATAGTAGTTGGGAAATAGAAGTAAGGTCGATTAGTGCTAATGCAGACTGCAAGTATGGGGTTAGGTTGCGTCTTATAATCTCCAATTGTTGGGTTTCCGATAAGGGAGTGGATAGGCGTAAGAATAAGCTTTGTATGGTTGCCACGTACAGACCAATGGTTTCAGTAGAGCCCATAGTTCGAGAATTCATCTCGTCTAATAGGAGTCTATTATAGTCCACGGATAGGAAGTCGGCTTTTAATAAAATCACTACGTCTTCCCAACATTTGAGAGAGCGCTGATGTGCGCGGAAAAGAAGTAAAACCTTTCCGGTAAGTAATTCCGGAGTAAAAAGAAAAAGTTGTTGAGCAGAAATATGACGCGAAACACTAAGTTCCTTAATACGAATCAAAAATTCCGGTAGAGAACCTTCACCTGAAAAAGAGACATAGTATTGGCAGCAGTAGAAGTATCCAATTCTTCCTCGGAATCAGACGAAAGATAAGGAACTTCTTCGGTAATGGCGGAAGTTACATTAAGAGTTCGTGGACTGGAAGAAGGCTGTTGACTAAAATCAGCAAAAGTAACACGCTTGAATTTTCTAACAGTCGCCTCAACATCCGGACGAATGGTCTGTAAAGCGAATAATAATTTATTTTTCATAAGGCTTCCTGCTCGAGCTGTTCACCATTAATTCACAACATCACTGAATGTGTTCCCATAAGGAACGTAAACGAGCAAACTAATTATCGGTAACATCCCCAGTAAAATCGTCAGAAGACGGTCCAAGTTAAGTAAGCGCGCGTTTAATAGCCTCATGATCCTCTGTAAACGTAATTGTGTAAGGGCTAGGAGTAAACGACTGATTCATTTCCACTTGAATCGCGTTGCGGACGGCTTTATGCAACCCTTCGACTTTAATCTCAGAGTCAAATCCTCGAGAAGATAACTCATATTGGAGTTCGGGTTTTAACGGCCTATATACATCCAACCCCAAGGTAACCATTGTTACGAAAGAAATACACACCGTATATAAGAGTAATGCAAAAGTACCAACAACAACTGAATAAACTATAAAATATTAGAAGTGAATTGAAACAAAACGATTTTATTCAATACGGAAGTAACGAACGGATTAAATTTCGAAAAATTTCGGAGAATAAAGTCAATACAATCAGAAATAGGGCGCCAGAGCTTTCAAAGGTTCTACAATTATTGGCGAAAACCCACGTCCAATAATCTGACATGAGCTAACCAAGGATATTTAGCAATCACGGAAGAGAACAAAATCAAAATTCAAGAAGATCGAACCCACACAAGAATTAAAGAAAACCGATCCTCACATGAGGAACACCAAAGAGCCAAAAGAAAAAGAAAAAATAAACAACAGGTCGAACGTAAAAGAAGAAAAAACAAGTAGCATCAGGCCGAGAAATGCGGGTAATGTAGGAACTTAGGCACTAACAACAAAAAAATTGGAGCAAAAATTAACTAAAACAAACTCTGAGCAGAAATTAATCAAAACCAAATCGAAGTAACCGTTAACTAAAACAAAATCGGGGTCAAAGTTACACGAAACAAAATCGGGACTCCACGCCAGAGCGTTACAAATTATGCTACGTACCTAGACGTAGCCGGAAGAAAAGTAAATACCAGGCTAACTACCAAACGCGGAGAGTGGGGGGGATTCACCTAAATACAAAAAAAAACACATCGCCACGATTATCTACTAACAATAAGAATAAATAAAGGATTGTGTACAAACAAGCAAAAAAAAATAAATTAAGCGTTATAATTTCACAGTAAACAATTATGTGATACGAACAATTTAGTACTTTAGATACGAAGTGCGCATCTCGTATTTTACACAAAATAAAACTAATCAGTAGAAAATAAACATGTGAGAGTTTTTGTTAAGCGTTTTTAAAACTGCAGTGCTGACGGTCTTAACAAACATGAACACCTCGATAGACCTCCAAGTGGACTTCTGGAGGATAGCACATACAGCGCTCGAGTTTCGACATTTAGAGTTCTGTTGGGTTAGATCACACGAATGTAACGAAGGAAATGATATGGCGGAATAATTAGCTAAAGAGGCCGTGACGGGCGACTTCCGGATATCACAGTCGTCGATATCGATGTTTCTGATTAAAAGGAAGTTGCGAGAAAGATCAATACGACAATAGGAAGAGAGGTGGAACAACTCTGCCACGGGCAGGTTGACACAAATTTATATCGAGCATAGAAGCTTGAGATAAGATGGCGATGAAGCTCGATAACAAAATGGTGCAGCTAATAACAGGGCAGGGCGCCCTGAAAGCCTAACTGCGAAGATTCAGTTTAACCGACAACGACCGCTACGAATGCGGTGAGAGCGCGGAAAGCGCAGAGCACGTGTTGTTCGACTGCCCACTCGAGGTGACAAACCAATGGTTAACAGATAGGAAATGAGCCATCGAAGGGCTAACATGGCCAAACAGCCTTAAGGAAGTCAGGGAAGTGGCTAACCAGAAGGCGTTCTGGGCAGTCCTTAAAGAATTTCCGATAAGGGTCGCAAGAATAGATGACGATAAGCGCGCGTAAATAGGAGGGTGAGGGGGTGGGGGAGGATAGAAATTTTTTTTTAATTTGACTTGGCATGATCTATTTCATATCAGCACTATATAACTAAAATTTAAAAAAAAATACACTAGTCTAATATGTACGACAAACCCACGCAGCACACTAAAACAATCACTATCTCACATTAAACGCGTGGAATATCTGGAATAAATCAAAACTTTATCCGGGCCAATAAATAATAACAAAATAAATCAAAAACCCTAATTAAATTAAATCAATAAAATCACAAAGAAAATAGAATAGAGTGAAACAGCGCATCCCCCCAGGATTTAAAGGTGATAGTGATTATGAACCTCCGTCAAAGGACGTTTAGTGCATACCCTCCAGAACATTAGCAGTGCATGTCCATCTTCCCCTAACAGTAAGTTTCAAATAGGTAGGCAGCCAACCAGATCTTCGAATGCTGGAGAAATTTATTAACCAGGTTAGAATAAAATTGAGGAGGCTGTACTCGCATAAGCATTGATTTGTATTAATAAGCAGATTTTGCAATAATTTTTAACACGCACGTTTCTAGTGTAATGGCATTAGCCGACATAATGCTTATGTGAGTGCACCTGATAATTTGAGTGATGCTTTTTGCTATTTTATGCACTGCTATATATGCTTAATGTTTATTTAGATATCTATTTATATACTTACATTTATTTTATATTTATATTTTATATTTATATTATATATTTATATTTTATATTTATATTTTATATTTATTTTATATTTATTTTTGCATGTATTTTATTATTTTGTGGCTTGGTTTGTTTTGTTTAGCATTGTGCCGCCTAATTTTGGTTACAGCATCTATAGGAAGGAAGATTGTAATTATAATATAAATCAGCTAGTGAATGATAGGTAAACCTAGGGACGGATTTAGGCTGAAGATAAAATAAATTACTTAAACCAGAGAGGACGACTCTGTAAATTTATAGATTAGGAACAAATATCTGGATTCACTATTAATATATTTGGCGATTGCTTAGAAATTTGAATCCATTGGCAAATATTAGTTAGCTAGATTTGGATAATTTTAAGACGGCCCTTCAGGACGCACCGGTAAACTGAGCTAGCAGCTGCTATCCGATATTACGGATCCCTTTTCTTTCATTTTTGCTTAAGTATTGTTCATCGGATACACTCCAAAATCTACGCTAGTGATACCATTATTTAAACCACAATTTTAGTTTTAGTTCCGGTTGGTAGACTTTTATTTAGAATCGATTAATTTTAAAGTTAGATAAAAATTTGAAACACGTTTTATTTTCGCGTTTAAACCCAATGTAGTACCTTCGGGTGGAGCATTGAGGACGTGGCCGTAAGCGTAGCGGCCCCTTATTCACATTATAATGCCTCTACGGTTCACCTGCTACTAGTTCTGCTCTTGAGAACCGCTATAAGCCATCCGATCCTCTTGCTTCTGAGGAAATGTTGGCTTCGTCAAGCAGTAGTGGCCCGTCAGCGTCGAATGTTGTCTTATTTAATTCTCTCGCCAAACCTTAGTTGTGTTACTTTCCACTGTTCAAGTCGAAATCGCTGATCGGTCTTTCCAGAAATGTTAGTTGTTTATTCGAGTCGAGTAGCATGACTTCCTTCATTTAGCAAAATAGTGTAAAACGTTTGGGTTTCCGTGCTACTCCGCATTCTTTAACCGTTAGTGGTCTAGGTTCCATATACTCTGCAGTTATGCAGGACGCTATAACCGTTTCGCTCAAACCCATAGGGGCTTCCTCACCTGTTATAAATTTTGAAGCTGTCGTACTTCCCAAAATTAGTGAAAATTTATCTACTCCTAATATTTATTCTGAAAATTTCGCTCATCTAGCTAATCTCAAATTGACTGATCCGCTCTTCGCTTAATCTGGACTTATCGATTTATTACTTGGCGCAAATATTTTCCATAAAGTCTTATTAAATAGCCGTATCCGAGGTTCAAGTGATTAACCTTATGCTCTTAACACTATTTTTAGGTAAGTTTTAATGGGAAGCATACCGACCTTGCCCGTTTAAGTCACTAACTTGTTTTGTATGATCGAGTCTACATCCTTTCCGAAAGATGCTGTTGCAAAACTATGGGAAGTAGAAGAGGCTCCTGCTGCTAAACCTTTCTCACCTGAGAAATTCTTAGATGAAAAATATTACGTTGATACTTTTTGCCGCAATACGCAAGGACGGTATGTCGTATCTCTGCCCTTCAAAGATTCGAAACCTTCCTTTCTCGGTAGTCGTGATCTCGCTCTTCAGCGCTTTGTTTCTTAAGAAAATCGTCTAAGCAGCTTTTGATTTATGAACAATACGCTTCGTTCATGCGCGACTGTTTAAATTCCAAATACATGCAACCTATTCAAGCTGGATCTATCTCTGACTTCTGTTTTATATCCCGCATCGTTGTGTTGTGAAACTAGAAGAAGTAAGTATCAAACTCCGTGTAGTTTTCGACGCATCCGTTAAAACTATCTCGATCGTCTTTAGATGATCATGTGTTTGGTGGGTCCAAGCTGCATCGAGATCTTACCGCAATTTTGTTACAATTCCGTCTTTATTCTTATGGTATAACTGTAGATATTCGTTACATATATAGACAAATCATTGTTAATACTGATCAGCGTGATTATCAACGATTGTTTGATGCTCTTCTACTGATGAGCTTATTCAGGACTTTTAGTTGAATAATGTTAGTTATGGGGTAAATCGCGCCCCTTTTCTTGCGATACGCACTCTTCTGCAGTTGGCTGATGACGAAGGAAATTCCCTTCGTTTGGTCTCCTTTGCCCTTCGCAGCCATACCTATATTGACGATATCGCTTCAGGTGGAGACTTCTTGAAGTCAACCTTGGCTTTACGGAATCAACTGATCATTCGTTTTGCTTCAAATTAATTTGACAGCTGAATAAACTCTGACGTGATTCTAATTGACTTCAACGGCCAACGTACTTGTGAGACGCCGTACCGTTGTTTGAATGTAATTGCACAATGCGGTGCTGCTGCAATTATATTGAATAGATGGTACTGATTACCTTGAAATTATCCAATATTTGATTTGACTCGCTATGGCGTGCATGTTGGAACTAAATCCCAAAACTCGTCTATGTTTATTAGTTAAAACGGGTATCAGATCCCGGTCGTAGGACTAAAAATATGTTGTAGATTGAGCAGCGGACTATAAGGACTGCCAACGGTATTGGTGTTGGGTTCTGGAACTGTGATAACCGCTTTGAACATGTAAATATAGGAATAAACTTGTATGGTGCTTCTTGTATTGTATTGTATATCTTTATTATTTAAATAGCATTGATACAAATAACTATTAACTCAAGAAGTAATTCTAGCGAGATTTGGACTATGAAGTCCACTCTTACACCTAACTAGAGATTACTTCAAAATTGACAGATAACTAAATAAAAATATTAAAAATAAAAATAAAATAAAATAAAATAAGCATTTTTTTACAGTGTTTAAACAAATAAATAAATATTCCTTAGCCATACATATACATACTCGCGCGTATGCGCACTCGCACCCATGCTCATACATAGAGATAACAAAAACACTGTCACACAACAGGCACTTAATAAATAAATTTAAATAAATAAATATAAGTATAAATAATTAAATAAATAGTATACCTTTGACATACACATTCACATACGCGCGTATGCGCACTCGCACCCATACTCATACATACACATAACAAAAACACTCAATCAAACAACAGGCACTTAATCTCAAAACCCATGCATCCTAAATGTAACTACTGTTGCGATAGTAGATACTCCCGATACGTTTGTCGGAACTTAGAGATTGTGATAAAATTTCTTATAATGGCAGGAATCGAGTTCCACAGTGAAGAACTGGAAACGACAAAAGAGGAATGATACATTTCAGTTCGATGATGTGGAATTTTCAACCGGCTATCATCTCTGATGTTGTAGTGGCCGTTAGATAAAGGCGAAAATTTTGTAGTAAGGTAGTTTGGACCAATCCCGCATAAAAACTTAAACAACATTATCGCTTGATGTAATTTCCTCTGGTTATGCAGCTTCAACCAGGATAATTTCTTAAAAAATGGTGAGATGTGATCATGGCGCTTAATATCAAATATAAAGCGAATGCAGCTATTATGAACTTTTTGCAAACGATCACCACTACTCTGGGGCAAATTATTATACACAACATCTCCATAATCGAAAATGGGCTGGATTAGGGCTTGGACCAATTTGATTTTTAAGCAAATTGGTAAAAATCGTCTAATTCTATTGAGACCATGCAGCGAAGCAAAAACTTTTTTGACATGTGTATAGTGTGTGGTTCTTCCAAGATAGGGTCGCGTCAATAACAACTCCAAGACTTTTAACGACCGGGTAAAGTTTGATTAGCGACCCACCCAATTGAAGAGGCGGGAGTATCGATTGGTCAGTTTTACCTAACAATTTGGAAGATCCGAATACAATTGCTTCACATTTACAAGGATTTATTGTTAGTTGGTTTTCGTCTCCCCATGATTTTATTCTAGCAAGATCAGAATTAATATTGATAAATATATTTAGTAAATCATTAGGATGACAGTGACAATATATTTGAATGTCGTCGGCATAACAATGGTACTTACTAAATTTGAGAACCTTATTAATATCTTGACTATACAAAGAAAACAGAAAAGGACCAAGCACACTTCTATGATATATTTGCGATATTAAGGAACTTGACAAAAGATTATTCATCACGGTATCCATCATCGGATACTTGATTTTTGTAGCATTCGTGATGTATAATTTATAAACGATGAAAGTGGCGTGAACACCAGTAGAGCAGGAAGTCCATCCCTAAAGACCTAAGTCGTCGCACCAGCAGAAAAATACTGGGGTTATTAAGTCAATTTCCACAGTCCCCACAATCAAAATTTGAACTTTTTTCTACGTCATTCGTTTGTGCATCGTAAGTAAGTCAATTTCCACCCCCACCCCCAAATCAAAATTTGAACTGTTTTCTACGTCATTCGTTTGTGCATCGTAGGTGCACAAATGTGCACAGTCATCAAACCTTTGTGCATCTCTCTATACAAAGATACGAAGAAAACAAAAATGAGAGGCTGTGGAAACGGCAGCCCCACCACCGAAGAAATTTCGGATTTTTTATAGCCAATCGTTTGTGCATCGTAGGTGCACAAATGTTCACGGTATACGAATGTTTGTGCACATCTGTATAAGGAGATGCGAAGAAAGCAAAGTGGAGGCGCTGTAGAAAGGGCCTCCCCCCCCCCTAAAGAAATTCAGAATTTTTTATAACCAATCGTTTGTGCATCGTAGGTGCACAAATGTGCACAATATACAAACGTTTGTGCACATATCTATACGGAGATACGAATCAAATAAACTGGAGGGGCTGTAAAAACAGCAGCCACCCACCTAAGAAATTCGGATTCCTTTATAGCCAATCGTTTGTGCATCGTAGGTGCACAAATGTGCACAGTATACGAACGTTTGTGCACTTCTCTATTCAGAGATGCAAAAAAAATAAACTGAAAATATCAGAACTTTCATGTTGATCTTGGGGATCAAAATATTTTACTTGTATGCCTTCTTATGGTGGACAAAGGCGCATCAAAAGAAGATATATGTTCTTGTTATCGTGGTTTGAAGCATCCGTCAAAATTGTAAATTTGATTTACCATGAACAACATTTAATTCTTCAATCGCTGTACGTCTCAATACATTTACTATAACTTCTGTTTTCGTCCGATTTCTTGAAAAATTTAACATCGAAGAACACGAAGCGGTGGCATGGTCGACACATTTACGTCTCTCAGACTTTATATGCTGTCCAATATTACCGGTACCGCTATGAGACACACTGAATTCTGTACACTTACGCATATGACATCCTAGAGAGTATTCGTTTGCTTAATAAACAGTTTGCTTGTAAACTAATATTAAATATGAACCTATATTTTGGCATAGTTAAAATGGGAGTTTCCAAAACAAAACACTTCGAACGCGAGCGTTAGTGGAAACAACCGACAATTGGAAAAAAGGCGATAAGTAGTAAGAAGTAGTCAAGGCGTGGACGGTAAGCAAACCAAGACGCCCCTCCTCTATTCGCCCATTCCTCCCCGTCCCATTTTGCATTATACGTCCACAACAAAATTTTTGTAAGAAAACGTCGTTCATTTGATGGGCGCTGACTCGTCGGTAGTTCTATGTTTATTTTTTTATATAGTTTGAGAAGGTATACTAACGCTACGCCTTAACCAACAATTATCCATAAGAAGAGAAGAAATTTGTTTGGTAAAGAAGTTACCGTTTCTGCGGTCTTCGGTCTCCGCAAATCGCTTTCCTTTTACCTTAGTGTACGAAAGTGCTCAAACGTGAAATTTTTGCAGAATTATGTATGTGCAATGCACGTCTCCAAAAATCACTAAAAGCATTGGGTATGGCGAGTAGGAAAAGTGTTGCTGTTCATGTGGACAACTCAAATTAATTTCTGCATAGCTAGTATTGGTTAGGTGCGTGAAATTAGCCGTACTTTTTTTGAATTTCAAAAAATTTCTTGTGGCATAATTAGATGTTACTTTGCGCCGTTAAAACAAAATGTTGCGCTCACCTAGTAAACAAGTTATATTAAAAAAATTATTGCGAACAAGTTATTTAGGAAATTTTCCGTAAATGCGTGAACCGCGCCTACTGGAGGTTTTCTAAATAACTTGCTTGCAACGAGGACGCAAAATTTTATTTGAAGAGTGCAAATTGGCGCCTAATGAGCGCCTAATTATGGCACAACATTTTTTCAAAATTCCAAAAAAGTGCGGCTACTTGAACTTAGCCGGAGCAACAGTTTTTTTAAAATAACTTGTTTGCCAAGTAGACGTAAAATTTTGTTTTAACGGCGCAAATTAACGCCTAATTGGCGCCTATTTATGTCACAATTTTTTTTGGAAAAAACGAAAACAGCGTGGCTGTGTAAACTTGGCCGAAAAAAATATTTTAAAAATAACTTGAATGCTACGAGAGCGCAAAATTTAGTTTTAACGGCGCAAAATGGCACCTAATTATAGCACAATTTTTTTTGTAGAATTTAAAAAAGTACGGATAACTTTGCGCACCTGTATTGGTTAGTATTTCACATCTATTACGAAAGTGCACAAATGTTTGCACGCTGTGCACTGCTGTCAACCTACGATGCGAAAACGATTGGCTTTTAGATAATATGGGATTGCATCGGTGGTACGTCGCGGCTTATGTTTGGGCTACCCAAAAATAATATTCTCATATCTTAGTATGTAGAAATGGACAAACATTTGTACACGGTGTACATTTGTGCACCTACGATACACAAACGACTGCCTATAAAAAAATTCAGAATTGCTTTGGTGAGTAGGTTGTCGTTTTTACAGCCCCGCCATTTTAAAATTTTCGTATCTTTGTAGAGAGAACTGCACAAACGTTGGTTCACTATTCACATTTGTACAAAATTCTGCAAAAATTTTAACGTTTGTGCACTTTCGTACACTAAGGTAAAAGGAACGCGATTTGCGGAGACCAGAGACCGCAGAAATGGTAACTTCTTTATCAAATAAATTTCTTCTCTTCTTAATGTACAATTGTTCGTTAGGGCGTAGCGTTTGTACACTTTCTCAAACTATAGCATAAAAAAATAAACATAGAACTACCGAAGAGTCAGCGCCCATCAAATGAACGACGTTTTCTTACAAAAATTTTGTTGTGGACGGATAATGCAAAATGGGACAGGAAGGAATAAGCGCACAGATGAAGGGCATCTTGGTTTGCTTACCGTCGATGCCTTGAGTACTTCTTACTACTTATGATCTTTTTTCAATTGTCGGTTGTTTCCATTAACGCTCGCGTTTGAAGTGTTTTGTTTTGGAAACTCCCATTTTAACTATGCCGAAATGCAAGTTCATATTTAATATTAGTTTAGAAGCAAACTGTATATTAGGTAAACGAATACTCCCTAGGATGTCATATGCGTAAACGTACAGAATTCAGTGTGTCTCATAGCGGTACCGGTAATATTGAACAGCATATAAAGTCTGAGAGACGTAAATGTGTCGACCATGCCACCGCTTCGTGTTCTTCGATATTAAATTTTTCAAGAAATCGGACGAAAACAGAAGGTATTGTAGTAAATGTATCGAGACGTACAGCGATTGAAGAATTAAATGTTGATCATGGCAAATGGAATTTACAATTTTGACGGATGCTTCAAACCACGATAACAAGAACATATATCTTTTTTTGATGCCCTTTTGTCCATCATACGAACGCATATAAGTAAAATATTTTGATCTCCAAGATCAACATGAAACTTCTGATATTTTCAGTTTATTTTCTTTGCAGCTCCGAATAGAGAAGTGCACAAACATTCGTATACTGTGCACATTTGTGCACCTACGATGCACAAACGATGGACTATAAAGAAATCCGAAATTTCTTTGGTGGGGGCTGCCGTTTCTACAGCCCCTCAACTTTATTTTCTTCATATCTCCGTATAGAGATGTGCACGATGCACAAACGATTGGCTATAAAGAAATCAGGAATTTCTTTTGTTGGGGGAGGGAGGCTGCCCTTTCTACAGCCCCTCAACTTTGCTGTCTTCGTATCTCCGTATATAGATGTGCACAAACGTTCGTATACCGCGCACGTTTGTGTACCTACGATACACAAACGATTGACTGTTTATTTACATTTCCAATGCTCCACCCGAAGGTACTGCATTGGCCAGGAGGCGAGTTTTTTGTTGCCTGGAAATTTAGAATTTTGCCGAACCCTTGCCGTTCCAGGCAAGGTAGGGATCTTTAACGTGCGTGACAATACTCACACACGGGACCTCCATTTAACCTCTCATCCGAACGAGGGCGTAATATTTGTGAAAAATGCTCGCCTGCCTTTTTTCAAGCAGTCGGCCGTGTCGGGATTTGAACCCGGGACCTTGGGATCCGTAGTCTTACGCTTACTACATTGATCCACGGCGACGCCTAAAAACGATTGACTATAAAAAAAAATCCGAAATTTCTTCGGTGGTATGGCTGCCGTTTCCACAGCCCCCCATTTTCGTTTTCTTCGTATCTTTGTATAGAGAGGTGCACAATAGTATATTACATTACTAGTGTGGAAAGTGACCCATTTCACACGAGTGGAAGAGTATTGTCGCACGAGGCGTAAGCCTCGTGCGACTATTCCACGAGTGTGAAATGTCACTTTCCACGCTAGTACTGTACACTATTTTTCCGACGACCACCACTAAAAATAATTACGAAATAGTTATTTTTATGTTTATTTGCAATAAATGTGTACACAATAATGCAAGACAGACAGACAGCTATAAAATTTATTTGACGTTTTGATGTTGAAAATTCGAACGCCTACTTTGTTTTTGTTTTTATAAAATCCGCGACTCTGTTGCTTTTAGCGTATGCATTCTCAATTTTTATTGAAGAAATCATTTCAATTACAAACTAATATGAGTAATTACATCTTTAGGTAAAACGGAAACTGTCAGTATCGATTTACCTATGAGTATTTTAAACTGTTATTAGCCAAAACGAAACGAATGAATGCAAAAAGGTAGAAACCGGTAGTCGTTTGGGTTGCCTAGGTAACTAGCATACTAACATCAGTCATATCACTCTAGAGTTGAAAAGTATTTCAACACTAGAGTGATATGTACTTTCGCACTCTAGAGTGATATACTTTACTTTCTACATAAATAAGTAGTGTGTAATCTGTTGTTTTCACAAGTGGTCGTCGGAAAACGTTCGTTCACTGTGCACATTTGTGCACCTACGATGCACAAACGAATGATGTGGAAAAAGTTCAAATTTTAATTGTGGGAAGAAACTGTGGAAATTGACTTGGGGTAAGTGTTATTAGTAATACGTTCGTGACGTATTTCATCGCCTCGAAGAATCTCCCAAGTAAATTTGCGGTTTATTTGTGCATGACATGTGCACCTGTATTTAGCTCTGAATGTGAGGTTAAGGTTACAATATGAAATAAAAAAGTGTTCCATACAAATAGATATACTACATATCTGCAGTTTGTTAACAAAAATGGTTCAATATATCAAGTATACGAGAAGGTACTTCTCGTGCTTTACGAAACAAAAATGTTATTGTTTACTAATTATTTATAAGGTTCTTTAAGCATTTTTAGATATTTGACAATGCAGTTCCTGTCGTTTAAAACTTTTTGTTTAAGTGGCACTTGTCTCACGTGTATTTACTTTAGCATATCTGCAGCTCAAGTACTCGACACGCTACACATTCAAGTGTGGATTTTAGGCCGTTGTTCAATTGGCGAGTGGGTCGTCCGTCTACATCTTTATATTTTATATTTATTGTTGCCATATAAGACTTATAAAGGGTACTCCTATAGAAATATGTAAATATGAACGCTTGTTCTGCTCTATCTACAGTAGGAAAAGAATACTTACAAGGAAGAAATGCTTTGAAAGCGTAATTGGACGTAAAATATGAGATTCTTGGTACTGATATTTAAACAACTTCTGTAGGCTGTTATTTAGTAGATCGAATATTGTTACCAATAACAACAATACGCTAATAAAGTACTGGCATTTATCGACGGCTTTTATCGGTAAACCCTTTGGCAGTTTGTTGTTAAGATAAGCTTCTGTTAGATTTACTATAATACTACGGCATTTAACGATCTATTGAATAAGTACGCATAACACCTTGAAATATTCTCACGTTTGTGGAAATTTTAATAGCACATGAAATTTAAGACAAGTACACAAAGAGCTGCAACTCGCTTCAATAATAATTGAAACGTGTGAAAATTGGATGCCTGTATAGTTTCTGTTTAATTATAAGTTGTACTTATTTGAAAACAGTGCATGGAAACGCTTTTATAAATTCTAACATTTCAATTTTTTTATTACGAAGAAAATTCAAAGCATCTTTGTTATTATTCTTATAGCTTCTAGCAAAAATTTTGCTTCTGAAAATTTTGGTAAATATCAAGTTACTTAGTTCAGATGTCCATTGACGCTAAAAGGAAATTGTCGGAGAATTACAAGTGCGTAGGGATGGACTCGGGCTCGGGCTTTCGGGCCGGCCCGGCGCAAGCCCGGCCCGATTTCAGGCTCGAATACGGGCCGGGCCATTGACAACTTTATTCGGGCCGGGCCCGGACCAGGCCTATCTTTTTTCGGGCCGGGCCGGGCCAAACGACTCGAGCCGACCCGAACTTTTCGGGCCGAAAAACGCACGAGTAGATACTCCATCGTCCCTTCACTTCTATCTCACATTGAGTAAGTAAACGTTCTTAATTATATTTTCACGTAGTGTCTTCATCAACCCATTTTAGTGTAAAGGAGACGTGATATTATAACTCACTTCTTATACCGAATATTTTTTCTAGTCCTATTTAATGTTCCTCATGTTGTACTTTAGGCAAGTTAAAGATGCCCAGGAACATCAAACTAGGTGATTTATTCATAATTCAAAAGTTTGCACGATTTATATTATGTATATGAATATACTCCAAATCTCAATCATACGGCGAACGTCGATATTATCAATCGCGTGTATAATTTATGTCTACCGCCTAAAACACTAGAGAGTTATTGCAAACTTCATTTTACCAATTTTTTAATAAAGTTTTTTCTTATTTGACATTTACACATGCGCAATTACACCTTTAATGTTTGTACTTTATTAAAATACAGGACACCTTTATTTAATTTAAATACAGGCAGGGAATGCTTTTATTTAAGGCGTCTTAATTTTGACAAATGCCTAACGTACAAACTTACATTTAATTGTCTGCTTTGTGTATAAATATAGCGAAATAAATATGGTTTTTTGTAGTGTTGTTTCCGTAATTAAATTTAGAAATATAATGTCCAAGTTTATATCACGAAAAAGATATAAAACGTCAACGCTCTAAATACGAGGATGCTGTTTTGTAATGCTTTTTCTAGAAGTAAACTGTAAAAATCCTTTTGAAAACAGATATGCCATATGCTTGGAAAGGAGTAACAACAGTGTCTTGAAGTAAACTCAAAAAGTATTCCGTGAAAACACTTTGACACCACATACAAATGTTATCGAATCAGTTGGAAATAAAAGACTCAAATAATAAAAAAAGGTTCATCTTTGTGTTAATACAATTTCTTTGATTTTTTCCAATATAGTTAAACATGTATTATAGGTCACCTTATCACAAAAGAGATTAATTCTTTATTCATTTTTAAAACATAACCTATAGATATAGAATACTAAACATATATGTCAGAATAAAGAGTAAGGGAAAAAACACTTGCACTAACACTCCTTTAGATTGTATGCAAACTTTAAAAAAAGGATACTTTATTTGAAGATTCTTTTAATAAAGTCTGCTTGGAATGAGTTTGCAACAACTCTCTAATTTCAAGTGGGTAATTTTAGTAAAATTCTTTGAAGTAGGAACGACAAAATAAAGCGGACGCAAGTTTATTATAAAGGTTATAAGGTGCGTTAAGCGTACAATTTCATAAACATTGAAAATTGCTAAACATTTTGTACCTTTGTTACCTATTTCTAGGATTTTTTAAAGAATTGCTATGTTTATTTTTAGCATAAATTAATTACCCTATTTTTCTCCCTTATTAATTCAATACCCGGTCGAATAAATTCTGTTTCTCCTGTAATACCTTCAACATAATTAATAATAAACACGCTCTGGAATAAATTCCTCAACTTAAATCTAGTTGCTTTGAAACGACAAGTTTATGCAACAACTAAATAGTTATATCCTGCTTCAGGTACCCGTTATCTTGGTATACATTACGACCGCCTATAATGATTTTCTCTATTGCTTCAATGTAAAAAATCGCACACTATCTGATAAAACCCGGGCTTTCCAGTTTTAATCGCGCTTCGATAAGCGAGGATTTGCAGTTGGAATTCGTGTTATTTGAACCATTGTTAAATTTGCTTCTATAGCTTGTGCGTCGACATATTTTCTACATTATTCGTCACCGTATTTCAAAAGCAATGCACGTCTGTTTATTTTCTGTTCGACAACTAGGAGGTGTCTTACGTGGATTGCTTTTTTTAAATGGAGGCCAAATGGGTTCTTTCTTTCTGTAGACCAACTGCTTTTGTGCGTAGCTCGTTGCTGTAGTTACGATGCCAGGGTGAATGGATCCTGAATACCGCGGCGTTTCTGTGTTGACTCACCCCCGACGGTTTTCAAGCTAAGTATCCGGACACCTACAGGTATGCAACTCGTTTTCTTTTGTGTGTGTCAATGAGATATTCCGTATCAACATTTGGTGTAGTTATGTGACAAAAAACGTCACATTGTAGAACTATTGTTCGTTGCTGCTAATCGATATTATCGCTCTACATGTGTGATGTACCTGTGTTAAAAGTATTGGACAGACACACGCTTATTCCTTTGTACTGATTAGTTTATTTTACAAACGGTACTATGTACGATTTAAAAGATATCTGACAAAATCTCCCACACGTTAATTCTTTACCACTAATTAGTTATTTTACAAAAAGTATTAGGTGAAACTTTAAAAATGCTTGACAAAAGCTCTTACAGGTTTATTTACTACTGATTAATTTTATTTTGTGTAAATACGAGATGCGCACTTCGTATCTAATGTACTAAATTGTTCATATCACTCAACCGATTGCTTTCAAATAGTAACGCTTACTTTATTGCTCTTGCTTGTTTGTACAGAATCCGTTATTTATCTTTATTTGTTAATAGATCATCGTGGGCGATGTGTTTTTTGTTTCTTTTTGGTATGTAGGCAAATCCCCCCACTCTCCGCGTTTAATTGTTAGCCTGGTACTTACTTTTCTTCCGGCTACGACTAGGTACGTAGCAGAATCAAAAATCAAATGATATACTACGATATGTTCCACAAGTATCTTGATTGTAATTCAAAATCATTATACTCTTAAATTAAACAAAAGAGTGATAGTTACTTGTTGAACACGACAGAAAAAAATATCTTCTCATTCGCTGAATAGAAGTCGGGCCGGCCGGGCCCGGCCCGGCGGGCCGGGCCGTCAATCTTTATTTCGGGCCAGGCCTCGGGCCGGGCCGGTTACCTTTCTGCGTCGGGCCGGCCCGGCCCGGCCCGAGTCCATCCCTACAAGTACGAACAAAAACTTCAGAAATCAGATATAAAGAAAATGCCCAGATCACCGTAGGAACCTGGAAGCAAAGGGGTTCAAGTGCTAAAAGTCATATTGTAGGGAAAACACGTCCAAAGTTGAAAACATATTAAAATATTAAAATTACACACATGTTTTGTTGGAATGTCTGAAATCTACCTGATTGTTAATGTAGTTAATCCCTACAAAGGCGTATAGGGGCTACAAAAAAATCGCTCTACTTATTTTAGTTAAATTTCGACTTCAGATCTCGAAATTTAGTTAAAACTTCGACTTCGATGTCGCAATTTATTAAATTTCGACTTCAATCTCGAAATTTAGTTAAATTTCGACTTCGATGTCGAAATTTATTAAATTTCGACTTCGATCCCAAAATTTAGTTAAATTTCAATTTCGATCTCGAAATTCGGTAAAATTTCGACTTCCATCTCGAAATTTAGTTAATTCGACTTCGATGTCCCCACAGAAGTAATAGCAACAGTCCATTGCAATCAAGACGAAAACAACTTAGCATTAACCGGAAGTAAATTATTCACCCTTAAGTAAGATTGTTATTTAAAACTGAAAAATGAAGTAATCAGAGTTTATCAAGATCCCGTACAAACCAAGAAATTAGCAAACTTACCCGAATTACAAATCAAGATAACGCAAGACGAAAACGAAAAAATTCTTCGAAAACCCATGCAACTCCAACATCTGGAACTAGACTACTTCAACCACACCATGAAATTTATGGAAAATTATAAGGAACATCTAAGCGAACTAAAAACGCTCAAAGTGCACTACGATAACATTAGTGTTTGGACAATTATATTAATTATTTTGACTATTTTATTGATCATTTATGTAATTTACAAAATGTATATTAAGTATAAAAATAAAGAACACATTTTTTGATTTAAAGCAACAAAGGTGAACAAAGAAACAAATGTACCATTAGAAACTATGAATTTTAAGCAATGAAATTAAATGAATTTAATGAATCTTAAATTAAAAATCAAGAAAAGGAAAACCCTTAATTTTTAATGTATGTCTTGAGGAGTTATGTATCAACCAATTGATGTATACATATTAAAATAGAATAATTAGGAAATTATTAGAAAGCGTAATAAAATGTTAAGTGAAGTGCAACAAAGTAAATACAAGGACAATTTATGAAGTTTATTAATGTTCATGAGAACGGATACGCTACTTTGTATCGCAGACGACAGTGACACTGCAGATTTCAAGTCACAGACGGTCAAGATACCGTGATTACTTAGAAATTAAGATTACAACATTGTAATTATGAATAGTATTAAGAATAAGCAGACATGAGATCTGCACGTTCCCACAGCCATGTGAAGGGGTAGGAACATTATAAAAAGCCCGGGAGCTCAAGGACCCGGCAGTCAGTCGAGTGATCCGCTATAGCATTGCAGTTTGCTAGACTACTCAAAATAGTACATTTATTAATTAATTTTCAACTTAGAATAATTTGAATCAACTTGTCAAAATTCCACAATTAATTTCTGTATAAATAAAATTAATTTGTTAAGAAGTTTAAGAACTGGTTTTTAAAAAGGCAGCTCCAAAGGCCCGAACCTTAACTCACGTAGCATAAATTTTGACGCCCTGGCGTGGGGTTCCGATTTTGTCTTGGGTAATGTTTGTTCCAAGTTTGGTTTCGCTTAATTTCTGGCCCAATTTATGTTTGCTGATACTGCCTAATTTCCGACATTACCCGCATTTCTCGGTCTGATGCTACTTTTCTCTTTCGGCTCTTTGGTGTCCCTCACATGGGAATCGATTATATGTATTTTCAGATGGGTTTGATCTTAAATTTTGATTGTGTTTTCTTTCTTGATCGCTAAGTATCATTGGTTGGCTCATTTCAGATTATCGGAATTGTGTTTTCGCCGATAATTCTAGTCCGTTGAAAACGCTGGCGCCCTATTCTAATTTCTATTTTGTTGTTTCGCTCCTATTGATGTCATGTATTCGCAATAATTTTTTTTGAACTTCTATTGAGTTACGGTTAGCCTTTATTTAGTTACTTTCTCCCAATTTTTTTTTTTTATTCTGATTGAAAATGACAAATCATAGGCTGGCGGTGTTTAATATGATTTGTAAGAGATGGCAAAAGTCATCCGAAAGCATTACTAACTATTTCGCGTGTGTGACGGGTCTGTTTGGGAACTATGGTTCTTTTAGTGGAGATGTTCAATTGTCCGTTTTGCTTCGTAACCTTGATCCATTTTATAGAACCCATTTGCTTACCATCCACTCCTTGCAAGAAGTAAAAGACGGCTGAAGTTAGAACCTGCGAAGATTCTGGCCGATAATTCCGTATCACCTAGTCACGACCAACATACTGTTACTGCTGAACCGGAATCAGCCCCTCCTATAGTGCCCAAGTCAGTTGCAACTCCTTTTTCAGCTTCCTACCAAGGTCTTCTTGTGTGAGAGTGAAATTTGAATATTTCTGGTGACCCAAACACTCTTACCGTACATGATTTTTTGGGACAGGTCGAAGAACTCCGACGAACTCAACATGTGTCAGAACTGCAGTTATTTGAGTCTGCAGTGGACTTGTTCGAATCTAAAGCGTTATTTTGGTATCGTGCTAATCGCAATAGGTTTTCTGATTGGAAGTCGTTGTCTAATTTACGGATCTTGCTTATAAGTCTACTACTATTGAGGAAAATACTTTTACTTCACATGACCGAGTTGTTAAGATTTCTCCTACGGGTAGATCCAATACTTCTTTCGTACGTCCTACTGTTCTTCCTCCTAGTTCTACTTCTACTCGTCAGGTGGTATGCTTTAATTGCGACAAACCTGATCATGTTTTGACACGTTGTACTCGTCCTCAAATACTTCACTGTTATGGTTGCGGATATAAGGGAGTTTCTCGCTGCAACTGCCCACACGGTCATCCTACTACTAATTGATCTTCGAATCTTATTTCCAATTCTGTTCTCAGCTCTAGGAGCCAAATTTCTTCTGCTGCTAACTCTACGTTCTCTTCTGCACCTCAACCAGGTCATCCTGCCACTACTATCAAAACAGACCCTTCTTCGATCAACATAGCTTCTCAAGGGTTTGTTCCCGCCTTCTTAAACGATTCCACCCACAAAATTCTTGTAGGGTATGCAAGCACAAATATCGCCGAAGTGACGATAACTTCTAATTTAGTCAGCGAGGGTCCTGTTGAACTTCGTGAACCTGTATCTTTATGTCTGTTGCTGTTGCAGTCTTTACATGTTCTTGCTTTCTTAAATGTTTCTACTCAAGAAATTTCTGCCGTGCCGGCAATCACAGCCGTAGCTGAAGTGAAGATAATTTCTAAGACGGATAGAGAAGGTTCTGTTGAAGTTAGTGAACCCGTAGCTGTGATGCCTGTGGCTGTTGTCAAGTTTTACCTGATCCTGTTTCGTTATCTACTATTGTTAATGAATCAGTTCCTATAGTGGCTGAAGTTTTGTTTGTTCCTACTCTGTTGTCTAACAGTAATGAAGTCTTACTTGATTCTATTCCTTCATCGGACGTTGATGAAACGTTACCTACTCTTACTCATTTTTCTCATGCTGACAAAATGCTACTTGCTTATGTTGTTTTATCTAAGGTTGGCAGAATCTTGGCTGAGGTCCTTTTATCTATTGTTGACGAAGATCAACCTGATTCTGCTTACTTATCTATTGTAGATGAAGTTCTTCCCGATGCTGTTTGTTCTTGTAAGGTTGATGAAATTATGTCTGGTGCTGTTTTTTTCTGTCATATTGACAAACTTCATTCTACTCCTTTATCTAACATTGGCGAAGTTCTACTTGATACTGTTTGTTCTTGTAACGTTAATGAACTCCTACCTAGTTCTGCTCCTTTATGTAATATGGTTGATGTGTTATCGGATTTTGCTCCTTTTCCTAAGGTGGAGACTCCTACAGCCAATGTTGTTTTCGTTCATCCATGTGATACTTCTAGTCCTTCATCTAACGTCGTTGAAATTTTATCTACTTCCGTCCCTCTAGCTAACGTAACTGAAGTGTGCACTGCTTGTGTTCTTTTCGTAAGGTTGATTCTCGTACAGCCAATACTTTATCTCTTTCTACCGTTGATGTTCTGACAACCAATTCTAAAAACAAACCACTTTCTTCCATAACGCGTTGTGAGTTTCCTAAACTACCCTCGCCACCACTTACTCAACCTCGTGCTACAACTACTATACCCCCTGCTATTCCTGTTTGGCAGAAAACTGCCCAAAAGAGACAAAAATTAATCTATGCGGATTTCGAACCTAAAAGTATATGTCGGCAAAACCTTAATGTCCTTGATCTTGTTTCATTTTCTTGCTGGCGGCGCAAACGTCTTAAGCCCAACTAGTCCTTGCGCCCCAGATTCTTATGCCGATTTTGCTCTCTTTAGGTTTTGATTTCTGGACTTTTTGCTAGGTTTTCTTTCTTTTTTGTTTTCTTTTTCTTTACTCCGTGTGGTTCCGGAACTAGAATAGCCCCATGGTACAACCTGCCTGCCGTAAGAGGCGACTAAAGTGGTCTAACACATATACACACGCACACACACGTACATACACATACGCCCAACACATACACTTTTACACACACCCCACGTACACACACACACACACACTCACATATTCATACATCAACACACACGCACACGCGCGCACACGCACACACATACTCATACATAACTACACTAGGATTTGGTTTGATTTTCTTTTTGTACTGTTTTTTTGTTTGGTTTTAGAAACGGGGTGTCTTCTTCTTGCATGTTTGATGCTGCTACGATATGGGTTTTGTTTGCTTTAGTTTACTTTCCTGTTAGTTTGGATCCAATTTCCTTTCCCTATCCTTTTGCTGATCTTCTTTGTTGTCGGTCCCTATTCCGATTGTGTTTCGTCCATCCGCTCCTGTGGTAGGTGCTTTGTAGTCCGTTTTTCTTTTCTTCGAAAACCACGACTTAGTCGACTTTAGGACTAGTTAGCATTTCTTTTCTTTAGTACTTTGGTTGTTGTGATTCCTGGTTACCACAGTTTGTAGTACATCGTTTCTTTTACCAGCGTTTTTTCTCTTCCTCTCGTTCTCCCTTGTTGTTTCTTTGCATAGTTGAGGCTTGACCCTTGGGTCCTGTTTTGGCTTGTACTGTTGGTTTTCTTCGTCGTTCTTTTTCTTACTTTGGTTTTATCGCAAGAAACCAATTTCTTCTCTTGAGGTTGAAAACTTTGCTGTTTTTTTCTAGAAATATCCGTCCTTCGACGACTTTTCTTTAGTGTCGATGCCGTTTCATCTTTGTCCTCGGTGATTGCTACCTTCTACTTTTCCTGTATCCTCTAAACTTTTTGCTTTATCCTGTACCGTGGTTCGCCGAGCCGGATGAGACTTCCTTTTTTATTTCGGAGCGCTTTCTTTTTATTTACTCCGTTAAGCTAATTTTTTTTCTTTTTCTCTTTCTATTATTGGCCTTTCGAGCCGGATAAGAGTTCTTTTTTCTTTTTTTATCTTGGGTTTCTTTTTTTGGTTTCTTTTGTTTTCGTAACGAATTTTCTTTTAGTTTTTAAGCGAATTTTTTTTTGTGTTTGGTTTTATTCTTTCGGTACTGCACGCTCCCGCAGTTTGGCTTTCCTACCCCGACCTATTAATTTTGCTGGGGGAGATTCATTCAAATAGATTCCGTTTATACTCTTAAATCCATTGACAACATCCTGTATATGTTACCTGTTTATAATAAATGCGCTTTCTAATAATTTTTAACTCAAATCTATTTGCTTTAGAAAGACAGCTTATGCTATAAATTAAATAGTTTATATCCTGTTTTCGTTATCCGTGTTTTCCAATCACCTGTTAATATGGTATGATAACAGGAGTATTGCATAGAATTTTTGTCATTTAAACGAGTTAATTTGTATTTGATTCTTTCTTTTGTGTTGTCTTAAAAATTTCGTGCAAACACTGTGTGGTGAGTATCCTATTTTTAAAAAATGTACTTTTCTTTGGTAAGGGGTTTAATCGTTTGCGGTAATTGTTATAGCTCCACCCGGTGAACTGGAAAGATCTGGTTGAACCGCCGCTCCTGTTGGTACAGGAGGACACGCGCATGGCGTGATCCCGAGAGCACCTGTTTTGCGCTGTCCTTGGAGACGGTGTGACTAGCCTACACCTCGGACATGCTGGTGAGTGTTTCTTCATTGTATACGTCGAAACCATATCTATTTGAAGTTTACATTTTAAACTCAGGCATTCCCAACATTAATTTGCATGACCGAAAACTATGGAACTATTTTGCTATTTATTGCCCTGCTAGTACATTTGTACTATTTGTTTTAAATTATTAAAAAAAATTTAAAATGATTACCTTTAGGGGAGAGGATGTTTGTCAATAATATTGTATTTTTTCTGATAGTTCTATGTACTGAATTTGTGTATTTACACTGATACTGTAGGGCTGTGGTTTTTAGACCTGTAATTGGATAATTTTTCTTTGCGTAATTCATATGGGGAGGGACCTAGAAACTATAGCTCGCCAACTGTAAGAAGTAATTTGTTTTGTGTATTATGGTTATTGATTTTGTTTCTTGCTTTTGTTGTATACTACGCTTCTGTCTAACCAGAATGTTATTTAGAATAATAATAAGTACTAATAAGTAGGTTTAATTTTTTTATTTTTATTTCAGGGTTTCCTTTAATTTTCTTTTCTTGTATTTATATGACCACGCCCACTCTACCAACCGAGCCCGGTCACTTTCTCTCCTTGGTTCTTTTTTGATTTTTGACTACGTCGCTACACGTAGCACGTTGTTCAAAAACTTAACAATTACGGTCAGTCACCCAACGTCTAGAAGACATTATTTGATTAGTTGAATACGTCTTCGATCTACTTAGTTGGTTGACGACCACCAATCAATGTCTTCTGATCCCACTAAAACCGACGTAACTTATAAGTTAGATTAGACGTTCTTGTATAACGTACAAGAACATTCTTACTACAATTATAACTTATAGATGGGGTTATATAGAATAATTAAAGAAACCGTGGGTTCTTTAATATTCTCAAATGAAACCAGTGAGCTTTAAGGAAGAATTTCCTTAAAATGATGGAGCGCAAATATCTTCCGACTATGCTAGGGGTATATTCCTCGGGTAGAGCTTATGAGGATTGGTCATGGTTCTTTTTACAAAACATTATTTCCTTACTAGGGCTTGATTCTTACTAAAACAGGGGTTTAGTGAGGGCGCCACCAAGTCATTAAATTTTAAACACAGGGTTTCCCTAAGGGGGACTTGGAAGTCCTTAGAGAGGAATATCGTATTAACTGCTTACGCAGGTGCTGTAAAGAAAATTGAATTAAATTAACAAGGTGAGAACACAAGAGGTATACTCTTGCTACCTCATAATAAAACTGAAAAGATTAATTATGCACACAATTTTATGAACACAAATATTAGGCTTCATATTCTGAAAGAGCAATTAAAGCTTCTTTGTTAAATCGGAGTTACCATTATCATTACCTCGAAGGTATATATGCCTGTGTAACAACCCGATTTTTAATCGCTTTGTTGAGCATAAAATTGTATATTTCACAAACCGTGATGGAATTATTATATGTACGGGTTACAAAGCCTGCATAGACCGTGGTGGAATAATCTCATACAAGCAAATGCTTCTATATTTTAAAAAGCTTTCGTTTTACATCTACGGTACCTGAGATCGCATAATATTTACAATACAATGTAGTGAGAGGGTTTAGTTTCTGGTATTTAAACATATGGTGCGGCCTATGGCCGCAGGACCGGACGAATTCATTGGGGTTTTTGCAGGAATGTGGTTGCAGATGTAAAGAAACAGTAATGATTCTGGGCTTTTTTTGGTGTGTGGTCTTTGGGTACAGACGTGTTTATGTGTGTGCTTAGAACACGTGAGTATTTATTTTGTTTGAAGGACATTTTTTTAATAATGCAAAGCAACCCTTTGCTATGAGTTTTATTTCGATTCTGCATCACTTTTTGTAGCGTCTTATTAATTTGTAGGGAAGGATTACTTTAATTCTACATAGACGCTACGACGGTGTGCTATTGCTTAGGGTTATTTAAAAGAAAATTCCTTTGCTTCAACTACCGGTCATTGGAACGTAATAAAGACGTGAACTAACCTTTGTTAATAGCTCAGTAAAGAAAGCTTTTTCGGATTTACGTGTCAAACTTTTGTAGTGTTGTAAAGGTTAATTATTATAGACCAGTTGATACTGTTTACTTTTGATCGCGGAAATGTATGTTCGTTCTACCTATAGTCGCTAAAGACGGGGTGCGGGAGCCGTGTTGCGAGCTATAGGCCGGTCTGTTTTTTTTTGTGAATTATAGTGACAGTAAATTACGTTCGCGTGTTCCAAAAAATAATCATTGAAGAGAGCATACGGTATTAACCCATGGAATCCTTGATTTAATCTGTACATACGGATACCGTGTTGTAAAGACAGTAATGCATAGTTGTGTTTCACAGTGCTTTTGTTAATATAATTAAAGGTCTTAAGTTAATCCTAGTTAGGCTAAAGATTAGGTATATGTGACGACGTGCACGTCCCTAGATATCAATTAGGTTAGATAGAATTGCGTTTATTTTATGTCGGAATAGTGGGCCCTGTAGGCCCTATTTCATTTCGAGTTCAAGACTGTTTATTTATTTGTGTATATATCTGCTTTTCCTGACAGTCGATGGTATAATAAAATGTTATTGCTTTTTCTAAACTACGAGTTTATTTCATGATTACTTTTATTAGGTATCAGTGCCTTTCCGCTGATTGGCGCCCATGTTTATTATAAATTGTTAATATATGTATTGATGATTTTTATCCATATCGCATATTTGGTAAGTACAAGCAAGGTTTTAGTCATGAGTTTGAACCACGACCTACGCCGCTGAGTTTAGTCTGCCTGGCCTTAATTAACCGTCTTGACTGGTCTTTACAGACCCTCGACGGACGGTTGATTAGGTAATTATTACACTAGCGCCTAACGCTTGGGGCTCTAATTTTGTATCGTTTTTACGTTGCTCAATTTTTTCAAACATAATTGTACTAACGCAAACACTCTTGAATTGTCGTGCTGAAGCATTTGCTTTTACTTGCCAAGTTGAATGTACATTATAATTTTTTTGTGGAGTTAACATATACGTGTATTTTGAATTTATTGAACTGATATTATTATTGAAAATGTTTATAGTAGAGTCTTTAAAAGCTGACGAGCTGAGTCACGAATTATTAATTCGAAATTCAGATCCTTCTGATAAAACTGTTGATGTTAAAAGAAAATTATTACGTTCCAAACTTGCATTAGAAAAAATGGATGTTTCAATTTTTTCTAACTACGAAAAAATTCAAATTAATCAAAAAGACGAATTAAATTGTTTAGAACAAAAAATTAATGAATTAGAATCCTTGCTTCACTCTTATAAAATTACTCCTAAGAAAAATGAATATTTACGGTTGCATACCAGACTTTCGCACGTCTATCGAAGGTTAACATACACAACTTTCAATGAAGAATATTCTTCATTTCATTCACAAATATTTTCTCGTTGTATTAAGTCTATTGAAATGTTAGAGCAAGTCCATGAAGAACAAGAATTTAATTCTAACTTTACGTATTTTTCTTTAGGTGTTAATCGCGACTCTACTCATGTTCCTACCGGAAAAGACCTACCTTCTACGTCCAACATTGTCACCCACACTGAGCCTTCAGTTGGTATTTCAACTAAGGACCTTAGTACCTTAATTGACTCGCTTAGTAGAACTCGTTCAGCGGTTCCGATTTATAAATGGGGTCTCCAGTTTACGGGTGATCCGAAAAATATTTCTGTTTTATCTTTCATTCAACGTTGCAATGAGCTTCAGGTTGCTCGGAAGGTTTCTTCTGAAGATTTATTCGAAGGAGCCATTGACCTATTTTCTGATTCGGCTCTGGCTTGGTTTAGAGCCACCCGTTCCTCTGTTCATTCCTGGGATGAATTAATTTACAAACTTAAACAAGACTTTCTCCCCGAGGACTACAATGAAAATTTATTGGCCGACATAAAGGCGCGAAAACAAAAAATTAAAGAGTCCCCTATTGTTTATATTTCTACCATGGTAAATTTATTTGCTCAATTGGATGAAGCTATTGCAAACTCCGAACAACTGAAAATTATTAAAAGAAATTTGCAATCTTTTTATGCCACTCAATTGGCTTTGATTGAGGTTACGGACATTTCGCACCTAATCTCTTTATGTAAAACCTTGGAAGGTATTAAATTACGACATGCACCTGTCGAGGAGCTTCCACTTCCAACAGATTGCCATTCAGTCCAAATCCTAGGGTCCTTGTTTCACCTACTACAAAAATATAGTAGCAAGAACTGATATTTCTAATTTCTCAAAACGAATACTGCCAAGTCTACTACAATTTGTTTCAACTGCAAAAAATTAGGTCATTCATTTCATACCTGTGCCGAAAAGCGCGCATTATTTTGTTATTTGTGCGGACAACACGATGTTACTTCATTGGATTGTCCAAAATGCTCCCAGAAGTCAAAAAACTAGTTTCGAAGAGTCATTTCGTTAGCCGATGTACCTCTTCACCAAAATTTGCGCTGGCTGACAAAAAGATTTGGCCCGATTGGCTTCAAAAAGTCAAAAATTTTTTACAAACTACTAAAATTTCTTCTAATTTCTATAATTCTGAAAGAGATTCCAGACCTCATATCGCTGTTAAAATTTTTAACGATAATTTAGTTGCTCTATTGGATTCTGGCGCAACGACCACGATATTAGGAAATCGGGAATATTTTAATTGACAAATACGATTTAAAATTAAATCGTAACGATGAGTTTTCGTCACTCTCTACGGCTGATGGTACTTCACAGTCTATTCTTGGTAAGATTACTCTGCCACTTTGTGTTAATGGTCTCACTCATGAATTATCAATTTTGGTTTCTGATACAATTGAGAATGCCCTTACCCTTGGTGTAGATTTTTGCCAATTATTTGAAATTAAAGTAGACTTTTCTACAAAAGAATTTTTTGCTTGTTCTTCTGAAATTGATACTTTTCATATGATTAAATGTGCTGATGAATTGGATGAAGGTCAAAAATCCGAATTGAATCGTATTATTTCTTTATTTAACTTACTCGATCGTCCAGAATTGGGTCGAACTGATAAAGTCACTCATACTATTATTACTGGCGATGTTATTCCAATTAAACAACGTTATTATCCTTTATCACCTGCCATGCTAGCACATGCAAATAAAGAGATTGATGAGATGCTGGCTCAAGGCATTATTAGCCCGAGTTCTAGTCCTTGGAATTCGCCGATGCTGTTGGTTAAGAAGAAGTCGGGAGAATTTCGTGTTTGCTTTGATGCAAAAAAATTGAATTCTGTAACAAAAAAAGATGCGTACCCTCTTCCATTTTTAAATGACATACTTGATAGGTTTCGCAATGCCAGGTACTTAACCTCTATTGATTTAAAGAAAGCTTTTGGCAAATACCTTTAGACGCGGCGAGTAGAGAAAGACTGCCTTTACAGTTCCTCGCCGAGGTTTATTCGAGTATAATGTTATGGCTATGGGTTTAACCAACGCGCCTAGTACGCTTCAGCGACTCATGGAGTCTATTTTGGCCATTCCTTGTCGCAAAATGTTTTTGTTTATTTAGATGATATTATTGTCGTATCGAGTACTTTTAAAGAACATATTGAAATTTTAGAGGAAGTTTACAAAAGACTTAGAGATGCAAATTTTACCATTAATCTTTCAAAATGTGAATTTTGTAAACCCAAGTTATTATATTTGGGTTATGTTGTTGATAAAGACGGTCTTCATACCGATCCTTCTAAGATAGATGCTATAGTCAATTTTCCGCTACCTAAAACAGCCACAGAAGTTAAACGTTTTACTGGAATGTGTTCGTGGTATCGTCGATTCATCAATGATTTTTCCACAATTTTGGCTCCGATTAATGACCTATTAAAAAGCAAAAGGAAGTCTCAATCTATTACCTGGAATGAAGAAGCTCTTAAATCCTTTGCAAAAATTAAAGCTTGTCTCGGCCAGGCTCCCATTTTGGCTAGCCCTGACTTTACTAAGCATTTCTACTTACAATGTGATGCGTCGAATTATGGTGTTGGAGATGTGCTGACTCAAGGTGAGGGCGACAACGAAAAGGTAATTGCTTACGCATCTCGTGCTCTTAATAAGGCTGAGAAAAATTACTCGGTGACAGAAAGGGAATTGTTAGCTGTCATTTTGGCATTCAGAAATTTAGGCCTTACATAGAAGGCACACACTCAAGGTTATTACCGATCATCATTCTTTGATCTGGCTTAATAGCCTAAAAGATCCTTCAGGTCGATTAGCGCGTTGGAGCGTTAAGCTTCAGCAGTTTGATTATGAGGTGATTCATAGGAAAGGTAAACTACATGTTGTACCTGATGCTCTTTCCAGAGCTCCTGTTGAAATTAATTCTTTAAAATTTTCTTCTGATGATATCGATGACTGGTACAAAAGATGCTATCAGAAATTTCTAATAAACCTGATTCTTATCCGGATTGGAGAGTTGAAGATGGAAAAATTTATAAATATATTTCTAATAATTTATCAATTGAATCAAATTTGGTGGAATGGAAACTAGTTGTTCCAAAGTCGAGTCGTAATGAGATTTTGCAAAAGTGTCACGATGACCCTACCTCGGCTCATTTAGGAGTTTTCAAAACTTTTCAAAGATTAAAGAGTTATATTATTGGCCCAAAATGAAGTCGGACATTTCTAAATATATTCGCAATTGTAAAATTTGTTGTGAAAGCAAATCTGCTCAATTTAATCATTATGGATTTATGGGCCAGGAAAAGCAGATCTCTTTCCCATTTCAATACCTTTCTATCGATTTAGTTGGTCCTTTTCCTCGTTCAAAACAAGGAAATACAGTTCTTTTAGTCATCTGTGATTGGTTTACCAAATTTACTCTAATCCACCCAATGCGAAATGCCTCTGCACAACGTATCTGTGAATATATTGAAAATTATGTGTTTTTGGTTTACGGGTTCCACAAATTTGTATGGTGGATAATGGTCCCCAATTTAAAAGCGTTTTGTTTTCAAAATTAATGAATACTTATAACGTTCAATCCGTTTGGTTTAACGCAAATTACCATCCGCAGGTAAATTTTGTCGAAAGAGTAAATAAAGTTATTGGAACAGCCATCCGTAGTTATATTAAAGACAGTCATAAGGAATGGGATGTTGAAATCCATAAAATAGGACACGCCCTCCGAAACGCTGTTCACGAATCAACAAAATTTTCACCATCATTTTTGGCTTTTGGCCGTACCGTTCCTATTTCTGGAGATTTTTTTGGTCGGTTAAAGAATTTCAAAAAGGATGAGTTGTTTTAGAAAATCGAGAACAGTTAGTTCGAGACATGAATGAACTATCTCCAATTTTTCGGGAGGTAAAAGAAATCTTCATTTGGCGTATGAGCGCAATACCCGTTCATATAATCTAAGACGAAGACCTTTGAAGTTTAATGTTGGTGATCTTGTTTGGAGAAAGAATTTTGTTCTGTCGGATGCTACTAAATCATTTAATAAAAATTAGCTCCTAAATATTTGGAAGCTAAGATAATTGAGGTTGTTGGTACTACGACTTACCGCTTAGCGACGGTGGATGATAAACCGTTGGGTATTTTTCATGTTAAAGATTTAAAGCCACATTAAATATTTTCCTATTACCTTTATTCCCAGTTCTCAGTTGTTAAGTTGAATTCAAGATGTTGGATTTAAGCCTTGTGCATTCACTAGTATTCACATTTTATTTCTGCCTTTGCCGGTGCAGAGGTTGTTGTGGACGTTGGTCCATACACTTATTTTTGGATTTCGCCTAGAAGTCTATTTTTTTTGTATATTTTGTGGGTTATTGGATTTGAGTTTCGTTGGTGTTGGAACTGATCACTCCATTCACTTTCGGTTATTCAAACTCTGTAGTTGCAGTTTGGACTGCGCATTTTATTTAATGGAAGCTTGGCTTCTAAAGTAGATATTTGCCGATTATTAAGTTTTAATACTTAGGAACTTAGCTTCAAGAGTGGATTTGTAACTATTGTTTCGAAAGTTGCTGGAGCTAATAGTTTTCAAGTTACCTTTAATCACTTAAGTGTGTGAACCATTTTAACTTGTTGGAGATTGAAGAGAGCTTTGTTTTGTTTTCTTTAACAACAAAAGAATATTCCTATCTTTATTTTCCTATTTCCTCTTACAGTTATTCCTTTTCTTATTGCCTGAGGTTGTAGCAATTCATTTTGTTTTAGAGTTTCGATAATTGGTGTCGGGTATGGTGTTTAATATTGACTTGGTGACTTTAACGTATTTCAAGTTCAAAATGTGTCTAGTGTGGTTTCCTTACGTTGAGAGGTTAAAGGGTTGAAATTTCTTCCCGCAATTTCAACTTTTGTGGGGGGGGTGTGTAACAACCCGATTTTTAATCGCTTTGTTGAGCATAAAATTGTATATTTCACGAACCGTGATGGAATTATTATATGTACGGGTTACAAAGCCTGCATAGACCGTGGTGGAATAATCTCATACAAGCAAATGCTTCTATATTTTAAAAAGCTTTCGTTTTACATCTACGGTACCTGAGATCGCATAATATTTACAATACAATGTAGTGAGAGGGTTTAGTTTCTGGTATTTAAACATATGGTGCGGCCTATGGCCGCAGGACCGGACGAATTCATTGGGGTTTTTGCAGGAATGTGGTTGCAGATGTAAAGAAACAGTAATGATTCTGGGCTTTTTTTGGTGTGTGGTCTTTGGGTACAGACGTGTTTATGTGTGTGCTTAGAACACGTGAGTATTTATTTTGTTTGAAGGACATTTTTAATAATGCAAAGCAACCCTTTGCTATGAGTTTTATTTCGATTCTGCATCACTTTTGTAGCGTCTTATTAATTTGTAGGAAGGATTACTTTAATTCTACATAGACGCTACGACGGTGTGCTATTGCTTAGGGTTATTTAAAAGAAAATTCCTTTGCTTCAACTACCGGTCATTGGAACGTAATAAAGACGTGAACTAACCTTTGTTAATAGCTCAGTAAAGAAAGCTTTTCGGATTTACGTGTCAAACTTTTGTAGTGGTGTAAAGGTTAATTATTATAGACCAGTTGATACTGTTTACTTTTGATCGCGGAAATGTATGTTCGTTCTACCTATAGTCGCTAAAGACGGGGTGCGGGAGCCGTGTTGCGAGCTATAGGCCGGTCTGTTTTTTTTGTGAATTATATTGACAGTAAATTACGTTCGCGTGTTCCAAAAAATAATCATTGAAGAGAGCATACGGTATTAACCCATGGAATCCTTGATTTAATCTGTACATACGGATACCGTGTTGTAAAGACAGTAATGCATAGTTGTGTTTCACAGTGCTTTTGTTAATATAATTAAAGGTCTTAAGTTAATCCTAGTTAGGCTAAAGATTAGGTATATGTGACGACGTGCACGTCCCTAGATATCAATTAGGTTAGATAGAATTACGTTTATTTTATGTCGGAATAGTGGGCCCTGTAGGCCCTATTTCATTTCGAGTTCAAGACTGTTTATTTATTTGTGTATATATCTGCTTTTCCTGACAGTCGATGGTATAATAAAATGTTATTGCTTTTTCTAAACTACGAGTTTATTTCATGATTACTTTTATTAGGTATCAGTGCCTTTCCGCTGATTGGCGCCCATGTTTATTATAAATTGTTAATATATGTATTGATGATTTTTATCCATATCGCATATTTGGTAAGTACAAGCAAGGTTTTAGTCATGAGTTTGAACCACGACCTACGCCGCTGAGTTTAGTCTGCCTGGCCTTAATTAACCGTCTTGACTGGTCTTTACAGACCCTCGACGGACGGTTGATTAGGTAATTATTACACCTGAACTCACTTGTTCAAGAGAATTAAATGTTGATTGTTTAATTAAAAGTTGTTTCTTCATAAAATATTTGCATGTATAAAATTTACGTTTAAAAAGGATAATATAATTTCATCTACCCTGAGATAGGACTATGAATTCGAAAGAAATATCAAACACTTTAAGCGTTTCTTTTACTACAAAAATTAACTCAAATCTATACCAAAAATACCAGATCTGTTATTCGGTTTACAAATATATATGAAAATATCTAAATTGTCTAATAATTTAATGTTCAAAAGATGTAACTAAAATTATGCATGGATGAAACTTTAATCAGAACTCAATGGAGTTGCTTAATTTCATTAATAATAATAACTGTTATTACACTGCATTTATATTGGCAATAAAAATTTACCAAAGTCCTTTCTAGTTTGTTAAACAAAATAATAGTAATAGGTCATCCTAAAGTTATTTTCTGGTGCAGCATTGTATCAAAGTTCGCCAAGTGCAGACGTGATGAAAGAATAATACAAATTTCTTACCTTGTTTCAACAGGTGTTGTTTGTGTGATGGCGCTACATCATGTTAGAACAGGTGTTTATACATACGGTCCTTGGACAAACAATTGACGTCGCCTCCACGTGTTGTACTGCAAATAATCATCTACGTGATTTTTGTACTTGACCATATGAGCTTAAAGCGTATTTCCTATACGCACCAACGGGACAACCCAAAATCCATTACAACGGTTATCACCAATAACCAAAACTTTGATGTACTACCATATGTAGATAGTTACCAAAATAATTATCATCATGAGTTGTCCACATAGATACTTGTAAATTCATACTAGCAATGTCAAAAAGACCATTATTATTGGACGTTAGATTCAAACCATAAAATTACTATCCACTTTGCAGAACATTTCTTTAAAATTTAAAACATACAGTTTCATCGCAGAACATTTCATTAAATTCAACTATTATAGAAAAGTTGAAGGACGGTCATGCTAGACTAATATTTTCTTATCGCTACGTTGAAGTTTTTGAACCATAAACTTGATAATCGTAAATGCAAAGAAAGAATCCATATAATCTTGAAACACAACATTTAAACGACCCAATTCTTATAAAACCAGATAAAACGGAATCATTCTAACATAGGAATATTCGAAGGAGTTTTCAAATGAATATACAAAAAGATTATTTAAAGGGTATTCATAGAAATATGCAAAAGTATTTGTAAGAGAAATACTTAAAAGAATAATTATAGGAGTGTATAAAAGGAGCGCTACAACAGAATTATTTAGTTTGTCTAGTAAATAATATTTAATTGCTTACCATTATTAGAAAGCACTAAGTCACGTGTTCATTACACTTGAGCTCCACTACGGCGTAAAGCCACACGCAAATTACTTGCTAGAACCTTCAGGTTCTCTATGATATCTTCGTGCCAAGTGTTCTAGCTAAAGTGACCGCTGACACATTGTGCACGAAATAGAAAAGCTGTTTGGCCTTGATATATTTATACTAGTAATTAACGCCTGATGATAGCAACCAAACTAGCATCTCTGTATTGCGGTTAGACCACATGATTCCAATACAGATATTTATTTAATTGAAGATGTTTACTGGTATAATGGACTAGACAAAAGGTGAACAACTAATAATTTATTGGTGCTCTGCAGTGGTCAAAAAAACTGTTACAACATCAGTGGAGTTCCCACCGCAAACCATCCTCCCAAGTCTTTACGTTCGAACGAGACCTCGGTTAGGTTACTGTTGGAAATAGATATTATTATTAAAAAACACAAAACACAAATCACTTAACACGCATATCATAACAGTCTAGAATAGTTTTAGCAACAAAAAAACAAGACTTCTGATATGCGTGTTAAGTGATTTGTGTTTTGTGTTTTTTAATAATAATATCTATTTCTAACAGTAACCTAACCTCAAAAAGCCTATCGCGGGAATCGTTCGAACGTAAAGACTAGGGAGGATGGTTAAGAAAAAAATTTTGCGTTCCCACCTTATATTAACGTCGTATGGAGGTTGCGTTCATACTTGAGTATATAAGTAGGGGTGGGCGATACGGGATTTTGCGTATCGAATATCGATACATATTCTATATCGATATGTATCGATATATCGAATATCGATATATATCGATACGTATCGATAGGTATCGATACGTATCGATGCGTATCGATGCGTATCGATATGTATCGATGCGTATCGATACGTATCGATACATATCGATACGTATCAATGCGTATCGGTGCGTATCGATACGTATCGATTCGTATCGATGCATATCGATACGTATAGATACGTAGCGGTACGTATAGATATATATATATATATATATATATATATATATATATATAGCGATTCGTATCGGAACGTTTGGATGTGTAGATTAAGTATACATATCGAGACGTAGCGATACCTATCGATACGCATCTATAAATTTTTCTACTCTTTCTTTGGGAATAAAATCACAAGATTGTTTTAAAATAATGTATTTACTGACAATTCGATCTTTCACTTAAGATTGTTTGTTATCAAAATAATTAAAGTTTCAAGTTTAATATTTGTGACAGAAGTATATGTATATAAGGGTGGGCGAAACGGAATTTTGCGTATCGAATATCGATACATATTCTATATCGAATATCGATACGTATCGATACGTATCGATACGTATCGATGCGTATCGATACATATCGATACGTATCGATACATATCGAGTATCGATATATCGATATTTATTTTTTGCTGTATCGGGGGGGTCGATACGGGGGTCGTATCGATACGTATCGATATATCGATACGCCGACCCAGCCCTATATATAAGGTATAGATCGACCACAATTTGTAGCATTAACGGCGAGTAAGTAAACCGGTAGTCGGTAAAATATTACTTGGGCATGTCCTATAACCGGTGTATTCTATCACTTGCGTCAACTTTAAATTAGCAAATTGCTAATTGGCTTGTCTTAATGCTACCAGTTTCTAGATGGATAACTGTACAAATAAAAGACTAATTTCAGGTCTTACATAAACTGTCTTATTAGTGTGAAAAGACGCAAGTTCAAACCGCAGTAAAAACTGATAGCATATAAACAAGTAATAAATTGGTTTAATCATACTAAACGACGAATTTTGTATCCCAAATACATTGCTAAAAGCGTGTATAGAGAACTAATGTGCAAAATCAATTGCTAAATTTTCCTCCCTAAAGCAATGCAATGCTGCACTCATAAACGTAAGGAGAATATCTGCATTGATACAAACGGAGCTCTTAAATGCTTACATCAAAACCGACAGTATTAAAAATAGTACTTAGATATCGCGTATGCTACAAAAGTCTACAACGAAAGATATAGACAATCAACATGCAAGCCTATTAGTATATAAAGCTGCCTACACCAAAGGAAATATTTAATTAAAAAAACTAATATGTAATAACAACTACATCGAAGTTACTGAGAACCACATTTCCAACATTGCAACTATATTTTTTAATTCATGTTTATAGAAGAGCACCTAATAAAATGACCGATTTTTCAATAGTTATACGTGTCAAACTTTCTGTCAACGATAAAAGATTTGTAGTGAGCAAGATTATATAAAATATTTAACTGGGAGTACATTTTTTTCAGTTTTTGCGAAGATGCAAAGGCTAATGGATTTCTAATCTGTAAGGATGGTGCCTAAATTGTTTGATTAGTAACTCAATAACCTGTCATAAATTGATTCTTCTCGGGTGGGTGTGATAATTTTTTAGAAAAGAAAGATAAAACGTCTCATTGCTTGTCAATCAATTGTTGAATTACGCGACTATTATAAAAAACTTTGCTTCAAGTGCGGGTTGAGAAAGTAAAGTAGTCAGCGTTAACTGCGTTTTACGTGGGGTCCCAATGTTCGACCTAACGATTGGCGCGTTGCCTTTTTCCTTCCCCTTTAGTGAGTCGTTAAAAGTTGCTGTTGAGTACATCGCTTACGATATGAAGCGTATGAAGTTAGAGGAATTGCTTTGAACGCTCGGTCTTTGCAAAATTTAATGTCGACTCTGGTCTGACAAAGGTGGTTACCTTCTGTGAATACCAGGTACCAGGAAACGTGAGAAGTTAATTTCCTGTTTTCCGAAAATGCACTCTGCGGGATTGATAAGCATGCAATAATCCGAACTCTTTTGTAAAGGATTTCCAAGCGTCAGACGTATTCGACTTCTGACTGTAATGCTACGATAGCGTAAAGTATGTAGCAGTCGCAGAGCCCAAAGGTGCATAAAACTTTGGGCATGAATTTGCGAAAAGTCTATGTGGTTTAAAATCAAAATATCATATACGCAAATTCAGTGTTGATTATATTGTAATTGCTGTTTTTATGCTTTTTTTATGGCTACAGAGATTTGGTGATACGTCCTGCATTCGATTCTGGATAATATTTTGTTATGGTGAAGTTTTTGTACAAAGCCCTCTACGAAGAATATGGGATAGGATATCCATCTGGGATGGTTTGGGTCTTCAAGGTTATGTAATTACCGTAAATTCTTTTATGTATAGTCCTCCTTTGTCGACTTGACTTCTTTAATCCCTAGAAAATCTAATTGTACCCTGTAAAATTCTACCAACAAAGTCTGTAATCAGACAACAAACAACGAACACAACCCAGAAGAAACACGAGCAACAGTATCCCACCAATATTTATAGAACAATTCAGTATCTTCCTGCAGCACGCGAAGGTACTAAAACAAACTACATAAGAAAGTGGACATCAGAGTTTACGATCATGTCTACGATAAAGGTCGAAAGGGAACTCGAAGACGTCTAAGCATAGCGCATAGCATCACGACTAAAATCGTCGACACATCTACGCAACCAAATAACAAAACTAGGGCAGACAATTCAACAACACCTACCTCGTGGCAATAGCGAACAACCAAAAATCGAGTGAAATTTATCAACTGAGGAACCTCTTCTGCTGCAATCGGATCAAGTTCGTCGCATTCGAAGTTCCTGGGTGCTTCCTGCAACAGTCTAAACTGTGGATTCAAACCACGCTGCATCTTACACTACTCATAATCAAACTGTCAAGACAAACAACGCATAAATTTGCTAGAATGACAAACTCCTCTATGAGCCTCACCTAGACTAATAAACAAAAAAAAATACATCATATCCAATCTCAAATAATGATGCCAAAACTGCTAGAGCGACAAACTTACCACGAGTCTCGTCTAGACTTACGTAATGCTGAGCGACCAACTCTTCATGAGTCTCGTCTAGACTAATATACTGCTACGCGACCAACCACGACGACAAGTCTCACTTAGACTAAATAGAACTAAACATGCTGCGTTGCAATGCGGATATAAATAAAATGTTAATTTAAGTTAGATAAAATGGCTTCTAGCACGAAAGCAGTCGGTAAAATTTAGAAGTTACTACTGAACATTTAATAATACTAAATTAGGATGGAAGAATTAAAATAATAAAGCCACTAGTACATTATATACAAACTGTAATAAATATCAGTACTGTATATCCCTTCGTATTAAATTTAGTAAAATTTCAGATACACTATAAAAATAACCGTAATAATAAAGTTATTTGTACACATTCATACAAGTTCAAAAAACAGTAACTTGGAAACGATACACCCAAAAACCACACAAATAAAATTAATGCGTTGAAGGCGAACGAACAACGCATTCGATCGGTATTACACGTAAAAGTGTGAGAACGAAACTTGAATAAGGGAGAATGAAATATAACGAAAAAGTTCTAGAAAAGTTAGTTATGAATGAAAAAATGGGGTTAAGCAACGGTGGATCGTAGATCTGTCGGTGTGGGTAACCGGCAACGATTTGTTTTTGAACCTTAAGCAGAAAGCTCAAGCACGTATGTATCGTGGAATTTATATTCGCGTCGGTCGAGCATCGGACAATGCATTTATTCTTAAAAAGGCGATAAATTGATTTCATTCTTCAACAAAAGTTGGAATTTAAATAAGTGGAATGGAATGACCTACGTATATATATTGCTGTGTTAATAGGGTCATTTAGGGGTAGTTAGGACCAAGAGTATAGCGCACTCCACGTAAAATACATAACGGCTCAGAAAACGACACAGTTTTCTGAAGAAAACAAAAAATACGATGATTAGACTGGAAAGTAAATGGCAACGCCCTGTATATAAATAATAATCATAATTAATTCAGTTAATGAAAAATATTTTGAAGATTTATTTGAATAAAACAAATCCGCAAGTTGTTAAATAACATAAATGCAAGCTGAAACGCGACATGCATGGATAACGCATCATTATTACATCAAGAAACCTTACATTGTATTCGTCTACGTGACTAGAGAATTAAAATCAACACCTGATTTATTGGAAACAAGCAAGGCATGGTAATTAAAATCAAAGTTCACCAAATTTATTTGAACAGACAATGGTTTACAAATCTAGAAGTATGAAAATCCAAGCGAATCAATGCTATTAACTTGAAATCGTACGTGACAAGAGGAACGCGTTGATGTTAATAAACAATAATACCATGAGATATCCGTAAACCTGGAATGAAAGTTTATACAAACAACGAACTTTGTGCTTGTCAATAGATAGACAGTGCATTTAAATGTGACAAGATTTGTAAACAAATCAGTTCATCATGAAGTAAAGTATAGTTCACGTCTCTGAAAACAAAAATATTCACCTAAAATGAGTAATTGTGAAGTGTAAAATAATACTGCTGAATATGGAAAATTGATGAGTTTGTCGTTTTATCCTTAAATAGAAAAACGTAAGTAACTAAAAGTTGTTTTAATGTAAATTCTAATATTAACCTCAATAAAAAGGACTCTAAAGAATCACTTGAGACAAGTCTAAATGATTACGGGAGACAGCTCTAAACAATTACGGGAGACAAATTTAAATAATTACTGAAGTCCAGTCCACATAAATACGGGAACAAGTTTAAATAAATGTTGAAGCGATTATTACTGGAACAAATAAGAAAATGCAACATGCATTTACTTCAATTATTAATGGTGAAGGAGTTTAATGGAGTACGCTAGTGTATATAAGGCGATTCTATGAGGGATGCACACAACAGTTGGACCAGAGACTGATTTAAGCTGAAAAACAACAGGTTAGCCAATCTGAATGTTTATTAATTTATTATTTTATTTGTGGATACTTCATTGCACTTTGCTAAACTGAATAATTTAAGATTTAACATTTAATTAAATATTACAAATTTAAATACTTTAAAAATTGCTTTCATGATTATTAATGTGAGGGGTCGGCAAGATTTAATTTTTGAGTATACGTTGTAAATTACGTAAATAGTAAAAGAGGTTAAGTGAACGTTCATCAGGCTTCAGTTAATAATTAATAATAATAGTAATTTTGCTGGCTTTTTCAATCATCTTTGGGAATGATAATTATTAAATTTTCTAATTCAGTTATTAAAAGAAAATTCTAGTTCAAGAATTTTAACCTTTTCATACGTTGTAAATATTTTTGGGAACATTATAATAATTTGTGCTTAATGGTGTTTTGGTTTAAAGGTTAAAACAGGAAGGAGAGGTAGATGGTAGATTTAAATGCTTTGTTTGTCGTATTGTCGCAAGCTCCGTGCGTAATTCAAAAACTCAGCTAGCCGACGCAATTAAAATTATATATTAAAAATCAAAAATTGAGAGATTAAAGATTTTACCTTTTTAATTCACAAAAAGGGCGCATAGGGATATTGCTACAGTATCACAACAATATGTACAGATGAAATGTAAATATAAGTTTTAAATGGTTCGTAGTTATTTGATAGGAAATTAATATTCTGGTAAATAATTAATCTCTTGGAGTATGACATAGCGAAGAAGCAAGTTTTGTTTAAATTTAACCATAATATTATCAGAATGGGAGTTTAAAACTTTGAAATGATATGTAAAGTGTGCCTATTAATTTTAAACGCAATCTTTGTTTGTGGAATATATTGTTAGTTAGAAAATGAATATTTAGTGTTGTAAGTGGACTAATATTCCATTAAGAATTTCTTTTAATAATACCTGGCCAGTTGGATATTATATTAGATTTGTTTTCTGAAATTAATGTACCGGTATTTATATTTTCGGAAATTACTGTTAATAGAGTTTAACCCTAGGTCAAATTTTATTTGGAGTATAGATAGATAATTATGAAAGGATATCCAGACACTCAGTGATGAAGTCATATAGAGAGAGGCCCTGTATTTTAAAAATTTCTTTAATATCACAAAAGTTAATGAGTGTTTTAAGGGATTGTAGAGGAAGGTGAAGTAAAAGGTGGTAAATTTTAGAGCACCAAAAGCAAGGAGACCTATCGCATAGCAGAAATATCAAAGAGATTGCTGGGACATGACAGTGTGTCGTCCTAACTTTTGACAATCAGTAAATCCTTTCAAGGTTGGTCCTGGTAAAGTAGTTTTTGTATTTTAGTCATTTCACATGTTTGTTATTATGATGTTTCTCATTTTTTCCCTACGAACCCATTCCCACGCTACTGTAGTTAGCCGATACACCGTTAGAATTATTGCGGGGTCCCGCACCTTGTGGGCAAATCAAAATTTGTAACGTAAGGTCACTTTCATGCGTAACAATTGCAGCAAGTGAGTGTGCCACAAAACTTTGTTCTAGGGTCGCATCCCGCCGATAACACAAAAGACTCCAAACGTTTTATGCTTCGATTCACATTTGATTAAAAACACTTTGGTGTTACCACTAAATAAATTGTCTATTTCACAGACATAAAGAAATAATTCATTGCATAAATAATGACTTACCTTACAACGGCCTTCCACGCATAAACCTTGCGATCCAAACGGTGCCGCTTTGCCAGTCGACGTTATGGGATGCAAACAAGGCGTGCCATCAACCACAGTCTTGTTCAGCGTTGCATAGAAACTCAAACTTAGAGGACGGCAATTTAAAGCACATTCATTTCCTGCTGGAATAGAAAAAAAAACAAATTATGGTGATACACTGCAAATAAAGAGTAGAATAATTGTAAATATTTACAAAACTAATAACTATAATCGCAGTGGACGGTTAAGAGGAAAATCCATATACACAGATCGTCAGACAAGGTAATTCTTGATTTTTTTTTGCATGCAATTTATACATACAGTAGTGTTAGAGAAACTGAAGGATACGTAAGTAATGGAGTAAACATGTAAAGTAAAAAAATATCAGTGTTAAGATTTACGGAGGACATACTTCGTCAAAAACACAATCGATCTGGTATTAATTGGTGTAGAGTTTTAAAGAAAGGTTAAAACAATAAAATATAAGATAACAGAGAGGTTCAATCCACTTCTTCAATATTCGTACATTGAATGAACACCGAGCGACTTCTATTATCCCGTTCTTTACACTGTTAAATATCTATTATAATAACTGTCGAGTGGCGCTAAATCCAATTGTAACACAATTAAAATAGATGAAAAATCTCTTGTATATCACTATTTGAACAAATAACTCAAAAAATACTTAATTATATTTCAACCAACTTTTGTACAGAGTTTTTGAACAAGGACTTAACAATTTTGTATTTAAATATGGAGCGAACCCTTAAACTTTTTTCTGATCGGTCGATGTCAAAACATCAGTCAAGCTTACATTTTTATCATGGTAAAGTACACGAACGAGCAACGTTTGAAAATTATTAAAAACAACTACCGAAATTCTAAGTCGGTGGTCGCATCTTTAAGAGCTCTTACTCCAATTATCGATCGTAATAATCGTCTCACCAGATTGTGCGAGCTATAGTGGATAAAGTCGACTCAACATATTTACTATTGAATGTTCCTGTGCCAGTGCAATAATCCACAGGTCGTAGTACCGAAAATATCGTAGCCGTAAGTGCTTCAGTTCAAAATCAAACAAATCAGTTAATTCCACACAGTTCGCAAAAATTGGGAATATCTCGGTCCACATTGTGGCGAATTTTGTGTAAAGACCTTTGCCTACACCCTTACAATATCAAATTTACCCAAGACCTGAAGTCTCTTTATCATTTGAAGCGCCGAAACTTTTCCGATTGGAGGCTTGCAAAAGTTTGGAGAAAATCCCGATTTTCATGGAAAAATTATCTTCAGCGTCGAGGCTTATTTTTGGAGTAATGGCATTGCCAACAAACAAAATACGAGTTATTGGAGAGCAACAAACCGACCATGTGCTTCAAGAAACTCCATTGCATCAACAAAAAGTAACCGTGTGGTGTGAATTTCATGCCGGGGACAGTTTCCGGCCTTGAAACAACACCATTGTAGTTGTTTTCCGGCGTATTGTAGACCGGAAGATAGGATGGCGAATATGTACAACGATATTGGCACAAATTTCATGGGTGCCTACAATCACTTCATAACATTATTAAAAAATGCTTGCGATCAACTAGTCATAAAATTGCGTTTCAACCCTCCCTCAGCACCCACATGGGGGTCTTTGGGAGGTTGCTATAGAATCGGTCAAAGGACACATTTTGAAAGTAGTAGGTGGTCAGGTCCTCACCTTCGAGGAAATAACCACCCTTCTGGCGCAAGTAAAGTCAGTCATTAATTCGCGCACAATGGTGTCCGTGAGTTCCGACGATTTAACTGCGCTTACGCCCAATCATTTCATCAATATAAAGTATGATTTTGTCATAGTTACCTTTTAGAACCCTCCCATTTGTGTTATTCTGCAAGAAGGCAAAGTTCCCATGAAAAGTGTCAATGGTTTAGGATTGGTTTTGAAACAATTATAACATGCTGATAAACAGCGGTTGATGGCGTGTTTTGCAGACAAGATCCAAAACTTCTGCCTAATAAGAAAAAGAAGTATGGGGTTTTGGATGCAAGTATCTATTATGAAAATCTTGAATAATTAAGTCTGTAAGTGGGTGATTATTCGGTAACAAAATGAGGTGTTTGGCCCCGTAGAGGAGTTCTGACATTTGAAGTCGCCCTCCCACTCTAACTACCTCATCTTTGTCAAGAAAGGAGCTAACTTTCAAATGGGTTTATCGCAAAGAAACTATGCGACTTTAAAATACACTACATACTTTGCACAAATTTGTACAAAACTAATTTAAATTTATAAAGATCTGCGTGAGAAACACCACCAGCATTTGAACCTACTAACAGATCTTGCGAAAGGAGGAACATTAGCTGCTTCTAATTCCACTTCAGTCAGACGTATGTCAAGATTTGAAATTGGCCATTCATTCTGTGGTAGAAGCAGCCATGACGGGCCATTACACCAAAGTGGATGATTGATTACGCCTAATGGTAGTATACCACGGCTAGCTACATCAGCCGTGTTGTCAGCCGACTGAACGTGAGTCCAATTTTTAGGATTAATAATGTCCTGTATGAAACTAACTCTATTGGCAACAAACGTCTTCCACCTGTGTGGTGAAGATTTTAGCCAAACAAGGTCGAGTCGGACCATGCATAAATTTTGTTAAATTTAATTTCGTTTTAAAAGTGCTTAAAACAAATTTTACAGTTTTACTTAATAAAATTGCCTCGCATAACTCGAGAGGTGCCAAAGAAATTTTCCTCGATGTAGCAATTTTTGATTTGCCACATAGCAAATAAACAAATTACGACGATCAGAATGTACCCCTTTTATTACTGTCGAAAAATCAGTGAAGTTGCAATTCTATACCTTCATAGTTAATATCTATTAAATGATCGATTATGAAATTATTGAGGAATTGGAGTTCATCTTTAAATTGCACCCATTTATGAATGATTTCTTGAGTTGGGACTTCGTCCCATTGAGTTCCATCATCATCATCATTAGGTCCTGGAACTGGTTAAACGCGTACCCTCATCGTTTCTTATTCTGAACTAACCTGCACATTTCCCTGAAATTTGCACAGTCTGCATCTATCACTATCTGATCTAGGTCTACATCTACCTCCTTTTTCCTATCCCTGCTTGTAATTTATCCCATACTATACCCCAAAAATGCCATAGAACGTATTCTGCCTTATATTTCTTCTATTATTTTGTGTTTTCCACAGATATCTTTATTCCACTACAATTTCTATTACCTATTTGTTATTAACTTTGTCCGTCCATGCTGTCATCCTCATACATTTGAAGCACCACATTCCAAAAGGCTGCTACCGTTTTCCTGTCTGCTTTTCCTACTGCCTGTGTTTCATAGGCATACTGTGCTGTGCTCCACACATATGCTTTCAACAATTTTCTTCTTGTTTATGTTTGTTGTCTTTGATCATAGACTCTGTTCTTTCTTGTTAGATACAGTTCGGTCTCCTTCTATTGTTTTACATTTATATACCATATTCCTTCAACATTCAGTGGTTGTGACGCGGGTAGACGGCTCCGTGGCGTAGTTGGTATGTGCGTGACTACTACGCCCAAGGTACTGGGTTCGAATCCCGACACGGTCCGCTTAAAAAATGTTAGGCGAGCATTTTTCACAAAAATACACCCTCGTTCGGATGAGAGGTAAAAAGGAGGTCCCGTGTGTGAGTGTTGTCACGCACGTTAAAGATCCCTACTTTGCTTGGAACAGCAAGGGTTCGGCAAAATTCTAAATTTTCCAGGTAAAAAACTCGCTTCCTGGCCAATGTAGTACCTTCGAGTGGAGCATTGGAAAATCGCATGTAAGGTTGTGAAGGGGGGTAAGCAGCCTGTGGTTGCCAAGTTCCACCAGCACTTTAACATTTGCCGATTTAATAGTTTTTCGAATATATCTTTTCGCACAGTCAACATTAGTTGCAGATATTTCACAACCAACACCTGTAGTTGTTTATAATAATCATCAGATTTATCTGCGCTTATTTTCTCGTCATTAGGTTTTCCGTCTCAGAACTGGTTGGACACGTACCTCCAATTATTTATATTTTGAGCTAGCCTACACAGTTCCCTGAAATTCCCATACAGCTTATATTCAGCTCGGTTCCCCTTCTATTGTTTTCTAATTATATGCCCTTTTTCACCAAGATTTAGTGGTATGTGAAGGGGGTTAAGCAGCCTGTGATTGCCAAGATCCCCCAACACTTAGACATTTGCCGAATTAATAGTTTTCCAGTAAATCCTTTCACACAGTTGACATTGAGCACCAATAGACCATAAATATTGAATAAGATATTTTGCAAGGAATGTGATCGCGATAAGGAATCCTAAGATCGCACATTCTGGCGATATCTAATAAAAAATTTCGTTTAGTGGGGATGGTATTTTTTGCCATACTGTAAAAAACACAACAATCTGGGCCAGGCATCCAATAAAATCCTAGCACGTTTAGAGTATCCTTCCTCAGAATCAAACTTGATCGGTTGGCATTCATCTGTCGAAAGACTTTGCAACAAGTGACGACTCTTGCTTGCCCACTTGCGCATCGTGAATTGTGCTTTAGCCAGCAACGTTACTAATTGATGCTGCAGAGATTCAGCTTCTTTAAGGGTGTTCGCACCCCCCAAGCAACCATCAACATATATAGAAAAAGTAAGGGCCTGAGCAGCTAAAGGAAAATTTGAACCTTCGTCTTTGATTAGTTGCGCAATTATGCGCATAGCAAGACAAGGTGATGACGAAAGGCCAAAAGTAAGCATTAGGATTAAATATCCAAATTATTTTTTGGTAGTTCCGATTAACATCAGTAATATAAATTTGCAAAAACATACCTTTGATGTCACCAATAACTATGGTAAACGAAATTTTAATAAGTGTGAAATGCCCGCATGTAGTTTTGGTCCCGTCAAAAGTACATCGTTTAATGATTTTCCGTTTGAGGTTTTAGATGAACCATCAAACACTATCCGTAGTGTATTAGTACTACTATCTTGTTTTATTACTGGGTGATAAGGAAGATAACAACTTCGATAACAGGAATCATATGGACCTCATCAAGATAATTTTGCAACACATTGCAGTAAGTCTCTTTAAGTTCTAAATCCATATTAAACCGCAATTGTAAAGAATAGAACCTTCTAAGAGCAATTGATTGTGATTCACATAACGTTACCGGCTCTGGCTCGTCAAATGGTAATGCGACTTCGTACCGTCCGTCAGCATGTTGAATAGTATTTTTAACATATTTTTCTTCACAACAAATATCTTCAGGAGGAAGATGATCCGCTTCTGGAACCTGTTCGACCTCCCAAAAACCTTCTAGATTAAACGGTTCCGCTGAAGCAACCAAAGAAATAACCTGATGGAGGAATTTTAATTCTACCCATCAAAATCCAACCAAAAACGGTATCGAGTGCTGTAGATTCGCCTTCTTTAACAAGAACGCGACCTGCTTTCAAGATTTGGCTTACCAAATCAGCCCCTAAAATCATGTCTACATGATATGATTCACTAAAAGTGGGATCCGCTAAACGGGGATGAGATAAATGAGACTATATAGATGTACGTACCAACCAGTGCAGAAGACACTTTTGAAATCAGCGTCGGCAAAACTTCTACGTTTACTTCCAAAAGTGATTCAGCAGTATGAGCGGGCCTTATGATACACTTCGCAATTCATTGAGATACAATAGGAGAATTTGGGTTTATACCAGTCACTGTAGAACCAAACGGACTAGGACGCAAACCTACTCTGGTTAGACATTTGGGAAAAATTAAAGATACTTGAGATCCAGTGTCTGACAGCGCCCTAACGGACTAAAAATTTTTACGAAAATCCAGAGCACAAACTATCGCCGTTGACAATATCGACGAATTTTTTTAAATAAAACAAGCAATGTTTTTCTGCATTAATGGCAGGAGGTTGCGATACTCCCTGAACAATGGAGAAGCTAGGTACTGTTCCAGTTACTATATTAGTAGCTGGGTTATCAAAATGCAAACTGGTATGATGCTTCCGCTTACATAACCTACAACTATGTGTAGAATTGCAAAGCCTTACTGTATGGCGCTTGCTTAAACAATTAATACAGACGTTTAATTCCTTGATTAAATCATATTAGTGATGTGCATTTTTTTCTAAAAAGGTTTGACATTTCGTCAAAACGTGATGATTTTTGCAAATCTGACTATTTGGCTTACTCATGGGAGACATTTTTCCAACTACAAATGATTGTTTACAAGAACCCTTCATTGGTGTGCTGGAATTACTTGAATTATTATTGGATTTTTTAATTGAAATCGCTTCTATTGATTCCAAACCTATGCAATGATTAGTGATTAACCCCTTCAACTATTCAAAATTTGGTAATGCAGTACTATCTTTTAGAGTATTTTCATATTTAGTGCACACATTTTTAGGCAGTCTTTTAAAGACATGATCAAACAATATGAAATACCAATATTTGGTGTTTAAACTAAGTGAATTTAGTATTGCCAAATTTTCATTTATACTATTTAAAAGGTGATAAAGAACAGTTGAGTTATCTTGAATATTAATGGCAAAATTCAAAATAGCGTGCCAATGTGTCGTGGCAAGATTACGTTTATATAGAAAAGGGTAGCTAGTACCGGACAGGGGCATGTCCTTAATTAAACTGGGAGGCGGTCCTGAAGACATATCTTCAAGTAATAGAATTTTTCGCATCGGATAAATTTTTATTAAAGTGAATTCTTTGGCCATGTCGAACGAACCTGCACCTTGCCGAAGTTCTAGATTACTAGAACAAGTGAAATGGCTTGCGTGTTCTAATGAGCTAAAGAGCCAAACTACAGGTTCGACCAAAGTAGTAGGGTGGTTAGTGATTAACCAGACTAAGACAGGTCCCTGAAAGAGGGAAGCGGCTCTTTCGGTACTTAGATTTGCAGAGACCATAGGGGTCGGTATGGCAATGGGAAACCATCACACTACCTCCCAAGTACACAGCGTACTTAAATTGTAATAAACATGATGGCATCCTCTGGGGTAAAAGATTCCGGTGTTAAAATAGTTCCCCATTCGAATCTCCGGAAAGGGACTACTTCGGAGGATGCGATCGGAAAATTCAGAATAAGAGTCGCGAACATTTTGCGAGTCGGAGAGTGGAATGTTAGAAGTATGAAGCAAGTAGGTAAGCTAGAGAACCTGAAAACTGAAATGACTAGGTTAGCACTAGACATAGTAAGGATCAGCGGAGGATTTTTGGAGTGGAGACTTCAGGATAATTCATACAGGAGCGGGGATAGTTATGCGAAAAAAGATAGGACACTGTGTGGAAAATTACTTACAAAAGAACGAAAGAGTACTCATGCCCACATCTAGCTACAGTGACGAAGAGGTAGAAGCTATCTACAAAGATATCGAAGACATACTAAGATACGTAAAAGGACATGAAGATTTAATAATTACGAAAGATTTTAATGAAGCGGTAGGTGAGGGTAGGGAAGGAGCTGTAGTAGGTTTATTAAGTTTAGACACAAGAAACGACAGGGGACAGCTAGTAGAATTTTGCGAAAAGAACAATTTAATCATCATACACGCATTATTTCAACATCATGCTAGAAGGCGATATACGTGGGATATGTCAAGAGATATAGGAAAATATCAAACAGATTACATTCTTGTTAGACAACGGTTTAGGAATAAAGTAAAAGACTGTAGAAGCTACCCAAAAGCAGATGTAGACACTGACCATAACATCGTAATTATGAAGGCCACACATAAATTTAAAAATTTGAAAAAAAGAAACGGAAAAAGGCACTTAGACTTTGTGAAACTAAAAGATAAAGATATTCAAGAAAGATTTGAAAAAAGTCACATGAATTGCTCAAAGATATCGGGAAAATATCTGATACTAAGGAAGTAGAAACAGAATGGAATAACATTAAATCCAGTTTAGACATGGCAGCTAGAGATATTCTGGGGTATATCCAAAAAGAAAATAAGAAACCATGGATAACAAAAGATATCCTGAATTTAATAGAAGAAAGACAAACATACAAAAATAAATCAGACGAAACAGGAAAACAGAGATGCAGTGGGAAAACTGCAGGAAAGCTAAAGAACAATGGATTGACGAAAAGTGCAAAGAGGTACAAACTAAGTTGGAAATAGGAAAGACAGATGAAGCATACAAACTAATTAGAATCAATTTTAGGGACATAAAATCGTATAGCAAAAATATAAAGGACGCGGGAGAAAACGTCATTATAGAAAATGTAGAGAAAGTAGGTAGATGGCAAGTATATATAAGGAATTTATATGCAGGAGAGGAACTAACAGCATTAAAACAGGAAGCAGACATTGAAAATGATGACTTGGGATATTCTATACCTAGAGATGAGTATGAATTAGCATTAATGGGTCTGAAAAATGGTAAGGCGCCGAGTACAGATAAGGTGCAAGCAGAAACTCTAAAATCCGCTGGACAAGCGGTACCAGAACATCTCTTCCAACTTGTAAGCTATATGTATGAAACACGCGAGATACCCAAAGATTTCAAACGTAACATAGTAACTATGCCAAAAAGAGAGGCGCGGATAGATGTGAAAATTTTCGAACAATAAGTTTGACAGCACACGTGTCAAAATAATTAACCAGAATTGCACAAAGACGAATGGAAAAACAAGCTGAAGAAGTACAATGAGAAGATTAGGTTTAGGCGAAACAGGGGAACACGGGAGGCTATTTTAGCTCTGAGGGTAATAATGAAGAAAATAATAGAAAAAGAGGAAAACGTGTAAGTAGGATTTGTAGATCTGAAAAAAGTATTCGACAATGTAAGGAAAAATGTTCGAAATACTCAAAAAGATTGGAATGAGTTATAGGGATAGACGAACAGTACATAGCTTATACAAAGCAGTAATAGAATTAGAGCAGGAACGTAGAGAAATAAACATTAAGAAAGAGGTGAGGCAGAGATGTGCCCTATTCCCATTAATTTGTACATCAAAGAGACAATTAATACTGTTAAATGCAGGAAGACTTTCGGAATTACTATGCAGGGACAAAAAATTGATATGTTTAGATTTGCAGGTGATATAGTGGTATTAGCAGTTAGAAGCTGCTCTTCATGAAATGGAAACGGTTCTAACAGAGAGATACGATATGGAAATTAACAAAAATAAAACTAAAGTACTAGTATGCAAAAGAGGGGAAAATAAAACAAGAATACAAATAAGTAACAAGAACTTACAAAAGGTTAAGGATTTCCGCTACCTAGGAAGCCAAATAACGCAAGATAGGAAAAGCGCAAAAGATATAAAACAAAGATTAGCACAAGGTCGTGTTACATTTAACAAGAAAAGACAACTACTGTGTTCAAAGACAACAAAAATGGAAACAAGGAAACATGTGTGGAGCACAGCACTGTACCGCTGTGAAGTCTGGACAGTAGTAGAAGCGGACAAGAAAAAGGTAGAAGCCTTTGAAATGTGGTGCTACAGACGTATGATGAAGATACCATGGACAGACAAAGTTAAGAACAAAGAAGTACTAAAAATGATAGAAAAAGAAAGAAATATGTGGAAAACGGTAAAAAATAGTCGAAATAGGATGATAGGTCACATACTACGGAATGAGGGAATAGAGTGAAATATATTAGAAGCAGCGATAGAAAAAAAGAGAGGTAGAGGTAGACCTAGGTTAGACTATTGCACACAGATAGTGAAAGATGTAGACTGTAAGAGTTCCAGGGAAATGTGTAGACTAGCTCAGAAGAGAAATCAATGGAGGTACGCATCCAACCAGTCCCAAGGTGGATAAACTAATGACGAAAAAATAACCGTACTTAAATATGATGATTATTATAAGAAACTACATGTATTGTATGTGCAATTCTGGAATAATGTTAATTGTGTGAAACAATTTACTGGAAAAGTATTAATTCGGCAAATGTGATTTTCCAATGCTCTACCCGAAGGTACTACATTGGCCAGGAAGCGAGTTTATTTTTACCTGTAAAATTTTGAATTTTGCCGAACCCTTGCTGTCCATGTAAAGTAGGGATCTTTAACGTGCGTGACAACACTCACATACTGGATCTCCATTTTACCTCTCATCCGAACGAGGGTGCATTTTTAGGAAAAATGATTGCCTAACATTTTTCAAGCGGACCGTGTCGAGATTCGAACCCAAGCCCTTGGCCCTTTCACATACCACTGAATCTCGGTGAAATAGGGTATATAATTAGAAAACAATAGAAGAGGATCAAAGCTGTATATAGGCTGTGTGGGAATTTCAGCGAACTGTGTAGGCTAGCTCAGAATATAAATAAGTGGAGGTACGTGTCCAACCAGTTTTCAGGCGAAAATCCTTATGACGAAAAAATAAGCGCAAATAAATCTGATGATTTATATATATATATATATATATATATATATATATATAACTACAGGGGTTGCTTGTGAAATATCTGCAACTAATGTTGACTGTGCGAAAAGATATATTGGAAAAATATTAAATCGGCAAATATTCAAGTGCTGGGGAACTTAGCAGCCACAATCTGCTTACCCCTCTTTACAACCACTGAATGTCGGAGAAATAGGGTATATAATTGTAATAAATACAAGGAAACCTAACTGCATCAAACAAGAAAGAACAGCGTGTATGATCAAAGTCAACAAACATAGAAGCAAGAAGAAAATTGTTGAAAGCATATGTGTGGAGCACAGCACAGTATGCCTATGAAATACGGGCAGTAGGAAAAGCATACAAAACCGGTAGCAGCCTTTTGGAATGTTGTGCTTCAGATGTATAAGGATGATAGCATGGTCAGACAAAGTTAATAACAAATAGGTTATAGAAATAGTACGGGAATAAAGATATCTGTGGAAAAAATAAGAGACAGAAAAGAGCAGAATACGTTCTAAGGCATTTTTGGGAAATAGTATAGAATATATTACAAGCAGATATAGGAAAAAGGAGGTAGATGTAGACCTAGATCAGATAGTTATAGATGCAGACTTTGCAAAATTCAGGGAAACGTGTAGATTAGTTCAGAATAGGAAACAATGAGAGTACGCGTCTAATCAGTTCCAGGACTGAAGATCTAATGATGATGATGAATTCTTTGGTACAAAATAAGGCATCCCAAATCCAACGAAGCATCCGTGTACTTCATCCCTTTTCTTGCAAGTGTGCGGTATTTTGAAGCAATACATTTGTCAGCACTCCGTAGCCATTATCAACGAACACCACCAACCCCCGTCTGAAGCCAAGACAACTATTTACCAAGCAAAGGATTGAGGACGACTACTAAAAGTAGAAAATGTTTTGGAAAAAAGCGAATAAATAATTTTGTACTGGTTTTCATGTAAATAAGGACTTTTTGACTTATTTTATCGAAAAAATCAGTATTTATCTATATTTAAAAATTATTTATTGAGAGTTTAATGATTTCAAAAAATAAATAATTTTAATTGAGACTCATTATTTTTGTTGGGAATTTAAATTTATGCTGAATGTATGTTTATTTGCCTGTTTTAACTTTCACCCATCTCGGCTCAAAACACAGCTTTTCTGGTGTATCTTCTAATATACATGTATATGTTGTCGGATTGGTTACGTTTACCTTTTTAATCTTAAAAATTTCATTTGACCAGTTGGTGTTCAAATACTTTGTTTCAACATACGAAACCCGCGTGGATAACATAGTTTGTTACATTATTAATACATAAGCTGTTCGCTGATTGGACAATATTTAAAAGTACCAAATAACCAATGGCTAAGATTGAAGTTCCTTCTCAAAATTAAATTTTGAACAACAAAACATTCTAGTTAGTTCATTTAATTCCACAGCAAATTTAAATTGACAGTTACATTCTTACACCGCTGCTAAACATATAGCATATGAAACAGGCGTTTAAGCGGAACATGAAATAACTCACCCTTTAGAAACGGTTCCCAAAAGTAATATCGTCCTTTAAACGGGTATTTATTGAAGTGGGCACACTGTTGAAATCTAAAGTCTTGACCATATGGACACTTCTGTAACAATAAACACATCAATAATTGTAATATGCAGATTCAATAAAAATAATTTGTGTTGTGTACTTAATGTAGTAAATTTTTTTGTAGTAGTAATAAAATACGCGATTGAAACCTGTGTTAAGAAGTTCTCTGAAATAATACGCAAAAAATAAAAACAATAAGAACCATATTGCAAATACTCATTAACGTGTATTCAAAATGTATTAGTCTGGAAATTATTTTTTAAAACGTATCGTGATAAAACCAAGAGGTTTGTACGCTATTTTATTAATGCCATTTGTACGGCCCCGTCTAATATAATTTGTACCGATTAGACTAGTGCCATGTGATAAACAAGATCGATTATCATATTTTTATTCTACAACCGCATATATAAGAGTCAATTACGTTTGCAGAAAAATTTTGTATATATTAATTGGATTATGTTTGTCAATGCTAGATCAAGAGACAAAGCCAGTTTTGAGATATTAATACATAATGCAAACGCTTATGGAAAAATTGTTAGATATTATAGTGCATGCGCTACACGTAGTTGAGTATACAAAATATTAGGACCGACAACGATGGTCGGAATCTTGTACCTGATACCCCAAACAATAATAAAACACATCTTGCCATCAGCTGTGATGGTCCCTTCCTGCTCCCTTTACACCTCTTTGCACCTACAGTAAACATAGCGCGCTAGTGTGTTTCTGAATCTATCGATGTAAAAACGTTTCGTTATTAAGTCGTATTTGTTGTATTTGCATTAAATAAATTGATTTTCGTTATTTTTGAGTGTCTGTTTAAAGTGTGCCGTTTTGAAAAACGTTATAAATGTCGTTGGAAGTGATTAATTTAAAAAAAAAAGACGAAACGAACAGTTTTGTTTATTTTGTAATGAACCAAATGATTTAGTGAAAGAACCAAGGTGAAGCACTCTGCTTAATATTAAAAAAGCAGTAGATAGAAAATACAACATTAATGAAAAGTTTTCAAAACTGCATAATCCAGACTCCACAAGATAAGAATGTTCATGACACCAAGATTTATAGTGTAAATAATTAAAGCTACATTCCTTTTTTATTGAGTTTGTTGATTATTTACGTTTGCCTCGGTATATTTAAATTTGTTAGAGTAAATTTCCATGTTTACTAGAAGTACACGCCAACAAGTGCCGCGAATGATAAAACTCTGTGTTATTCCGCATGTGCAAGAACAGTGTAGTAACTGGAAAATCCACGAAGCAAGAGAGAATCGATTTGTCGTTCGAAGCATCGCTAGTTTACATGTTTACGTAAACCTCCTAATTATGAACCGCTTTTCTTCAGAACCGCTATCGTCCTGAATGTGCTTCGCTACACCCGCAAAAAGCAGAGTAGATATTACATCGTTTTTTCATTGGCACGGCTTCGCAATCAACAGGTGAGTGCTTTTAGTAAACGCTTGATCGGATTAAAAACATTAATTATATGTTGTATGTTCAATTATCACTAAATTTTATATAGTCCACTTTTCTCTCCTAGTTAGCTATCGTAGTTTTGTTACCGCATGTTACAAAGACTGTTTAGCTATCTATTTAAGTGAGCGGAAAATACGGCGTCGAGAAACTACGTTGTATAAGGAAGAAGAAAAAGAAGTGTCTGCTGCAACTTCCGAAGCAAGCGTTGGATTACGTTCTTGAAAATCTCGTTCGTCATCAAGGACACCTGCAGAAGTAAATAAACCGTTGAAATACTTAATTTGTAGAAAATTAACGAGGAACGAAGATAAGCAGCTGTATTTGTGATCCAAAATTTCAGCAGCGGAATAAATTTTAAATACTGCACGCAGTAAAGAGGACCTTGTTTTTAGCCAACTCAGTACTTGTCAACGGCCTGAAAATTTATTTGCTATCGAAGTGAGGCATCACAAATATTGTTACCGTGATTATTTAAGACTGCCGAGAAATTCTACAACACCAGCAAGTCGACCTTCAAAGCAGATCCATCGAGAAATACTTCACGATGCATTTGACAAACTCATAGATGAAATCAAAGATCAGTTTTCAACTCGTTCTTTTGAAGTGCACTTCTTAGCTCAGCGACTCGCTATTCGAGGGTAAGGTGAAAAGTTCTCGGCCTACAATGAAACACTGCAATTTTCAGTAAAAAAAAATATTTTATTTTACGACATATTCCCCCTTAACTTCAACACACTTGGTACGCCGTTTCTCTAACATCAGTATTCCTTCCCGGAACTGAGAATCTGGAAGGCTGTAAAAATATTTGTCTACGGCCCTCTCAACTTCTTCATTGGACATGAAGCGCTTCCCAGAAACAAATTTCTTCAAGTTTGGGAACAGATAGAAGTCTGAGGGCGCCAAATCAGGGGAATAGGGAGGATGGTCGAGGAAGTCGTACCCCAAATCCGCCAATTTTCCCATCGCCAACGCACCCTTGTGTGCAGGTGCGTTGTCTTGGTGAAAGATGATTTTTTTCTTCTTCAGGCCAGGCCTCTTCTCGCGAATTTTGGCATCCAGCTGGTCAAAAAGAGTGAAGTAATATTGACTTATAGTTGTTCTGCCTTTTTCAAGGTAATCTATTAACAGGATCCCTTTCGCATCCCAAAACACGCTGGCCACACCTTTCCGGTAGATGCGATCGACTGCGCTTTCTTTGGCGCTAAACAACCGACTCCCACTCACTGCTTCGATTGCTGTTTCGTTTCTAGCGTGTAATGGTGGACCCATGTCTCATCCATAGTGACAAATCGTGCACAAAATTGCTCGGATCCTTACTGAATCGGGCCAAGCATTGCTGCGAAACTCGTTTTCGCATTTGCCTTTGATCGGCATTCATTAAATGTGGCACCCATCTTGCGCAGAGCTTTCGCATCTCTAACTCTTTGTGTAAGATGTTTCGCACCCTTTAGTCAGATATCCTTACAGCCTCCGCTATCTCCTTCACTTTCACTCGCCTATCGTCCAACACGATATCATGCACTTTTTCGATCGTTTCCGGTGTGGTAACAGCTTTTGGTCGTCCTTCACGTGAGTCATCTTCGGGAGACGTGTGACCACGTTTAAATTCAGCTGCCCACTTTTTAACGGTTGACAGGGAAGGGGCAGAGTCACCGTAAACTTTTGTTAACTTCGGATAAATTTCCTGAGGGGTTAACCGTTCAAAACGAAGAATTTTATGACCGCACGATATTCAAGTTAATCCATCTTAAGGAGACACGCATAAGACGTCTGCTTGAAAAAATTCGTGTAAACAAACTACTTGAGATAGCAAGTTGAAACTTGCTATACGAACTAATGACATGTGCACGCAGGCGGGAAGCACAAATTTTTGCTGATTGGAACGCCATCTCTGTGTCAGGCCAAGAACTTTTCACCTTACCCATGTACTTACAAACATAGAAGACGCTGTGATCGAGAATAATGTAGTGAAATCACTACTTATTGATAAATTTTGTGAAAACATATTCTCTTTCTACTAGTGTTTATGGGAAATATATCAATGGCGGAAAAAATTCATCATTCCTAAGAATATAGTGAAAAATTTATCGTAATTTCTTCATGCGCTATTGACAACAATGACTTCAAACAAGAATGGTAATTGATCAAGAAAAATCATATTGTGAACGAAATAAATCTCGTTAAATTGAAACCTACAGCTGAACAGCTTGAGTATGATTTGAAAACCTTAAATTCTCAAGAAATTCATCACTTCAAAGCAAGTATGGAGCCTTCAATGTCTAATTATGTTAACAGCAGTTGTCTATTAACTTCCACTCACAATTACTCACAATTTGATACTTTGCTCTGGATTTTATGTAGATTGCAACATGATCAATCATTGAACAACTTTTGTCGACCATTGAATAACTCGATACCAGGATGGACTCAATTCCAACAACTACTATCAAGTGAGAATTCTCCTTACATCTACAATTGGATTTAGTTCGATAATTCCTCAGCTACCTACTTCAAAAGATGAGTATACTGCCATGAGAAATTTTGTTAACTTATGTCATTCAATAAATAAAAATATACACGTTCTTTCGTGCGACATGTCTATTTACCTGATAGCAAAAAATTTTCAACAAAGTAGTCAAGAATTTGAGGGATTGATGTTAGGAATTGGAATATTCCATCTACAGAAAAATTTCTTATGATGTTTGAGCCAATATATAGAAGGAAGTGGACAGCATTCCTATCGAATCCAATGTTTATGGTGTTAATACTTTGGCATCAATTCTTAAAGGTACTCAGTACAACAGAGGCATCAGGCACATAAACTTATGTAAAAGCATTGAGAAGCATACAGTTTACAGAATTTATTGATCACATGAATTTATCTGAAGATGGGACTTTTAACGAGCAATTACAGCAGTTGAATATTTGTCTTCAAGAGATAAGAGAAGTAACAGTAGTTACGGATCGTAATAGTTTAAGCGATAAATATAACCAGCATAAAACTATAATTGAAACTTTTTTCCAATTTTTCAAAATTTTTAAATCACATGAGCACCGAAAACAAACTATTCAAATATTTAAATAATTACTGTGAAATGATAGAAATCCTTTTGAATTCAGTCAAGGCTGACAGAAGTAATAAGTATGAATTACATTTATTGACTGCTCGACAATTTTTACCTTATTTTTTTCCTATGAATCACAAATTATATTCGTGGGCTGACACACTTACAACATATGTTACAATTTCCTCCAGACGTTATACATGATATGAAGAAAGGAATGCATGCCGTCAAGCGAACTCCAGAAACATTCAATCCAGGTTGGCTGTGACAGCACAAAAACAGTTTCAGAAGCGATCTTCTGTAGTGACTGGTGGCTTAATTAGTATCACTAAAAATGAAGAAGCAATGCAAAGATGGTTGCTTCTGTATCCTATAAAAAATAGCATTCACTCAATGCTTTCTTCATACCTTGGAATACAATCTGACACTACGGGTGACATGAATAGTCTTAATGAACGGACACACTCGAGAATTAATACGAACGAAAACGATGTTGAAAATAATATTAAATGTTTCAAAGCTTGCAATACATTAATAGTAGTGGAGATTTTGTGCTTCGAAATATTTTCACCGATGAACTTGCTAAAGAATCAATTAATGTTAAAGAAAATGGGGAGACTCTATTATACGAAAATGAAAGATTGTTCAAGAAAACTAAGAAATTATCGGATCCTATACAAAACTAAACTTTACAACTTTAAAGATACTCCTGCGAAAACAATCACAAATACGTCCAACAAAAAGTTGCAAGATGTAACAGACATAACAATTTTTCAAAAATCATTCCTGGTGCACATCACATGCTTTGCATTTGCATTTCTTAAGGGCTACAGTACAAACATTTATTTGGAAAAATTCTCATCAAACACAATTACATCCCATTGATTATTGTTTATGTGGTTATGAATAGCTGAATGGTAACTTACGACCACGACAAATAACTAAGCCGTCTTTACCAGAGTCATTAATTCAACCTGCAAATTGTCGCAATGTCTTGTAGTTGCAAAAAAAATCAGAATTATTTTGTATTTCTTTATGTAAATGTATTAATAATAATAACAATTGTCAAAATATAAATGAGTAATTTTTGCCTACTTTACGTATATTTTTGTTTAAATTCGCTGTTTTTTATAAATATACATATATATTATTCTGAAGTTTCGGAATCAGAAATCGAACATCAGCGTTGGGTGTCATAATGTTCTGAAGTTTCAGGTTCTATGAACTCGAGCACCACCCTTGCAAATCATAAACATTATGTAGCTTAGGTTCTACGAACTCGAGCAATAGCGTTGAGCGCCATAATGTTATGCATTACAGGTTCTATGAACACGAGCACCACCGTTGGACGTCATAATGTTCTGAAATTTATCTCTGAATTGGTGCCCCGCTAACTCGGCGTCCTAAATTCTCGAAATTTGCCTCTGCTGCTTCTCTGAAAATCTAATTCCACCTCTACTCTTTGGACGCCATAAATACTGCGAATTTACCTAGGATGCTAAAAATAAAACTTCACCTAACTGCAACTGTGCTGCAATCTGCAAAATACTTCCCAACTATTCTATCCAAGAAACTTAACTACAAAATTCATCACATTCTATTTACACAAAAAAAATCCTACATCCAAAACTTTTCAATTACATATATCCTCGTTTAGGAAACAATTTACTTTTAAAATATAGTTAAATAAAATTTTACTTATTGTACAATTACACCATTTAAAGTAACTGGGCTTAAGCTCATACCTGACTTTAACCTCTGGCTTATATGAGCTCACAGTAAAACACTTTTAAACATGTGTGCAAATTTTCGCACATAAATTACAAAAGTCCCCTTTACTTTGTACATAAACAACCTTTACACAATTATGTTAAATAATCAGGTTATGGTACTGCTCTCAAGTTGAGTCATACCATCCTTGTCGGCACGCAGCTATCCAAATCTTTCGAACTAACAATCGATAGCACATTCAAACCGCCCAAACTCCTCTACTGGTCCATCCATCACCAGAAAACCACTACTCGATGCATATACAATTTCCAATCCAACTTTGGACGCCTTACAAGCCTCAACAACCAAAGTAAATTGTAGTCAGTACTTACATAACTTCGATTAGGCTTCGCTTTTGTTTTATAACCGTACTTTATAATCTTCTAGACGGCAAGTACTACAGCACACCAACTTGTGTGTGTGTGTGTAGTTATAAATTACACCTCTTAAAAGTACTGACAATATACTAACAATAATATTGACTACTATTTGTATTTGCGTCGATGACAAGCTGTTTATATAGACCAAAAACACCCCCATATCCTATAATTTTGTCACAATTCACCGCCCCACATAAACTAGTGTTCTTGGTAAATTTTGAAACCGTTGCAACATTTCTCAAAAGAAATTCTTAACCGAAACTAAAATTCTCCAAACACCCGAGTTAGCCTTCAATTATTCCTTGAATTTTCGTAAACAAACATCAACGGTCTTTAAAATCTCGGAATTTTGACACTCGAAAACACAAATTACTGCGAAAACTCACTTTCAACCGTCCAACAGATACTTTGATTCCTCGAACCTAGCCTCAACTGACACCCCATTTTTAGTTAACTCATGCCCCTCATATGATACCTGTCAGCCTTATCTCTCTCTATCTTACATACAAACATTTTTCATCTCGTACTTCGTTTGTGCAACCCCATCACATATATATCCTCTCTTAATCTTAAACTGTCGCGTGCCCCCCTTCTACTTGTGAAGTCCAATTACACTTCCTTGTTTCTCACAAGCACGCTAAATCAGTCCTTGAAACAATTCACCACTTCTAAATAATATCGACCCTACATGTGTCTTATTACTCTTATTAATAGTCCATCTAATACGTTTTCCTTGTTCATCCTTAATAACTTGATTATAGCTTCCCTACCTTATTTCTTATCCCCCCTATAAATTGATGTCTTATACAAACATTCACCATCTCACTCCTACCTATAGCCTCGAATCTATCCTTGTTTCCTAGTTCGTTTCCCAGTCAAACCAACAACTGACAATTCCATCTACCTCTTTTGTATGCTAAACACGATCTGCCCTTGTTTTATATCGATCCCTGCTTGTTTTAACGTCCACTTCCATTCGTAGAAAATATTACTATGAGCTGGTTTACAACGCTCCTTTCAAATAAATCGTTAATTTGAACGTGCTATAATACTGGGCTTTGTAATTATCGAGTTTGTTTTCAAAACACTTTCATATACTCATAAAATATCTCTTTCTACCAACCTCATATTTTTAAATGCTATTTTATCCCCTAGAAATATATTTACACACGCTAAACGATACTAAATTAATGTTTCAACTTCCTTCGAATTATACCCTTAAATTATTTGTTTTACTCTAAAGTAAAATGAAAAAGCTTTTTAACTATTATACGTTGATTCTATAATAATTGAAACTGCATCCTTACACTGTACACTGATGATTCTACCTTTATGAAAAATACGTAAAATTAATCGTTGTTTTACGCTAAAGTTAAATATTATGAAAGTCCTTCGCGAATATTTGCATAGCTGAAACTGAAGTAAAATTAACTCTAACAATTCTTACTCAAAACTAATTAATCGTTACCCTATATTCTTAAGACACATTTTAACCTTTTAAGAAATATTTTTACACACGGCAGCCTACCCTAAATTGTCTAATAAATTATCTAATCAATCCTAACCTACAAATTACATAGTAATATATATATATATATATATATATATATTGCTGTGAAACCTACAAAAAGCCTCACCAGAGTAAAAAAAAATATTCGAGCCTCTTGAATTGGGCACCAAGATTTGCTGTGATTCTCGCCCTGTTCAATCTCTTCTGATAGTCGCCTTTTTACTCTTTCCGCCTCGGCTGCTCACCTAGTTAGAACTTTCATCCTCATTCATAAAAAAAACAAACACATTCCTACCACAAACATCAACGTTAACTCTATTTACATCAATATTCATAATACATTAAAATTTCAAAATTAAATTTCAGCATAAATTTCAGTATCATAAAATTTCAAGTTTATATTTGTCATCATTTTTAATTTGCATCCAGAATTAAAGTCCTGGTAGGATGCATACTAATTAAGTTACAATATGTGCAGACCTAAGTCTGAATAAAAGGAGCATCTCCCACCCTTTACGTTAATTAAACAGGTTAGTCTAATTGAGCTCAAAGACAGACCCAAATTTTCATCATAATCAAAACATAAACTGCTAAATACTCCTTTCTACTTAAACAAGAAAATTTTACTTTAAAATTCAAAATTTGTTGTTTATACAAATTCACTACTGTCCATCTTTATCAAACAAATTATAAAGATATTCAACACACACCAAAACATCTAAGATTGAACAACAAAGCATAAGTTACCTGACGGTTAATGCACTCGTGGCTCCAATGTACATCGTCCTTTATTAATCACACCATTCCAACTGGGTTATGTTTACGTCCTCGGATTTCTGGTCGCCTTTAAAAATTTTCTACACCACCATTCATCTAAAATTGTTTCAGGTCTTTTCAGGAACTCATCTATGTATATCTAAATCTTGTTTTGTGGATCCAATCACGTTTACTAATAATACTTGATTACTCACTCCCGAAAAATAGCAAAGCAATTCATAATTCGTTCACGCTATACAAAGCTGCATACTTAAATGTATTTTATTTATCGCTACTTATCTATCTTTTCCAAGTGCACTAATGCATAATAACTTGTATCGTAGCACGTATTCTGCTTGCAGTATCGTATAACATCAAAAAATAAAGAGAGAAAACTGTTTAAAGTATTCAATAAAATCAAAAATCTAAGAGCCAAACTGTTTAAAGTATTGAATAAAATCGAAAATCTAAGAGAGCGAAACTCCTATAAACACGGGTTTATATAATAGCCCGCTTGCACGTCGAATTTGTCCCGCAACGGACAATTTTTAGAATTTCGCATTCTGTTTTCCCTTTTCGACAGTCCGGCACAGAGATTCTACTAAAATTTGCACACGCGCCAGTTGAAAATCTAAGAAATTTTCACACGTCGCGCAACGCGTCTGCGAACAACTAATTAATTTTATATAGAAATTGTTGTTTCCACCCCTCATATCTGCATCTTATTTCAACCAATCGTAAAGCTAGTGACGCTTCTCAAATCCGGCCTTTTATTATCTGTGTCTCTGTTTACCTGTTTTATCCGTCTCTTTCTAACCTGGTCTTAGTGGTACAAATCGATATTCTTTACTATCGGCTGTGTAACATCCACGTGGACTCGCGACGTGACTTACTTGAGTTAAATAACCCCTTCATCTAGCCTTTCCCGTTAATATAAGCTACGGTTTATCCGACCGTTTACAATATACGCAGAATTTTCATGTTTATCTAAACAAATTAAACAGAACGTGATATTTAAAAATACGCATTTTGTATGCTAGCAACGCGTCTCATATTTGGTTTGGGTTTTTAAAAGCTTTTTTGCATATTATACCTCAATAATCGTCCAATTAACTCCAATTAAAATAATAATGAATGGCATTGACTTCTACCCTTTAATTTTTAGCGAATATTAATTAAATATTAATTATTATTTGTACACTTTGTTTAATACCCGTTACTTAAAAATTGAATTAATTAATATAAATTTCGCACGTAATTTCTCGCTAGTTTTAGTACTTAGAACAATTAAATTATATACAAGTTGAGCATTTTAATTCTGCTTCTTTTTATAGAAAGCGTCTAGTGAATAATTTAAATCCCTTATTTTTAATGAAACAAATAAATTTTTATGCTCCACGGTTTTAATAACGCGTATTATTTAATAAAGTTCTATACAAACCCTACATTCTAATTGAATGATTTAAATCTTCACAGTAGGCCTTTAATTACGCGTACTTTTTCCCAAAGCTTCCTTATACACGGTGATTAAAATTATTTGATGTCGTAAATTAATTTTCTACCCTGGTCTAAATTTGAGTAATATATAATATATATATATATATATATATATATATATACAACTTTTTTCATTAAAAAAAGATTTTATTACTTTTATTTTTTTTTTCAACATACCATCCTCACTTTTACCATTAGAAAAAACTTTAAATTATTTCTGAAATAATCATTAAAATGATTTTATAGCATGTACTCAATATATTCTCTTTACAAATAAGAGTAGAGGGAGTAAATAAGAAATGGACCAAAAAATTGACCGGCAAGATCCGCATTATTAATCTTTGACCTTTTCTTAACTCAAATCCATTGGTCGAATTCGGTCCTCACATTTTGCATAGTCACCTCTAGCGCCCGGTCTATTACTTTATATATATATTTTCTTCAACTTACTATGTGCAATAACTGTATATGTTGACGCCGGTAACAAGGTCATTTTCATTTTAAGTACAAATATTATTATTCAATAAATTATTGTCAGAATAGCATTCACTTCAATGCATATTAATTTGTAGATAAATTGAAACATGTGCTGATTCTGACGACGAAATTAATATTCAGATAGCAACAACAACGGTGTGATTCGATTCTCTTGTATATAGTGGCGTTACCTACTCGACAAAATAACCCCTTTTTTACCCGTCTTAGAAAGTGGGTTCGAAAATGGTGACGCTATAAATTGGCGATTCTTGCCTTCCTTCAATGACCATCCTAAATCTCACCCTTTAACACTTATTAAAAGTGAGCTGCAGATCTTAGGTAAGTCCATTGTTTCTTTTTTATACATTTTAAAACATACAGTCTGCCGTGTCTTAACCGAGCGTTAATATATTTGGTTATCTTCGGGCACGGATTATCAGTAGCTGAAATTTAGCACAATAAAAAAAACGGATTGTAGGGGTTGTTTGGTCGTTCATGCCACAGTTCCTTTGCAAGAATTGTTCAATAAAGACGACTTAAACAGGTGTATGTTAAACATACCTATCGCACTCTGTCGTCGCATCTGCTTTTCTATTTAAAATTCACTCATCTATCTTTGCAATAGTAAGTACATTTGAAAACGTTAACAATACAAACCATTCATTAAAAATTTACACACTATATATCTACATAATAGCAATTTGTTGGTAATCGCCGAATTATTGATATCACGGTGTACTTATCACAATGAGTAAAGCGGTTAATAGATTAAAGGCACAAATTCTTTATCATAAAAGTAAAAATATTCAAAATCCGATAATTTTAAAAGAGTTTAAAATAAGATACGCATCCCTAGATGATACAAAGTGTAAATTAAATTATAGAAGAAGAAATTAATACGATAGGGTTTGAAACAAAACCAAACTACAGTGAATTAAACGCTATCGATGAAATTAATTGTCACGTTCAGGATGTTGCTAAAAGTCTAATCACTTCGAAAATTACCGATCAATCTTCTCAAAATCAAACTACAATGCCGACAGCTGAAGCTACTGTTCGTCTCCCAAAAATTGAGATTTTAACGGCGATTACTAAAATGATCTCTGTTTTACGAAACATTTAAAAGCCTTATCCATAATAATTCTAATTTAGACAATACTTGCAAATTGCATTATTCATTGGCAAAATTACAGGGCAGTGCACTGGCATTAAGCTCTGGTATGTTACTGACGGCAGAAAATTATTCCATACTGTGGGCCACTTTAATTGAAAAATATGAAGATAAACACGCTATTGATAGCACTTATCCTTCTCAGGTCTTCGATTTTAAAGCGCTTCAAACGGAAGGTGTTATTGGTCTAAATTCATTTATCGAAAAAGTTGATTCTGCAATCAATGCTCTTCGTAAATTAAACATTACAAACTTGTCTGATATTATTCTCACTTCTATCGCTTTATCAAAGCTAGACAATCCTACCTCACGTCTTTTTGAACAATCGTTGAAGGGAGGTTCGATTTCTACTTACGATGAGCTAGCCACGTTCGTAAAAGAGCAGGTTAAAATTTTAGATCAAACCAGCAGTAGCAGTACAAAGCAAATCAATGGTCACACAAATAAGACGCCTTTGCCACAAAAGAAGTAAATAATAATGACAATATGAAATGTGCTTTATGTAAAGGCGGCAATCATAGATTAGTCAAGTGTTTAAAACTTCTTCAATTTTCCTCGCAAGGACGAATTTCTTTTGTTGAAGATAAAACATTGTGTATTAACTGTCTCGGTCCTAAGCACGCTCTGTCTTCATGTCCTTCAAAATTTTCATATCGGTTGTGCGGAAACCGTCATCATTCAGCGTTATACATTCCTAGACCGAGTGTTGATACAAATAATCAATTGTTATCCAATCCTATAAATATAAATGTAGCAAATGTTAATCTTGGCTCAACGTCGACTAAGAAAGGTTCAGATAAAAATTACACGATTCTTTTAGCGACTGCGATCGTTAAAATTGAATCAACAATGGGTACCCACCAGCGGTTGAGATCCTAATTGTTAATGCTAGTCAATGTAATTTCATTACAGTTAAATGTTGTCAATTGCTTCTATTACCTGTAGATAAAACCTACACGTCTATTTCAGGGATCGGTGCGTGTTTCAAACCTGTTCGTGGTCAAACTCAAATATCATTTACATCTCAGCATAATGCAGATGTTAAATATAAAATGCAAGCTTTCGTATTAGGCAAAATACGGATCGTTTGTCATCTTGTGCTGTTGATTCAGCAGTTTGTAAACATTTCGGCAAACGACGCTTAGCCAATGAAACGTTCTACCGCCTTGGAGAAATTCACGATGTTGTAGATGCTGAACTTGCACCTCATATTTTGAAATCCTTAAAATATTCAGGTTCCGATTTACCCGTTTCAATAAATTCCACTTTAGGATTTATCATTACGGGTCAAACTCCAATTCAAAATGAAACGACCACTTTGCAGGTTTATTGTTGTGTTGTAGGGTCAGATGCAATAGAACCTTTGTTACAGAAATTTTTCGAGCTTAAAGAAGTAGGTGAAGTAGTTACTTGTAGTTCCGATGGTATTAATTTTGAAGAACTCTTCTTTACTTCAACAAAACGAGATGATAGTGGTCGATACATTGTTGCTTTACCTTTTGCAGAATATCCGCCAAGCTTAGGAACTTCCTTTTCTACAGCTTTGCGCAGGTTTTAGTCTCCAGAGAAAATTTTCCTTATCGCCGTTTTACAGAGTAAACTATAGTGCGGCGATGAAAGATTATATTGAGCAAAGTCATATAATCCTTGTTCCAAATTGTGATCCTCATTTTAAAGAATACTTTATTCCTCATCACGGGGTGCTTAAAGAGGAATCGGTTTCTACTCCCCTACGTAGCGTTTTTGATGCGTCGTCTAAAGATAAATTTGATAAATCATTAAATGACTGCCTTTATGCAGGTCCAAAATTGCAAACTGATGTATTTTGTATATTAATTAATTTTCGATTAATGGAATATGCGTTTATTTCTGACGTTCGTCAGATGTTTCGACAAATAAAATTATGTTCAGAACATCAGTCTTATCAACGTTTGCTGTAGCGATTTAGTACAGATGAACCATTGCAAACTAGTCAACTCACAAGAGTTACTTTTGGTGTCAAATCATCTCCATATTTAGCTCTACGTACTGTGCTTCAGCTAGCATTTGATGAAGCAAAAATTTTTCCGCTTGCATCTTCTGTTGTACAAACAGATATGTATGTAGATGACGTAATTTTTTCTGTGGAGTCTTTAGATACTGTCAAAGTTCTTTATCATGCACTGCTCGGGCTTTTCACGGTTGGGAGTTTTCAGTTAGTTAAGAAGGCAACAAATTCTCTGCATTTAACAAGCGAAATATTTGAAAATGTTCAAATAGACAACGCAGTAGTTTTCAGAAGCAATATTTTAAAAGTATTGGGTCTTCAATGGCATCCAAAAGGTGATAATTAAAAATTTACGGGAAATATTCCTTCCACTGTAGCTAGAATGTGAAATCCACTAGGGCTCTTAACTCCCGTGACAATTTTTGCCAAGCTATTAATCAAAGAATTGTGGATATTAAAGTTGTCTTGGGATGAAGAAACCCCTCCATATATTAAAGGATCGTGGAATACATTTCAGCAACAAATAAATCACTTTCCGACTTTAAAATTTTCCGACACATTGGGTATTCAGCAGTAACGTCATTATAACATGTGTGATTTTGCCATGCTTCTGAAAAAGCTCACAGTGCCGTCTTATACGCCTGAACAGTGTTTCTGGATGACGGTGTAAAAATTTACTGTGCGGTAAAGCTAAATTGGCGCCAATAAAAGCTGTCACTATTCCTCGTTTGGTGTTATGTCCTGCTTTATTGTTTGCAAAACTATTAAATTGCATCATTCGCACATATTCCCCACAATGCATTATCAAACAAATTTTTTGTGTTTTTTGATTCCATGGTAGTACTTAATTGAATTCAAAAATCTCCCCGTGTTCGGAAAACTTTTGTAGACAATAGACAGGCAAAAATTCAAAAGTTATTACCAGTAACCCGTTGGTATTACGTCGATGGCGTCTCAAATCTTGCCTATTGTGCGTCTCGCGCTTTATCACCAGATCAATTTCTTATCGCCGAGTTGTGTATCAAAAACCAATGTTCTTTGAGTCATGTACGCCACAATTGTGAAAGTATAGCTGCCTCTTGCAACAGACAATGTGTTCGATATTCTTGGTAGAGGAAGAGTCTTTTCTAAGTCAAATGATAAACTATCTATTGTTTTATCTTTATTAACTTCTTTGAAATTTTCATTCACTAGTTTTCTGCCTGTTCAGCTATTGCAATGTGGTTTTCATGCTTGGGCTTAACTGTTTCTAATTGCTGCCCAGTTAAGTGTTTTATTTGTACTGCTGATATATGACAAAAACTGTACGTATCCTTTTTCAACTGCTTACTTTTTAAGCTAATTTTTGTTAAAAAAATATTTTTGTATGTTACCTTAGAAACTGGGTTTTCTTGATTTAAGAGTTGTATCTGGGTTGAAATAGTTGGTTTAAGTTGTACTTCGTGAATAATGAGATTTATGTCATGGAAATTTTGAAATATGATCCATTACCAATTGGTGTTTTGGTTCGGGGGTTTCATTATCGCCTCCAGCTCAACCACGTCCATCACTTACCTTGTTTTTAGTGCCCTGTCAATAACACAACTCGATACTCTGAGGGTGTAAGTAAACGTTGCCTTACAAACTAATTCGTCACAGAAATAATATTTTCTGAAAGGTATATATGTACCATTAGCAGATACAAATACCACTAAACTAGCACGCAACGCAAAGTCGGCTATTTCTTATATTACATTTAGAGATTAAGTAACTACAATTTTGTATTTGTAGAAGACCAAATACTATCATTTTAGTCACTTGATCTATTACTGCTATTTATGTGGCAGGATAGTCTACTAATAACAGAGGTGGCGCTTAGCTTTTGTGAAAATAAAACATAGTTAACTGTAATGTTGTTGTCTTAGAGCAATCGTTTTGTGTAGTTTCATTCGTCTGCCAACAGATACCAGAGACATCTATATTCTTCAAAATATGTCACTTGGTCTACCATTGCTTAATGGTCCAATTTACGTTCGAACCAGTATAGCAAGTTGACACCGATGGCAGCGACAAGAGTAGATTAAACAAAAACAAATAATCACATAATCTTTAAAAATTAATACAAAAAATCTATGCCGCATGCACGCCATACAACCAAACTTAAAGCCATTATGTAATAGAAATTCACACAAGTTTATTTTTTATATCGTAACAATTTTATAAAATTTTTCGAACATATTTTTCAAAGTCGAATAACTCGAAAACCAATCGACATAGAGTATTGATGCTATGGAAAAATATGCTCAGGAGGTCGATATTAACCTAAAAATAATATTTATATTTTGTTATATTGAAGTTTTATATAACCAAAATTTCGACTTTAAAGTCGAATTACTCGAAAACTAGATGAGATATCGAAAATTGGCTAGCATATTCTTAATCATCGTAAAAAATTGAACAAGATCCATATATCAAATGTTTGTAAAACGAAAAAAACGTGCAACGGACGACGGCGGCGACGACGGCGACGTAGCGATCTTATTAACCTAACTTACTTCGTAAGTTTGGTTGATAAAACATTCAGTACAATTAAAAATAACAACAAGTTAGAGATGAGATTACTTTTTATATATAGAATTGGCTGAGTACATGTGAAAGAATTAGAAAAAGTTGAAAAGAATATAATGGTCAACGTATATTAAGTTTAAAACTAAGCGCTTTTGAATCTAAACTAGTTATCTTGAGTGTTATTTCTTGTCGGAAAGAAAATTAAAAGTATTTATTTTTATTTTGATGGTACACATTGAAAATGACTATTGTATAGTCGAAAGCGCTCTGTTTTAAACTTAATACACGTTGACCATTATATTCTTTTCAACTTTTCCTGATTACTTTTGACTTTCCAATTTATAGAACATATGCTGCTCCGTTAACTAGTGCTTTCAAAGATATACTGCACACCCTGGAGTCATTATATTCATGTCACATAAACGAATATGCGTACCAGCAATATGCTGTATAATGACTACTGTATGGAGTCCCGCTGTGATTCGATATTGCGTATAAGTTGTAACGACACTCCCCAAGATTGCGTTTGCCAGCATAAATATGCAAATCCAAATCACCTATTAGAAAATCTATTGCTGTACAGTTTCCCTCTAAATCTTTCTGTAGATGAAAAGTATTTCATATGTACTACTAATATTATCGTAAACTTCTGTATGGCGAACGATTTTGTGCATTTCCTTCTTTCCTTATATTTGGAACACATTGATTTCTTACAACCATCCAATATTTCCTCTCTGGTAAAATAATCTAAACATTGTTGTAACTTTAACTTGCCAATATGCAGCGGTATAGGAGGCGATAGATCCCAAAATGGATCAAATATTACAGAACAATGTCCACAATGTGTACAACATAATGTAAATATCAACTGTTCTACAAAATATCCACAACGCTAGAATTCACCATACACATCGTTGTCAGTATTCGGATACTTTATCACAGTCATTTGATTTTTTATCTGTTTCTAATTGGTGTAGGTTTAGTAATAATAAGATCGACATCTTCATGAAATCCTTCTAACAAATATCGCAGAAACTATTGTGCATTTTGTTGGGAGTTATCGATAAACCGCGATGCAAAATGCCGAATTTGCGATTTTAAGCTAACCGTATTAATTACCCTGTAAAATGCGGTAATAAAACTACGATAGCTAACTAGGAGAGAAATGGACTGTATATAAAATTAAATGATAATTTAACAACCAACACATAATTAAAGTTTTTAATCAGATCAAGCGTTTACTCAAAGCACTCACCTGTTGATTACGAAACCGTGTCAATGAAAAAACGATGTAACATCTACTCTGCTTTTTGCGGGTGTAGCGAAGCACATTTGTGTCAATAGCGGTTCTGAAGAAAAGCGGTTCATCTAATTAGGAGTTTTACGTAGAACGTGTAAAACAGCGATGCGGTCTGTTCGCACGACAAATCGATTCTCTCTTGCTTCGTGGATTTTCCAGTCAATTCTGTTCTTGCACATGCGGAATAACACAGAGTTTTATCACTCACGGCACTTGTTGGCGCGTGCTTCAAGTAAAACCATGGGAATTTTACAGTAACAAATTTAAATATACCGAGGCAAACGTAAATAATCAACAAACTCAATAGAAAATAAAATTTACAATATAAACGGAACATACCCTATGGAGTAAATCTTCTGATCATAACTCCTGTATAACATGGGCGAAGGCATTAATGAGAGCTCCTTTCGTACTGCAAATACTCGTGTTAATACCCTTTGTGAACATATCCATTTTTGTATATTCCAATAGTAGTTTCATATTTGAGAGGCACTAAATTACAGAGTTCGTAAATCAAGTATTACCGATGTTCTTTAATCCGGTATTTATTGACCTTTCTTCATTTGACCGCAGCAACAGCCGCACCACATGATCTACTGGTTGTAATTAAATTTGAAGGCGCTAGTGTGTAAATAACCATTATGTCCCAGCGAGTGATTGATATTTCTCCCAAGGAATTGTATAACGCCATAAAGTCTTTTTTTGTCCCTTAAGGTACCATATGGTTCTACTACTGAGTGAATTTCTAGTTTAGCCAAAGATTGTGCTATTATCTAATTTAACGATTCCTGTTTAGATATAAGCGACTAATGATGTTTTTGATACAGTTTAAACCATGAGAGGCTGTTTGATCTACAGTGACACCACAGGAATAAATAAATTGTTCACAAACTCTTGCACCAAGCGTAATGCTAGACTTATGCAAACGGATTCGTTTGTTAAAACTGTTCCAAACTAGGACAAAAGAAGTGCATATAACCATTGGTAGTTTTTCTTCTGGGATTCGGCTTTAAGGCGAGCAATGGAACGAATGTCACCAACTGTATCTCTTATCAAGTAAAGTAATTCAAATTCCCAAAACTTCTGTGAGCACAGTAGTGAAGAAATTGTTTCCTTGGTCGGGCGTGAAGGCGAATTGTTATTTCGATTTATAAAAACCTCACAGTTGGTAGTATTTATTTATAATCAACTTATTTTTGAGAATTCAATCACCCTTTCTATATCATGAAACCCTGTGTCTATTTTTTCACAGATTGTATCGTCGTTCAAATACCATCACTAAGATTAGAAGTGAAAGTGTTAAGGTCATAATCGATAAACTAAACAGCCAATGTCTTATTGGATTTCCCGGTTGTACGCCACATTGAGATTTGATGGATTTATCTCCGTAAAATAAAATTGTTACGTTCAATTCTCGTACTACTAAATTTTCCTGGAGAATTGTAAATAAGTGCTGCAATTACTATTTTTGGCTATTCTAAATTCGAAATACTTCTTAACTAGGCAACACATTTTACTCAGTGTTGTTTCACTATTTGGATGTAAACTTAAAACTACTAAAGAATAGCTTCATTACTGTGTAATACATATTTGAACGTAACTCAAGCCAATAAATTATGTCAAAACCTGAAAAAGAAAAGACATCACATTAACACATTTTTCACATAAATAAACAAAGCTTATGTATACGGTTCATTAGAAATAATTTCATTTATAGTAAACCGGATCAATTACAGCTATAGTTTACAATGTAAGACAAGATAAATACAAGGTTATTACAATGTAGTTAATTACTTAAAAACAAAAACTTTCTTATTAAAGCTCGCATATATCAGGTTACAGACAATTTTATCATATCCTACAATACAATGTAATAAACTGTTTTAAAATATTCATTTGTATTCCTGAAGACATAAGATAACGCTAAGCACATGGCGTTAACATAAGTATACCATATTAAATCACGCATTTTTCACGTGTTTCAATACAAGCTCAATACAATACCGTACCATGACATAAACATCCGAAGGCATGTAGAGTGGGAGAAATGATAGTAGTTAGACATCCGTAAAATTGATTAAGGACCGATATACTTGCGGCCACTTCCCCAGTGCTCCACCCGAAGATACTGCATTGGGTTTGAATGCGAATAATTATGTGCTTTATGTAAATCTGATTTCAAAATTAATTAATTGTTAAATATAATTGATGAACCAAAGTTAGGGTTTAAATAATGGTACGCATAGCGTTGACTTTAGAGTGTGTCTGACCAACAGGGCACTAGGAAAAAGTAAATGACGGGGATCCGTAATATCGGCTAGCAGCCGCCGGCTTCGCTTACTTGTGCGACCTGAAGGATCGACTTAAAACTATCCAAATCTAGCTAAATTAGTATTAACTAACGGATTCGAATTTCTAAGCATACACCAAATTCATTAATAGCGAATCTAGCTATTTGTTCCTACTTTATAAAATTGCAATATCGTCCGCCCTAGTGTAAGTAATTTATTCTAACCTCAGCCTAAATTCGTCCCTAACGTTCATCGTCCCCTAACTTATTCTAATTTCAATCTTCCTTTCTATAGATAATATGAGCAAAAGCAGCAAAACGCCAAACAAAAAAATTAAGCGACAGAACAATAAAATATATAAAGGTACAATACAAGTATAAAGTGTAATTATACAAATATCTAAATAAAATATTAAGCATGTAACAGTGCATAGAATAGCAAAGAAGCATCCCTCAAATGATCATGTGCACTCGCATATGCATTATGTACGCTAGTTAGACATCCCCTGTATTTCATTCTCCAATGCTCCACCCGAAGGTACCACATTGGTCAGAAAGCGAGTTTTCTTTTACATACAAAATTTTAAATTTTGCCAAAACCTTGCTGTTCCACGCAAGGTAGGAATCTTTAACGTGTGAACAACACACACACGCGCGCGCGCGTACGCACATGATCTCCATTTTACCTCTCATCCGAACGAGGGTGTATTTTTGTGAAAAATGCTTGCCTAATATTTTCCAAGCGGGTCGTGTCGAGATTCAACTCGGGACTTTGGGCATAGTAGTCACACACATATCAACTACGCCATGGAGCCGCCAGTTAGTTAGAAAATAATTAATTATTAAGTAATTGCTAGCAGGTAATTAGAAAGATCGAAATGTAGTCATACGAACAAGTAATAAGGCGGGAGCGTCGCGCTGTTAGACTGGCTATGAGGAGACATTGAAAAGAAGCACAACCTCAGGATAAGAATATAGATTTCCACAGGGAAAATATGGTTTGCGCAGGTATGGTACGTTTCAATTCATGGGTTCGCAGAATTATGACCTAGAGAGTTAACCCCTCTAATAATTTGGAAGTTTGTACTGTGTGTTAAGGGAGTTAGGTTAGTTAGAAAAAATGTGTGTGAGCTGAAAAGACAAAATATAAATATTGATTGTTTCTGGACATTTGCAAATTTAAAGATACATGTGGAAATTAAGAATGAGTATTATATGGGCTTTTATATTTATACTTCCTAATTATGTATAAAAAATAAATAAACAAATGGCCGAATTTTTACTTAACATTGGTGGATCTTCTAAGAAAGTACTACACCCAATACTAATTGAGGATGTTGGCCTACTGAAATTAATACGTTTCTAGCTACTTGATAATGAATAATTTTGCCTGGCATGGAGAAAGTAATTCGATGATAGAAAACGAAAAGCAATATAAATTGTTGGTTATTTTGCAAAAAGAAAAGCCCGTAATCGGTTTCACTGTTCTTGCAGATCATCAGACGGTCGCATCTCTTTTTGTAAAACAAACAACTAAGTTCTGGCAACTCCATCTATGCTGATCATGTTGGGACTCGTAAAAGTTACCGATGGTTAGTTGCTTACATTCGAGTATAGAGGGCGCATGAGAAACTGTTTGAATTATAAATACACCTTGATTTGTGTATAATCCCAGAACTTAGTTGGTTGTTTTGCAAAAAGAGATGCGTCTGTCTGATGATCTGCAAGAAAAGTGAAACCGGTCACGCGTTTTTCTTTTTGCAAAATTACCAACAATTTATATTGGTTTTCGTTTTCTATGCTCGAATTACTTTCCCCCATGCCAGGCAAAATTATTCATTATTAATTATGTATCTGTGAATTTTTAATGTCAACGGGTTTGTATTCACGTAATAAAAAATTAATTAAGCATGAAAGTAATTATTTTATTGGGCGATGAATTAGCGACGAAACTAGTGTTGATGTTATCGTGGAAGGAAATTTAGAAGATTTTAAAATATTAAGAATTACGTTAAGTTTTATTGATGGAATTTAGTGTTAATTAAAGCATAAAACTTTAGCGTTTTGAATGTACAATAAACTGATAAAAAGAAACGTTGGTATTTAACTTTTTTCTAGGTTTATTATTAAGGAAATTTACACACAATAGAATTTAAAACACCATGTAGTTCAATATAAGATACGAGAAAATTGAGCTGAAAGAATTATTAATGGATTTGATTTAATTTTCTTTTCAAACTTCTTTTAGTAATACTTGGCCAGTGTAAAGTTAAGGAATTAGGTTTTAAGTATATTTGTATTTAAATTGCAAATATATAACGTTTACAGAGGTTAAGTGCAGATTAAATTTTATTTGCATTTATACATGAACTAGATAGAAATGAGGTCATTGTAAAAGGATATCCGGTCATTCCAGTGATGGAGTCGTATTTGACAGAGGCATTTTATTTTACAATTTAATGAAAGTTTTTACGGTAGTTTAAAGAAATGTATCGTATAATGTGATAGAATCTGGGAAACCAAAAACTTAGGAAACCTATTCGGAATAACCGTTTTTTTGTGTAGGGATAATATCGAAGAGATTGCTGAGACAAAACGGTTTGACGCCTCTTAATTATGACAACAAAAACTCCTTTCACGGTAACTGAATGTAGTAACGTAGTTTTTTCGTTTTGGCCATTTCAAATGTTTAATTTTTTTATTATTTTTATTACTTCTTCCACAGGAACCCACTCCCACACCACTGTAGTCAGTCGTTGCAACCTTAAAATGATTACGGGGTCTCCTCTCCTTCAGGGTAAATCTAAATTTATAACGAAACGGTCATTTTATAAGTAACACGATCCTTTTCGGTCAATTGTTCTTTCGACTGATTGCTTTTTGGCTAACAATAATTTCGATCAATCGCTTTTCGACCAATCGTAACGACATCGATACAACGCGAAACAGAAGTTATTTTGTGCGCAATCGAAAACTAGCGGTTGTACCAAATTTGCACAGCGAATTCAATTTATTGAGATACAGTAGAACCATCTGATATAAAAAACATAGATTGAAGTATTTTGGTTCTCCATTCTTATAAATTGGTTACTCCTACGATAACCGGCAAATGTTGATTATTTTAAATTTTCTCGTGACTACACTTGAAGATCATTTTATTCAGAATTGTTGTTCTAACACTTTATAAAACTTTAGATAATTTCCCGAGCTTGTGGAAAAAACCATTGCCTTTGACAACGGGGCTATTAAAGTGGTTCTCCATTTTGCAACATTTAAAAACATCACACAATCGTCGAACTTAAAATCAATTCGAAAAATAAATTGATTTTGTGTGTGTGGTCCCAAATCAAAGAGTTCTTTATATCCTATTCAATATCAATTTCACTTTATTATGATTTAATGACATATTTGACCCGCAGCAACAACTCCTGACCCAACACTTCCCAGCCAAAATTACCAATTGTCGTCGAAGCTAATCAAGTCGTATTATTCGACAAAAATTTTTAGTCACTTACCTGAGTGTTGCAGACATGAAAGCGCTTGTATAATCCAACACAATGGTTATCCAATTTCCTTTTTCGGCGTTTTCGTCCTTTATTTTCACGTCTCGTGCTGGAACAAAATACTTCGAAATTAAAACAGGATCATCTATTAATCGTTTGTTGAGTGCAAAGCGAACTTAATAACAAGTATTGTATGTGATTTATAATCGCGTAATCATCGTCGATAAAAGACGTGTTATTATTCGTTTAATATTAAAGTAACGCCCAAAACGATTTTTGATAAGATAATGATCTATTTAATGGGTTAAAATTTGATGTATTATACCAGGTCTAATATAAAGCGTCATATATATCACACCGAGATCTTGTTTTCAGGCTATTTGTGGGTCAGAGAAGAGAGAGGAGGTAAAACAATAAGCAGGAATACAAATTTGTGTAGGTGCCTACAACGTTAACACCTTAACAAAATAAAAGCAGTGAAATAAATATTGTCATATCCTATTAATTATTATTATTTGTCTGGTTAATTTTAGTGAATACCTGTCCTTATCACCTTATAATCACGTTAGAAAATATGGGCGGGGTATACTTAAGCACACTGGAGCTAAATTGTTTCACTTTTTAAATATAGCTTATGACCTCCTTTGAATAACCACTTGCAACAAATGCGGATTACTGCCAATTTTGGCCGTATTTTTAAGCGCTTAGCGATATGAATGAAATACGCATGTTACTGCACGTAGAATATTTTAGAAGTTGTGGCGTTTTTTATTTTTAATATTTGCAACTCGGGCCCCTAGGGAGAAGAAAGAACAACAATTCTGAATTTAAAGGGACTTGAACTTTTTACGCGTGAAAGTTGGAACTATAAAAACTTGCTGCTCCGGCGGCTATTATCCCATGGGAGATCATGAGAACGGCCAGGACTGTAATATTCTACGTGACACAGAAAGTTAAATAAAGTGAAGTTGGACGCCACTGTATCTAGCAAGTGTTAAAAAGAGGTGATTCTAGGGTAGATGCAAAAACCATATTGGAGTGGATCATTCAAAACTTTTAATTTATACCCTTCTCAGAAAATTAAACCTGTTAGAATCAGAAAGTATCTATTGTATAACAGACAACTTTTAGCAATTAAAAAACTAAATCAATTCACAAGAGTAAATAATATTAAAAAGAATTATTAATTGAAGAACATTTTGTCTCTTAAGACTTAAATGAGCATCAGATCTGATAATCACGTGCATCGTCATCATTAGGTCTTCAGTTCTGCAACTGGTTAGTCAGGTACCCTCATTGTTTCCTATTGTGAAATAACCTGATATTTGCACAGTCGCATCTATCACTATCTGCATACGAAAGTCTGATCTCGGTCTACCTCTACCTCTTTTTTCCTATCTCTGCTTGTAATATATCCCGTACCATTCCTCAGAAATGCCTTAGAACGTATCCTGCTCTTCTATTCTATTTTTTTTATTTTCCACAGATATCCTTATTCCCATACTATTTCTATAACATCTTTGTTATTAACTTTGTCTGTCCATGCTACCATCCTCATACATCTGAAGCACAACATTCCAGAAAGCTTCTATCTCTTTTTTTTTTAATACAAGTAATGTTTAATTATTAATAACTACATTACATACATATACAATTAGTTAAAGTAAAAACATTACAATATTCGTTCATAGAATAATAAATATGCCTGTCTCTCAAGGACTTTTTTTCAGGCACTTCTGAAATATTCGAGTCATTAATATAATACCATTTTCCCATTGAAATGTCAGTATTACTTTTTGTGGTTTTGCGTTGTGAAAACAATAAATGTTTTTTATTTTTAGGTAGGAATTGCCAACGGTGACTGTCGTTATCTAACGTCGTTCTTACTTTTACATATGCGACATAGTGTCCATGATGAATAGAACCGTTATGCTGTATAACTCCGTATAATGTGTATAATACTTTGGATTGATTAAAGTTCAGCCCTTGAAGGTTTTGACATTCTTTTAAGCAAAATGGTGTTAAATCCAGTAATATAGGGAACGATACTTGGTCATTCAATTTTGTTGCCCGAATTCTTAAGGTTTGAAATCTTTTTAAATGTAAAATCAATACAGGAGGTGGACTGTTGATTAAAATTTGCTTAATGGCATTGGTATAAACATTTTTTTTTATCAGGTCCAACTTGTCTTTTTGTGCACCAATCACAGACTATTTTATTATTTCCGGTAAGTAACTCACATGCAGTAAATTGGTTTAAACACGGAGTAATCAGTTTTTCACATTGATATTTTGGCACTATAGTATTTCTATATGTATCGTTTATATAATGTTTTTCATCTGTTTTTTCATCTTTGTATATATCAAAATCTCCATAGACATTATGTATTTTCTTGCTGTCATTAAATAAGGATGTATTTCTGTCGATGGTATCTTCTCTATTAATGTAAGATTGGCCTTTTGGACTGATTTCTATAGATTTTTCAAATCGGCTGGTGACAGTTTGGTTGCCAGTGGATCCTACTTGATTAGAGCACTTTTGTTGTTTTCTGTGAGATTCTTTAATTATAAGTTTTTCTTTCTTTATTTGGTGTTGTGATGATTTATGTTCGTCAAATTCTTTTATTTTGTGATGAAATAATGGAGAAATTTGTTTTTCTGATATTGGCAAGCTCAGATCAAGGAAGGGTTCATCTCGATGTGAAATGTGGTTGCAATCTTGGCACTGAATTGTACTAATTAATGTGCCTCGAAATACCTGTTCAGTGGGTAATAATAGCTCAAAGTTCTGCTGTTCATAAATTTGTATACCTTCTCTATATTTTTCAATACACGATGGATTTATTTTTAGATTTAGCTCCGTTTTTTGTAAAATTACTGCTTGATAATTTCTTAAATGATCTTCACGTATTGCTTCTAATAGATGTTGTAGCAATTCATGTGAGTCGTGTTGTTTGTTTCCAGCAAACTGTGGCATTGTTTGCTTAAGTCTTAAAAGCAGTATACTGGGGTTATACATTTCTGGTTTACCATTTAGTAATTCTTTTAGCGTTTGTGCTAAAATGTGTTTTAAAGAGTGCCCTTGTTCCAAAGCTTCATCAAATGAATTAGGTAATTGGAAATATTGTTCTGAATTTGAATTTTCAAGAAGTAATTGTAATAAGTATGGTGTTTGTCCGAGACATTGTATAACAGAATTGAAAAAGCAAGTATTGCCTAAATTTTTTAAACCACGTGTTCTTGGAAAATTTACATTAAGTTCTTTTTGTATTTTTGTTTCTCCCATTTTTTATCTTTAATACTTTCTCTTTTGGATGTGAATTCATTATTCATTGTATTGTTTGTTTTTGAAACATTGACGTTTTCCTATAAGTTGTTTATAGTAAGAGATCTATGGTCATTCTTCTGGTTTCTAATTAAATCTGAGTAAAATAAATCAGATACATGTTTAACGATTGGATCTGTTTTATTATTGTTTTTAGTGTACGTGTTATTATCTAAAGATTTTGAGGGTAAAAAAGAAAATTTTTTTAGATTTTTAGATGGTGGGATTGTTCCGAGAACAGAAATAGCGTTTCCTCTTTAAATTGCTAAAGCAATCCTCTGCAACAGGAAGTCAGTCGCTCTATTGTCGTATGTATTGTGTGTAATTCTTTTACCTATTTCTTTTAAGAATTTTAATCCTAGTTCTCCAAAGGTTCCGAAGGTTTCGATCGAAACTGGATAAAATAGATAAAGATCTGATAAGGAAGAATATTTTTTTAATTTTATGTTTTCTCCGGTAATTGCTGCAGAACCGCGTTTATGTGAACAAGCAGTTACATGTGAGGGAGCAAGTATGTCACAACAAGTAAAATCCCAAATTGCTGCTTTCCCTAACTTCCATGGTATTAAACTAATTCCGTCTGGCCTTTTGCCGTCATCTCTGAATAAATAATAAGGTTCAAGGATAGAAGGAACGTCAGCCGAAACTAGCGCTCGTTTAATTAGGTCATTTATGATATTATGACGTACGTGACGGCCTGCGCTAAGACGACAACTAAGTCCATGAATAGCTAATTCATTTACTTCAGTTCCGCAGATGCATGTATGTGGTGTGCATAACTTCGCGCCTAATCTAAGTCCTGCGGCAATTCTAAAAGAATTGTTGTCTAATAAAGTCGCTAATGAAGCCGACGGTAGGGCTTCTAGCCAAATACCTGAGTATTTTGATGAAACTGCAAGAATGCGTGCCTTATGTATATGATTTGAAGCAGATTCAAGCATATTTTTTGAAGCATTTTCTAATAAAGGTATGTCCCATTCTTTCTGGATAGATTTGTTGTGTGTTATATTAGTTATTTTTGTTTTAGATTTCCATAAATTTTCTGTCTTTAAATGTAGAGTTTCGTTCGGAACATTTTCGAAATTTAAAAAGATATTTTGAATTAGAAGCCAGGATGCATTAATTGAAGATAAAAATGTTGGTAACGCAAGTGAATTGGCCGTTCGGATTCCTAGCCCACCTCTTTTAATAGGTAATGAAGCTTGTGCCCATTCGGTTGGATTAAGTTTGATGTTTAGGATTTCCTCTAGAGTATTGTGTAGTAAATTGTCGAAGGAACTTAATATGTCCGGGTATATCCAGGTTGGACTACATCTTAGAATGTATGTCAGTTTGGGAATTGCAAAGCAATTTTTAAGTAGGAAGAATGATATATGCGACGGGATCATATTGGATCGTAGTCGATCGGCCATTATTGATAATGAATCAATTTTTTTATTTATACAGTTGGAGATTGATTCTGCACAAAAAGGTGCTCCAATTAGGGTCCAATTATTTTTATCTGGTATGGCAATATTTGGGGCAATAGAGTTGAATAGCTCTTGAATGTATTTTCTATTCTTTGGTGTAATGTTTAGTAATTCGCATTTTTCAAAATTAATTTCTAATCCTATAGATTTGGAATTTTCAATTATTGTTTTAAAGTTCTCAAAAACCGATATAATATTGCCGCCGATGCAACCATCGTCTAAATACCATACATTAAACTCTGTGTTTATACATTTAATTAAGTCGTTAATTGCTAAACAAAACAGGGGCGGTCCTAGCGGATCTCGTTGTAGTCCCCTTTCTGAATAAATGATATTTTTGTCAAAAGAGAGAAACGAAGAGTGTTCATAGCATTGTCTTATATAGGCGGACAAATTTGGAGTACGTTTATGAATTTTATCAAAAATTGTATGTCTATGTATCGAATTAAAAGCGTTTTTAAAGTCTATTTTCAATAATATTTTTTCTTCCTGAAAGTTATTTAAACATATGCGAGCAGCGTGAGCTACAATTTCGCAGCCATTTAGGGTTGCAAAACCGAATTGTAATGGTCTAAATAATTTCCCTAAGTTTTCATTTATGTGTTTACAGCATATTTTTGATGTTAACCTACGGTAGACAGTACCTATTGCAATCGGTCTAATCCCACCATCTTTCTTTTTTATAGCGCATAATGATGCTCCGTATAAAATTGGGCATATGTCGTTTGTTATATTTCCAGCTAGCATCAGATTGCATAATGATGTTATTGATTTCAAAAGATTCTGTGCATGAATCCCTGTTGAAAAACTTATAAGGTCTTGTAGGTGTGAGGGGCGAAGTGAATCCATACCACCAGCTGAGCTGGTTTTGAAAGATTTTATTGCCAATAGAGTATCTTTATCGGAAATGACTAAATTACAATGTGTGTCGAAGTTTGGGTATGTTGTGGTAGATTTTGGATGTTTTAATTTTAAATTTTCAAGTGTAGCGTTGTCATAATCTGAAAAGGTTTCATTTGAACACAAAATTTTGATAGCAGATGATAGGTCACCATCTGAAACTTTTGAAATGACTTTTTTTGAGATCCATTTATTAAGTAAAACTTTTTTTTGTATGAGTCTCAACTTGATCTGGAATAGAATATTTTTTTATATTATCTAAAATTTTTTTTGTAACGGTATCTGATTTATTTTTTGATCGTAAATTTGGAATAGCCAATATTTTATATGGGAACAGAAAAAGGTCTTTCCAAGCTGACACTGAATTTAATTTTACACATTCATCTACGACTTCAGTTAATTTCATAGCAACTTGCGATCTAACACTTTTTGGAATACGTTTTATTATATTACCGTTTCATTTTAGGGATGCTAAAACACAATTCAGATTCCATATTTCCTTATCATCGCTCGGTGGGTTTCTGCTTTCGCCGTTAGCACTTGGATTATTGTTCACATCAAAATTTGTTTTTATGTTGTTGTATTCTCTATGAGCTGTTCTTGTATGAATTTTAACTCCTCTTTCATTTTTAAATTTCTTGTTACATATTTTACATATATTGCCATTTTCTAGGTTTTGAGGTATGTCACTTTTGATTTTTCCTGTAATGTCAAGTTTTCTAATTTTATCCATATTATTCATATAAATTATAATTTCACTCTCCTCTATAATATAAATGTGAATACAATAATTATTCGGACTTGTACACCATCAAGTACTATTCGTAACTCTATCTTCTGTTATACAAGTTGAAAATTAATGCAGGTTTCAACGTATATTTTCAATAAAGTCTTGCATTGTAAAACATAAATATTTCAACATAGTCCTTATATGTTTACTGGTAAAAATAAAAGAGAATAACGTAATATATAAAGTTAGAAACGTTTATAAAAATAAAATTAGGTCCATTTGAGTGACAAATGTTTTGACAAGATTATATCAATTTATCAATAGCGTACAAGCAAATTTTCTTAGAGGGACAGGCGGCTTCTAGCCGCACGAGATAGAGCAATAACAGGTCTGTGATGCCCTTAGATGTTCTGGGCCGCACGCGCGCTACACTGAAGGAATCAGCGTGTCTTCCCTGTCGGAGTGGACCGGGTAACCCGCTGAACCTCCTTCGTGCTAGGGATTGGGGCTTGCAATTGTTCCCCATGAACGAGGAATTCCCAGTAAGCGCGAGTCATAAGCTCGCGTTGATTACGTCACTGCCCTTTGTACACACCGCCCGTCGCTACTACCGATTGAATGATTTAGTGAGGTCTTCGGACCGGCACGCGGAGACGTTTCGACGTACTGTGCTGTGCTCCACACATATGCTATCAACAATTTTCTTCTTGTTTCTATGTTTGTCTTTGAACATAGCTGATGTTCTTTCTTGTTTGATGCAGTTTGGTCACCTTCTATTGTTTTACAGTTCTATACCCTAATTCCGCGATATTCAGTGGTATTTGAAGAGGTACAGCTCCGTGGGGTAGTTGGTATGCGTGTGACTACTACGCCCAAGGTCCCGGGTTCGAATTGCGACACAGTCCCCTTTAAAACTGTTAGGCGAGTATTTTTCACAAAAATACGCCCTCATTCGGATGAAAGGTGAAAATGGAGGTCCCGTGTGTGAGTGTTGTCGCGCACGTTAAAGATCCCTACATTGGAACAGTAAGGGTTCGTCAAAATTCCAAATTTTCCAGGTAAAAAACTCGTTTTCTGGCCAGTGTAGTAACTTCGGGAGAAGCATTTGAAAATCACATGTAAAATATATGAAGGGGGTTAGGAAAACTGTGGCTGCCAAGCATCCCCCAACACTTACACATTTGCCGAAATAATAGTTTTTCAGTAAATGCTTTCGTACAATTAACATTAGTTGAGAATATTGCAAGACCAATACCTGTAGTTGTTTATAATAATCGTCATGTTTAAGTACAGTTATTTTTTCGTCATTAGTTTTTTTCATCTTGCGACTGGTTGGACGCGTATCTTCATTGATTTCTATTCTGTGCTAACCTTCACATTTCCCTGAAAATCTCACAGCCTACATCTTTCACTATCTGTGTGCAATAGTCTATCCTAGGTCTACCTCTATTTTTCTTTTTTCTATCTCTGCTTGTAATACATTCCGCACTATTCCCTCAAGTCTTATTATGTGGCCTATCATCCTGTCTCTCCTATTTTTAACTGTTTTCCACATAGTTCTTTATTTACCTACCGTTTCTAGTACCTCCGGGCTTCACAGCCATACAGTGCTGTGCTTCACACATATGTTTTTACCAATCTTTCCCTTGTTTCTGTTTGTTGTCTTTGAACACATTTAATTAATTCGTCGCCGATATACAAGTCTGCGATTTCGTCTAATTCGGTGGATGTTGCCAATTGGTCGGGGGTTTATAAGCATTGTATGGTTACTTCCTTCATACCCCTTTTAATCAATGTCCTAACAAATCCCGTTATCCTTTGTCATAAGAAGTAGCACGGTTAAAACCTTCGTAATACAATTTCGTGTATTCTAAGTTTAGAAACCTCAAGTTATCGGCATGGGCAGTAAACAAGCTTTAGAGGTTGGAAAAATAAAGTATTCTCGTTGTCGTTGAATTGTTGGTTAAGTGCAAAAAGAATATTCGGCTCTTTGCACACAAATACTTAACCCTTCTTTTTCGTTTTGTCGTGATAATTAATGGTATTGTTCACTCGGGACATACATTATTAGTTAATCAAGTTCGTTTAATCCCTATTTTTAATATTACAAACACGCGTAATTTTGATTTATTCGTTCGCATACATAAATGTGCAGACCCCTTTTGTGTATTGAGAAAAGAGCGTTTATATACAGAGTGTTTGTAAACTTAAAGGTAATTCGTTGTGTCGATCTGTAAGACTTAATTTATTTTGTCTTAAATAAAAGTACATTATAAATCTTGAATTAAAATCGGCATTATATGTTTGATTTGAAAATGGGCATTAAAATAGAAATATTTATTAATGAAGCACGTATATAGTGCTGAGCAGAATGAATGAAATTTTCCATAAAATGCTTGAAATTGAAAGATCGCAAATTAATTGTTGCGCTATTGATTTGTGGTTAGAGTCTGCAAAGGAAGTAAAAGCAGATTTCAAATTTTTATGTTAAGCTACCGTGTTCGAGGAGTCTGATGATTTAGTAGACTATCGTGTTTTGAAAGCAAGAATTAGAAATCTCTTAACAGAAATAAAAAATTTTGCAGCTAAATTCAAATCGGAATATGCTGACATTAAACCGGTCATTACAGTAGTGCAGACTTTGCCCCCTGAAAATGGCATGGCAGTTAGTGGAAACCTGCCCTCCCCACGTTAAAGATAGTTCGTTTTTCTGGAAAAATTTCTGACTGGGAAGGATTTCATGCGGTGTTTGAAAAATTGGTCCATGATAACGATAAATTGTTACCCATTCAAAAGTTTATATACCTCGTGGATGATATTGATTCGATTGCACATGCCTTGATAAAACACATTCCAATCGGGAATGAATCTTACCAAATGGCATATGATATTTTGTTAAAGCGATTTCAGTCTAAAAGATTATTGGCAGTCACTTATTGGACCGCTCTTGAAAAATGTTTGAAAGTTAGTTCGGCTAATTCACACAAACAATTAAGAAATTTGATAAACTGCATCAATGTAAACGTGTTTGCATTAAAAAAGCTAGGAATTGACTTGTAGGATTTCGCTCTTTTTAATCTGTTGTCAAAGAAATTGGATGGTGAAACTTTAAAAAAAATTGAATTGGAACATAATGGAGATAGAGAAATTCCTACCTTTAAAGAGAGACAATGTAAGGTTATAGAAATTAGTGAAATTGGGTCGTTACAGGCAGCTTCAAAAAGTCGTAATACTACAAAATTTGGAGGTTCAGACAAGTGATTTACAATTTACATCAGCGACTACAAATTCATTTGTTTCAACTTCTAATCATAAACCTCGTATTTTGTGCCAGGCTTCACATCCAGTGTATAAGTGCAAGCAATTGCTGGACAAATCCCCCAAAGATCGATATGAGGTAGTAAAAAAGAAAAATTTATGCATTCGTTGTTTGAGTGATTTACATTTGGTGAAAAAATTGTCACTATCAACGGAATTATAAAGAATGTTCTAATGAACATAATTTTTTGTTACAATTTGATAGTATTAGGGCGGCTGATGCCCCCAAAAAACAGCTTTAAATGGTCGTTTACCTGCTTCTAAGAAAGAACATGCTTCGGCCAGTCAACAGGGTATTCAACAACCAACCACGACTAACGCGAGTTAAGGTTCGTGGCTTCGAGCGGTCCTTTTTAAAAAGACTCTTTGAACTTTAACAAATTTATTTTTGATTATACAGAAATTAATTGGAATTTTGACAAACTTGAATAATTACTCTAAGTCGAAATACATTAGTTAATTGTACAATATGAGCTATCTACGAACTGCAATGTAAAAGCTGAACGTTTGATGAACTGCCTGCGAGTGGAACTCCCGGGCCTTTTATAATCTCCCTACCCCCTCACAGTTCTGTGGGAACTTGCAGACCTAATGTCTGCTTACACTTGATTCTATTCATGATACATAGTTGCTATCTTAAATCTATTCATAACTACTTTGTTACGAGCTTACTTCTGCGTAATCTCGGTACGTGACTTCCTACGACCGTCTGTGACCTGACATCTGCAGTGTCACTTATCCTTGTGCTACTTTGTAGCGCTTCCGTTCCCATGAACGTTTATAAACTGAAATAAATTGTAATAAATTGTCTTTCATGACATTGTTGCGCATTTCCTAATATTTCCTAATAACTTCTTAAGTATTAGTTTTATATAGATATAATAAATGGGGGATTACATAACTCGCGTTAATTTCAACTTCGCTAGACCAGACTACCACACTATTAGCTACAGCGGTGGTTTATGTGCAAGATCCTTCGGGTCAATTGCAATCGGTCAGAATTTTAATTGACAATGGAAGCTTCGAAAGTTTCATAACAGATATATGTCGTCAGAAGTTAGGACTAAGGAAAACCAGGGCCAATATTACCGTGCAGGGACTAGGTTTGAATTCGTCATCGGTGCCTGGCAAAGCATTGTATGCTGTGAGTCCGCTTGGTTCATCCACAACCATATATAATATTGAATGTTTCATGATGATTACAATTTGTGATTTAAACAATCACAAAATTACCCATAAATAGTTGGCCACATGTTCAAGGATTGCAATTGGCTGATTCTAACTTTGATACCCCTCAGCAAATTGAAATGCTGTTGGGAGCAGATGTCTTTGCTTAAATAATTTTAAACAATTCACGTTGGGTGATGCCTTTGAACCAGTAGCCACTAATACTACGTTCGGTTGGATATTAACTAGCAAGGTAGTCTCGCCTACTGGGTCGTTTACGTCATTTTGTGCAATAGTAGAACAACTTGATGTGGAAATTCGTAAATTTTGAAAGCTTGAACAAATGCCTTCAATGGTTCACTTGCCCCCCGAAGAAGAGAAATGTAAACAAGGGTTTTCTAAAAATTATTTTCGTGATGAGACAGAAAGATTTGGGGTAACTTAACCTTTCAAAGATTTCGAAACTACATATTGTGGGTCTCGTGCCATTGCGATGCGCAGATTTTTGACACTAGAACGTCGTCTAGTAAAAGATGTGGAGTTGTCTTTTAGTTACAAGGAATTTATAAAGAATTATATAGATAGTGGTCATATGACACAAGTCAAATCCCCTTCAGAAGACCCTTTAGAGTGTAATAAATATTATTACATTCCATACCATGCAGTACATAAAGTAGATAATACCACAACTAAATTACGAGTTGTATTTGACGCTTTGTGCAAAGATACTTTGGATAATTCTTTGAATCAACATTTATTAATTGGACCTGCTTTGCAGAGAGATATAGTTGAATTGTTGTTAAATTTTTGTGTACATCGTGTAGTCATTTCGGCCGACATTAAGCAAATGTACAGGCAGATTCTTATAAAAGAAGGTTAGCGTAACTACCAATGCATTGTTTGGCGATTTACACTTTTGGAATCTATTTCAGACTTTCAACTAAATACTGTCACCTATGGGTTAGCATCATCACCATTTTTAGCATTACGGACACTTCAGGAATTAGCGAACTTACAATCTGCTAATTATCCTCCCGCTTCGAAGGTTATCTCAGAGGATACGTATGTAGACGATGTGGTGAAAGGGTGTGATTCAATCACTGCGGCAAAGCAACTTATTATCGAACTAAATGCCTTATGTAAATCTGGAAATTATGAATTACGCAAATAGTGCAATAGTTTTGTAGAAGTGCTTTCATAATGTTCAAGAGGAGGTGGTTCGCAAATATTTTTGTTTCAAGAGAATGCAAGTATTTCTTTAAAAATATTAGGCCTTCAGTGGCACCCCTGGCACCCCGCTTCAGATGTTTTTGCCTATACCGTTTATGTACACGAAAGGCCATGTAACAAACGCACTATTTTGTCGGAAGTAGCGAGAATTTTTGACCTTCTTGTTGGTCTTTTAGCACAACTAGTGTTTCTTGCTAAGCGTTTCATTCAATAATTATGGTTATTATGTCTAGATTGGGTTCAAGACCCGAATGACAAGTTTGTTCAAAGGTGGAATTTCTATCCGATCTACCAGAACTTTCACATGTAACCATTCCTCCTCGATCTATTACAGATAACTTGCAAAGGTTAGAGCTCCATGGCTTCTGTGATGCCTCAGAAGCAGGCTATGCAGCGGTGATATACTTTCATTGTTTTGACACTCATGGTAATGTTTCCGTTTCGTTAGTATGTGCCAAATCAAAGGTAACCCCGCTTAGTAAAATTACAGTACCAAGATTAGAACTTTGTGCTGCAGTGATGCTATCAGAATTGATTAATTTTGTGATTGTCAACTTTGAGGACAAGTTGAAATTTGCAAATATTTTCGCTTGATCTGACTCCAAGGTAGTATTGTCTTGGATTCAGTCGACACCAAACCAATGAAAAACTTTTGTTGCAAATATTGGGTAGCTCGAATTCGATCGTATGTGGCACCTTCTAATTGGTATTATGTAGATTCGAAAAATAATCCTGCAGATTGCGCTTCTCGGGGTGTGTTTGCATCGGAACTGGTGGAGCATCTCTTATGGTGGTCGGGTCCTCCACGGTTATCGGTTGCAGAAAATGATTTGTCGCTCTTTGCGGCAGTTAAAGTAGAAGATCTTTTACCCATGGAAGAAAGGGTTAGTAAAACGTTTTTCGTCATTTTCAAGGAAAATCGCTTGAACTATTATTTGTTAGATAAATTCTTAATTGTAGGAAAAATGTTAAGAATAATTTCGTACTGTCAAAGATTTATTTATAATTTAAAAGTCACTCGAACCGAACGTTTGGTTGGTAATATTTCGACACATGAATTACAATCGTCATTATATATTTTGGTGAAACATGTTCAGTATGACACATTTAAAATAGAAATGGATACCTGTCGCAACAAAAAACCTTCATCTAAACAACTGCGTCCTTTGAGTCTATTTATTGATGACCAAGAGGTGTTTAGGGTGTTTAGGGCGTTTAGACTTTACCTCTAAATTTCCGCTACTCTTACCAAAATCACATAAATTGACGCCCCTCGTTATTAGAGATTGTCATATTAAACATTTACACTCGGGTGTTCGTACCACATTATTTCTGCTTGCTCAGAATTTTTGGATAGTATCAGCAAAAACAGCAGTAAAGGCGTGTTTAAAGGCATGTGTTCGCTGTTGTAAAACCAATACGCCATTGCTAGCGCCTTCTATGGGAAACTTACCTGCTCCTCGAGTTACGCCAGGAAAGTCCTTTCTTAACTCCGGTTTGATTACGGTGGATCTTTTACTATTACTTTAAATCGAGTTAGACGTGGAAAGACCACTAAAGCATATATCTGTTTGTTTGTATACTTAAGCACAAAGGCCATTCACTAGGAATTGGCATCGAGTTTGGTTTCAGATACATTCATCGCAGCACTACGGCGCTTTGTGGCTCGTCGAGGTAGCTGTTTGAAAATATACTGTGATTGCGGAACAAGCTTTGTTGGCGCAGATAAAGTTTTGACTAGAATGATGAAGTTTTTAGCCGAGTCAGAAGGAACTCAATTCGTTGATAATCCACCTGGGTCACCTCACTTTGGGGGGCTCTGGGAGTCGGGGATGAAATCTGTGAAGGGTCATTTAGAGCGCGTGATCGGTGACCAGATTTTAACCTACGAAGAAATGTGCACTGTATTGGCACAAATTGAAGCGGTACTGAATTCCCGTCCATTATGTGCGTTGAGTGCAGACCCGAACGATTTTTCCTTTTAGATACCTGGTCATTTTTTGAATCTGGAATCAGTCTCAGGTTTCTTCATTAAAAACCCATTAGCACTAATAGTTTATTAATGGATTTTCTTATTAAAAATCTGTTAGCACTAATCGTTTTTAATGGGTTTTCTCATTAAAAAACCCATTCACACTAATCGCCTTTTAATTGGAAAACTCATTAACACTAATCGCTTTTTAGTAGGAAAACTCATTACCGATGTTATAAATTTTCCTTACATCATTGCACCCTCCTTGCTCGGACGCCCCCAATACATGGACAACGTCACTACCACCTGCATGTTAGACAACCCACGATGCATGGACAACGCCGCCGTCACCTAAATGTTTGCAACTTATTGCACACTACTTACGTCACAAGCGCAATCCTTATCACTTTTACGCATCAGCTATTTTTGCTAACGTTATGAGCACCATCCTGCTTACGTCACAACGCCTCCCGGCGTCTCATGCCAGCGCGTTTTTCATAACTGGCTGACAGGAGCTCCGAAATAAATGTATTTATAAATAAAATGCAGATCTGTTTAATTAAAACAATGCAATGTAGCACTTTACATATAGGCAATTTCAAAGTTGATATATGTTATGTGGAATGCCACAATCAAGGCGTAATAATATTAGTCGACGTGATTACCGATCCGTGCAGTCATGCGTGTGAAGCTCAAGGCGCTTGCCCGATGTACTTACATTTTTATTCTTGTACAAGCATGTAGTCAGATAAGACGCACTAGTTTAATAAACGTGGTAGGAAAATTTCCTTACTATGTTGAATAGAAAAAAATTCCATTCTTGGGAAAGGCATGTTGCCTGGTCTGTGATGAGAAAAGATTGTTGTTGAAACCAAGCAGCGGTGTGGACGCAAGATTTTATAGAACGGTTCGTAAGCGTGACAATATGGCGTCTTTATTGTCATTAATTTGTTTGAATATTTAGCAAGCAGTTTCACCTTTAAAAAAATACATAATGGATTTCAGAAATTGATTTGTATAGTTTTGTAGTATATGGAAGTGGGTCAAGCTTTGGAGATGGCATCCCGTCCGTTCATAATGTAGCGGTATTGGCACGTGGCTGCAATCCGCAGGTGTTGTAAGTTTTTGTAAGCACCTTTCCTACGGTGAGTATGCTTTTTTCTTTGTAACAAACATCATTCCAAGCAAGAAGCAAATTTATCGTGAAACGTTGTCGACTTGGAAAATAAATAATTACCTAAACGATTTAAAATTTCAATACATTTCCGATAATTAAATATTTAAACGCTTTCTTGTTAAACGATTTAAAATTTGTAGCATATTTTCAAATACTAAAGATATAAAAGCTTTCCTATTAAAATAACGTATGCTTCATTTAGTACATATAAAATAATTTACCTAACGATTTAAAATAGTTTGAGTATATTTTTGAATATAGAATTCGAAAGCTTTCCTGTTAAAATAAATTACACTTTATTTAGAATATGTCAAATGATCTGGCTAGATTTTTTTGTTATTATTCGTTAATTTTAAATAGCCGTTTAGGGCACAACTTAGTTTAACATCGGCCAGATAAACATTTGGAGTTACATGTTTACTTAAACAAGTCAAATGTATTTTCTGCAAACAAATTGTATGATAAGATAATCCTTGACTTTTATTGAAAAGCTACTCAGATGTTATAAAGATTCAAGTTTGATCTATAACAAACCTTTTGAGCCGAAAACAACGATCTTTGCTTGAAGCATTCGCTTAATGTAATGAAATATTTTTTTATGATGGGCTTCACCCATTAACAACTGCTAATTTGTCGATTTAACATTGCTAAGACCGTTCCACTTCATGTAATTATATTTATGATTTTGTCTTTATTTTTTTTGTATATAAAAAAACAGCAAATAATTTTATTACATATCTGCAAACTATTGTAATAGTTTTATTTCTGGAAATTCTGGTTGCAATAATTAAGTGTAAAAGAAATGGAGTTATGTTTTTGAATATCTATCTTCAGGCATAAGTAAATTCCCTTAAGGTTTATCTACGTCTTTCCTTAAGAAGATTATTTTTTGTTTATGTAATTGACGTAGTGGCGCCGCTGGGATAGACCCCGAGACTAGTCCGCGAGCATTAATAATTATTTTGGCAACACCGTTTGGCTCAATGTCATCCTAATTAAAAGCCACCCTCAGTAATATATTAACCAAAAAGTAAATTTTAATTACAGCAATAGTAAATATGTTTTATTGAAAATGATATACAATATAATTCATTTAGAATAATAACAACGTTCTCTGGTGCACACCTATACAAAAAATCCCAAAACTAATGTATACATACATAACTTAAAACTAGGTGAAGTAAAAATCGTCTATTTTGCGGTACTCCCAAGCGTGCGTATTAACAGTTCCAGGAATGATGAACCGTTTGTCATCATCCCCGAATAAGCTGATTTTGTTTATAAGCTTCGTGTACAGTTCATGCCTGTTGCTTCTAATAGTTGTCATTGTATGCCAAAGAGCACCTGTATTATTGTTTGCAATATCCTTAAAACTACTGACACTTACGTTCTTCACTACACTACGGTTAATACCTTTAATTTTTTTAATAATATCCTTTTCACTGATTATACAATACGATTTGGCTCTAGTGTCCACAAAGTCTAGAACCAAATCCCCGTTGAACTCGTCCTTAAATTTACCCACCTCTTTCTTATTTATTAAAGGAATACAATGCCTATACCATCCCATACCGGGTTAAACCTCTTAAAGCCCTAAACCTTCAAATTTTCTGCTCATCTATATTTAACTCCATCTTTAAAACCTCCTTCAAACATTTACTTTATTCTAGAGAATAAAAAAACTTAGGAGTGCTACCACCTTATACCTAAGAATAAAAACAAGATAGTTGAATACATTTATTAATAATTTTTGCTGATGTTGGCGATTCAAATAAATAAAACAAACTTTATCAAGAAATATTATATTTTATTAAAAATATGTACATGTGTTGATAACATCCATAAACCGCTGTGATAACCAGAGTCTGGTGAATCTGGGATAGTCATATCTCTAAACATTTGCATAAGCGATCGCCTCGCATTCGCATCTTCTAAGTACTGGATAGAGGGACATTTAATAATTTCCAACACTGTCAAGTAATTTAAATTGTTGCAATCATAAAACAGAGAAATACTCGCACGGCTCTCTTACTCTAATAACATTTGAACCCTTTCTTCGTCCGTCGTATTTCCACATACATTTTCTATATCACCTAAAAATTTTTCGTAAAATTCTGGAAAGTTTCTACACCTCAATTCCTCCATTTTATAGCAGATTAATTTTCCCAAATGTAATAGCTTGATGCACTCATACTCAGGTAACACAATAACATTCCGATCTTTCGTAATTTCCATATTATATAAATTTTCTTCTTGAAATTTATTTGCCACCGATACACTTCTATTAGATGTGTCGGTAATCAGTTTCAATTTGAATTCACGATCCAATTGTAATTCTAAAACATCTCCACCAGAAAAACCATTCAATCTTTTACTGCTTCTTGGGTAAATTGTATGATTCTAAATTCCTGTAACGCACTACTACTACCGCGTTTCTTTAATTTAAAACAAGTAATAATAATGGTCTTTATTACTCACTGTTCACAAGTCTAATTAACAGTATATGCCTTATTTATAAATGTTTTCAGTCCACTTAACAATGAAGCACTATTACACTAATGAATTTACAAGCACTAATATCTTCTTAAACTAACTTCTTTACCCTAGGTCCAATAACCACACTAACACAACTATTTGTTTATACACTTCTATTTATTTATGTATACTGCAAGCTGCATGCACATTAGACACAGCATATCATTTATGTATATATTCTAAAAACTCAACTACGTTTACTTTACAACGATATAATTTATATTAGACATTCAAGAATAGACTAAAGCTAACATTCATAAGCGGCCTTATATATACCCTGCATTAAGATATGACTCATTATCTAGAACTTTGTAGAAGGATTCTCGAATGCTGAAGAATACGCTGTGCCCCGGGCGTTTGTATGTTTGACGGGTTGCCTAATAGTGGATCGCAACACTGCCCCCTCTTTAAAACCGTTACGTCTCGTAACTGTAAATCCATCTTGACGCCAATTCGATGACTGGTGACGGTATCGGCAGCTATCTCCTCTGGTGCATCCACCGCGTCGTTGGATGTAACAGTCAACACTCTTTCATGGTCTTGGTAGGCAACCGGTTGATAACAACAAACAAGAACCTGGACGTTGGTTCCTGAAAACTACTTCTAGCATATTTCGGACTATCCTCCAATCCAAGCGATCCCGTCCACAGCCCAGATTGGGCACCGCTAGTCTCGTTACTCCATTTTCCATCATCTGCGCCTTAAGATTTAGCAAAGCCTCCCATAGATGTCCATAACTAGGTCTCTGCCATGAAGAATTTTTGGTGACCAGATAGTAAACATAACGATTTTTATCTTGAAGAACCAAAGATTTTCCTACAGTTGGCTGCTGTTGTACTAATTCATCCACACATCCAAACTTTTCTTGAAAACAACAGCTATTCCCTTGACATTGCCAAATCTTGAGCTACGCAATGTGCAAGGAATACTCTTCTGGTGCTCTAAACAGATCTTGCTGTTTTCAACAACAACGCCAAATCTCGCTTTAGCGGAACCACCATACGCCGCCATAAAGCTCTCAAAATCTGCATTTGGCTCATGATTAATAACTTGCCGAACACCATTATCATTATTTGAGTCTTCCTGGTTGATGCCAGTGTAGGGTGTTAAACGGTCAAAGTGTACCACTTTCGGTTTACCACGAGGGATCTTCTGATCCGGTACACTACATCATTAATCCTTTTAACACTTCGTACGGCCCTTCCCATTGTCTTTGTAGTTTTGGCGACAATCCACGTTTTCTTTGTGGATTGTACAACCACACTAAATCTCCAGGTTGATAACCACCTTCTTGTGCTCTCGTGTCATATTGTGATTTCATTCGATCGCTTGCTGCCTGTATATTCTTTCGGACGTTTTCGTGAATACTATTTGATCTTTCACGAAGCTTACTAACGTAATCTTCACCGGCGATCTCTTCTCCAGGTTTAAATCCAAACTGAAGATCACATGGTAGCCGCAATTCACGTCCTAGCATTACGCAAGCGGGCGAGTATCCTGTGCTGTCATGTACCGAAGATCGGTACGACAGTAGGAACAAATGTAGATATTGGTCCCAGTCCCGTTGATGTTCAGAGACAACTTTGGCCAGGTACTTTCCTAACGTTCTGTTCATTCTTTCAACCATTCCATCCGATTGAGGATGAAGTGGTGTGGTTCTAGTTTTCCTGATTCCAAGATGCTTGCAGACGTTTTGAAACAACGCTGATTCGAAGTTCCGACCTTGATCGGAGTGTAATTCCAACGGAACTCCAAAGCGACAAAACAACTCCCTCACTAGTACATCTGCAACCGTCTCGGCTTCTTGGTTAGGTATAGCATATGCCTCCGGCCATTTGGTAAAATAATCCATTGCAACCAAGATGTATTTATTCCCTTTCTCTGATTCAGGAAACAGACCAGCTATATCAATGGCTACCCTTTCAAAAGGATTCCCCACGTTATACTGTCTCATTGGGGCTTTCCGTTTTGAGACCGGGCCATTTGCAGAGGCACACAATTCACATTTCCGGCACCACTCCTTCACATCTTCTTTGCAGTTCACCCAATAGAATCTTTCTCTCACTCTTTCGAGAGTTCTTTTCACGCCAAAGTGCCCTCCGGAAATACCATCGTGCAAGTGCTGCAACACTTCCGGCACTCTGCTTCTCGGCACTATCACTTGAAGTCTCTCAGTGCCATCTTCAAATTCCAGGCGTCGTTTCAAGATTCTATTTTCCATCATCAAGGAGTCCCACTGTGACCAGTATGCCTTCAGGCTCCTACTTGAAATACTAATTTCTTCCCAAGCTGGTCGTTGTCCTCTATTTTCCACTCAATAATACGTCCCAATTCGGCGTCATTCTCCTGGTCTTCTCGTATTCTTTCGAGTTGCCAAGTATCATCGGTTACCGTCATTCTATGGATGACACTTATTTTCTCTTCCATCTTGGAGCAATGATTGCAGTCCATCGGACAAGGTCTCCTTGATAGAGCGTCTGCATTCCGATGGCTAGTTCCTACACGATGTTCCGTATCAAAGTCATATTCCTGCAGCCGCTCTATCCACCTTGCCACTTGCCCTTCAGGATTTCGAAACTGCAGTAACCATTTCAGTGCGGCATGGTCTGTTCTCAACAGGAATTTACGGCCGTATAAGTACTTATAAAAGTGCTCTACGGATTTGACGACGGCCAACAGCTCCCTTCTTGTCACACAATAGTTCCTTTCTGGCCGCGACAAGACCTTGCTGAAATACCCAATAACTTTTTCTTGTCCGTCCTGCACTTGAGAAAGAACGCCTCCTATAGCTGTGTTACTGGCATCGGTATCCAACACAAACTTTCCCTCCATCCGCGGATAACTCAAAATTGGTGCTGTAACTAGTAGCCGTTTCAGTTGTTCAAATGCTCTGTGGCAGTCGTCATTCCAATCATATTCTTGTCCATCTTCGGTTAATTTTGTTAACGGTTTGGCAATGTTCGCAAACCCAAGTATAAAACGTCGGTAATATGTGCACAATCCTAGAAAACTGCGTAGTTGGTGTATATCTGCTGGTGTAGGCCACTCTTGTACCGTTTTTATTTTGTCAGGGTCAGCTCTTATTCCGGTCTCTGAGACGACATGTCCTAGGTATTTCACCTCTTTTCCAAATAGGTGGCACTTCTTGGGGCTTAATGTAAGGTTTGCCCCGCGTAATCTTTGGAATATCTCCTCTAGGTTCTTAAGATGTTCTTCAAAAGACCGGCCTAACACTATCACGTCGTCCAGGTACACCAGACATGTCTTCCAGGACAGTCCACGCAGTACCGACTCCATCAATCGTTCAAAAGTAGCAGGAGCATTGCATAATCCAAATGGCATGACCTTGAACTGCCATAATCCAGTTCCAATTGTAAACGCAGTCTTTTCTTTATCGTTTGGCTCCAAGCCTACCTTGAAATGGAATCTCATCATCATCTATCCGAAGCACATTTTCTTTCATGTTTACATGAAACCCATATTCTCTCATGAGATCCATTCCCAAGATCACTTCTTCTGTAATTTCAGCTACCAACACTCGATGATTAATTAATTTGTCCCCAATTGTCAACATAACGGCAGTCTCTCCGTGAGTACAAATTTTCTCACCACTTGCCGTTCGAAGACACACCGATACAGGTAGCATTTTTCCACGACCAACCAAATCTGGTCTCACAATAGTTTTTGTCGCTCCTGTATCCACGAGTAATCGGACACCCCTACCATTAATTCTTCCATCGATATAAATGCTGTCCAGACTCCCCATCGACAATGCAGCACGGATGATAATCTCCGGGGCACTACGTTGTGCTGTCGACGTTCGCCCCCTTACGTCGACTTGCTTTAGTTTTCCTGCTGCTCAACCGGTTGTTTTTTTGGTTGAGTGCAGCGTCTCTGTATATGACCAACTTCGCCGCAGTTCCAGCATCGCAGACCCCATCTCCGCGGTCGTTGTCTTTCAAGCTTTTCCACACGGTTGATTATTTCCTCTATGCTGTTCTGCGCTTGATCAGGTTCCTCTAAGGCAGACCGAACTTTGTGACTCATTCTGTGTGATGTCTGCTTAGCTGCTTCAAATTCAAGCGCATGAGCCAGTGCGTCATCTAACATCTTTGGCCGTGCTAATCTTAGCGCTTGCTGTATTTCGCCATCTTTAACGCCATCCACAAATGTTTGTACAGCCAGTTGTTCGAGGAAACTATCTGGTGCCGTTGGATATGCCAATCTAACTAATCTGGCGATGTCAGCTTCGAATTCTTGCAGGCTTTCACTTGTCTTTTGCGAGCGGTTCTTAACTTGTGCGTGGTAAACCTGTTGAAGGTGAGCGTCTCCATATCTCATCTCAAGCTTCGATATTAAGAGGCCGTAATCATTCTGCTGGTGATCGGGAATCGTTTGTAAGATGTTAAGAGCTTCCCCTCGTAGGGCCAATATTAAAGAGATAGCCTTCTCTTTGTTGCACCAACAGTTGGCTATTGCAGCAGCTTCAAATTGTTTCAAATATGTGGGCCAAGGTGTTTTACCATCGAATGTAGGTGGTTTTACTTTAAATTTAGACGGAATTGACTCGCTTCTTTCCGTGGTTCTTATTTCTGGAATGTTCTGATTAACAACTTGGCTTGGCAATTCAAGTGGCCGCGTTGTTAGTGAAATTACTTGTTCTTGCAGCCTCATCACATCTTCTTCCATTTTATCAATTTACTGTCCAACTTTTGCTCAACTGTTTTTACCTGTTCAGTGAAATCTTCTTTCAATGCAATGGAACTTTCCATTAATCTTCGTTCTAACGTGGCTGTATTTTCACTTAACTTTTCCTCTATTTTCTCAGCATTTTCACTAAGTGTCATTTCCATGCCGTATTTAAATTCTTTAAGGGTCGAATCCAGTTCAACTGACTTCACTAAGTTTTCGTTTAGTGTCACTTCCAGTTTAGCCGACCTCTCCTCCATTTTTCAGCATTTTCACTAAGTGTCAATTCTAGTTTAGCCGACCTTTCCTCCATACCGGATTTAAAATCCTTGAGGAAATTCATTAAAATGTCTGCCTCCATTTTACTTTGATTTCTTGTCACTGGCATATACAAACTACTTAAATGTCTTTAGACTTGTGTTTTAAATTAATCACTATATACCCCACAAATGCCTGACACCAGTGTAACGCGCTACTACTACCGCGTTTCTTTAATTTAAAACAAGTAATAATAATGGTCTTTATTACTCACTGTTCACAAGTCTAATTAACAGTATATGCCTTATTTATAGATGTTTTCAGTCCACTTAACAATGAAGCACTATTACACTAATGAATTTACAAGCACTAATATCTTCTTAAACTAACTTCTTTACCCTAGGTCCAATAACCACACTAACACAACTATTTGTTTATACACTTCTATTTATTTATGTATACTGCAAGCTGCATGCACATTAGACACAGCATATCATTTATGTATATATTCTAAAAACTCAACTACGTTTACTTTACAACGATATAATTTATATTAGACATTCAAGAATAGACTAACTCTTACATTCATAAGCGGCCTTATATATACCCTGCATTAAGATATGACTCATTATCTAGAACTTTGTAGAAGGATTCTCGAATGCTGAAGAATACGCTGTGCACCGGGCGTTTGTATGTTTGACGGGTTGCCTAATAGTGGATCGCAACATTCCAATTGAAAGTTGCAAAACTCTCTCCATTTAAAGTAGTCCATTTTTATAGCAGAATTTTGACACATTCTACTATTGCAAATAATTTGTACGACTGGTTGCAGACCATCGTATAAATCAAAACCAACTTCCACGTTATAGTGGTGAAAATTTGATGTAAATTCACCTAGCGCATAGGTGGGCTTACCTACTAGTTTGTCGATACCTAATGATACTCTTACATCACTTGTAACATCAACACCAGAAAAATCCATATTTAACTTGTAATTTTGTTCAACTCGACAATACTTTGACAACTAATGCTCTGGAACAAGGCAAGCGCGCGCAGTTCCTTATTATGTTAATTGGTGTTATATGCAAGTCTTGACTGGAAAAGTGACGCTTATAATTGTTTTATAGTGGGTTTTACCTGTTTGTATTTAACCACCAACGCCATTTTACAATTTTTATAAAAAATTACTCTTAGCGATATTTTTAATATAACTCTGCCGTGTGAGATATCAATTATTATTGTGTTTTCCTCAGGTTCTCAAATCTTTCGGAATTTTTTTCAAATCGAACAACTTCTTACTGATTTACAGATCTACCTTTTACAAACCATAAGGTGTTCATCTTTAATCTATTTCTAAACAGTATTGCTCTGTCTTTTGAGATAAACCCATCGTGTAACCTATCAAATTAGTATAGAATTTCCTGGGAAATCGAAATCATTTATCACGTCTTTTAAAATTAGCTCCAACATAGACCTGCATAGTGTTTTAATATTCAAAAACCCAACAGCAAAACACCTCTGCATTTCTATTTAAATTTAACTCAATAATAGAGTAAAACTCAAAAAATATTTATTAATATCTAGGATTGTTAAAATTTTCAATTGGTGCATCCACATTCAAATAATTAAACAAAAAAGTTAAATATACATTAATTCTGCACGGCCGGCTAGAAAGTAGTTCGATAATCTATTTTAAATGTCGTTCAAAATAAGACGTATTTTCTAAATAAATTTAGTGAAATGTATGATCCTCAGCCTTGCATTGTTTTGTTAATGACGTCGGACTATTAATTGTGAAAGGTACTTTCCTACAATTCTAGTTAATATATGGAAATACGCATTCTAATAATTTGATTTAAATTGGGTGTGTAAGGACAAATTATACTTATACTTTGTCTATGTGCATAAATACGTGGAAAATAATACTAAAGGTTCATTTTGAATTTATTTTTGTAAAACGTAAAGTCGTTCAAAGTGTAATAGTGTTGCAGAATTTTTCACCTTTAAAAATTTCGGGGTAAGACAACATTTTAAAACTTGCAAGTTTAAACTGCGATTTTCTATTGTTATTCAGCAACTTTATCTGCAAGACACCTTTTATATATCCTCTTGTAAACGTTGAAGAAAGTAATATTTACATGTATAATTCAAAAACTGTTAATCATTATTTTTTTTAGAATGAACAAATTAAGAATTTAGAAAAGCAGTCGACCGCAGCGCATAAAGAATTTATAAATGCAGAAATTCAGTTAGAGCCAGCCAAGTTGCTATTTGAAAAACCGTACGCCATAACAAAATCTTCTTCCAAAATCATAATTGTAGGCCTGAACCCGTTCGACGATTATACAAATAACTTTCAGATTTGTTGACATCATTTCGCAGACCGTATTAACGGCAGTCTCTCCGTGAGTACAAATTTTCTCACCACTTGCCGTTCGAAGACACACCGATACAGGTAGCATTTTTCCACGACCAACCAAATCTGGTCTCACAATAGTTTTTGTCGCTCCTGTATCCACGAGTAATCGGACACCCCTACCATTAATTCTTCCATCGATATAAATGCTGTCCAGACTCCCCATCGACAATGCAGCACGGATGATAATCTCCGGGGCACTACGTTGTGCTGTCGACGTTCGCCCCCTTACGTCGACTTGCTTTAGTTTTCCTGCTGCTCAACCGGTTGTTTTTGGTTGAGTGCAGCGTCTCTGTATATGACCAACTTCGCCGCAGTTCCAGCATCGCAGACCCCATCTCCGCGGTCGTTGTCTTTCAAGCTTTTCCACACGGTTGATTATTTCCTCTATGCTGTTCTGCGCTTGATCAGGTTCCTCTAAGGCAGACCGAACTTTGTGACTCATTCTGTGTGATGTCTGCTTAGCTGCTTCAAATTCAAGCGCATGAGCCAGTGCGTCATCTAACATCTTTGGCCGTGCTAATCTTAGCGCTTGCTGTATTTCGCCATCTTTAACGCCATCCACAAATGTTTGTACAGCCAGTTGTTCGAGGAAACTATCTGGTGCCGTTGGATATGCCAATCTAACTAATCTGGCGATGTCAGCTTCGAATTCTTGCAGGCTTTCACTTGTCTTTTGCGAGCGGTTCTTAACTTGTGCGTGGTAAACCTGTTGAAGGTGAGCGTCTCCATATCTCATCTCAAGCTTCGATGTTAAGAGGCCGTAATCATTCTGCTGGTGATCGGGAATCGTTTGTAAGATGTTAAGAGCTTCCCCGTAGGGCCACTATTAGAGAGATAGCCTTCTCTTTGTTGCACCAACAGTTGGCTATTGCAGCAGCTTCAAATTGTTTCAAATATGTGGGCCAAGGTGTTTTACCATCGAATGTAGGTGGTTTTACTTTAAATTTAGACGGAATTGACTCGCTTCTTTCCGTGGTTCTTATTTCTGGAATGTTCTGATTAACAACTTGGCTTGGCAATTCAAGTGGCCGCGTTGTTAGTGAAATTACTTGTTCTTGCAGCCTCATCACATCTTCTTCCATTTTATCAATTTACTGTCCAACTTTTGCTCAACTGTTTTTACCTGTTCAGTGAAATCTTCTTTCAATGCAATGGAACTTTCCATTAATCTTCGTTCTAACGTGGCTGTATTTTCACTTAACTTTTCCTCTATTTTCTCAGCATTTTCACTAAGTGTCATTTCCATGCCGTATTTAAATTCTTTAAGGGTCGAATCCAGTTCAACTGACTTCACTAAGTTTTCGTTTAGTGTCACTTCCAGTTTAGCCGACCTCTCCTCCATTTTTTCAGCATTTTCACTAAGTGTCAATTCTAGTTTAGCCGACCTTTCCTCCATACCGGATTTAAAATCCTTGAGGAAATTCATTAAAATGTCTGCCTCCATTTTACTTTGATTTCTTGTCACTGGCATATACAAACTACTTAAATGTCTTTAGACTTGTGTTTTAAATTAATCACTATATACCCCACAAATGCCTGACACCAGTGTAACGCGCTACTACTACCGCGTTTCTTTAATTTAAAACAAGTAATAATAATGGTCTTTATTACTCACTGTTCACAAGTCTAATTAACAGTATATGCCTTATTTATAGATGTTTTCAGTCCACTTAACAATGAAGCACTATTACACTAATGAATTTACAAGCACTAATATCTTCTTAAACTAACTTCTTTACCCTAGGTCCAATAACCACACTAACACAACTATTTGTTTATACACTTCTATTTATTTATGTATACTGCAAGCTGCATGCACATTAGACACAGCATATCATTTATGTATATATTCTAAAAACTCAACTACGTTTACTTTACAACGATATAATTTATATTAGACATTCAAGAATAGACTAACTCTTACATTCATAAGCGGCCTTATATATACCCTGCATTAAGATATGACTCATTATCTAGAACTTTGTAGAAGGATTCTCGAATGCTGAAGAATACGCTGTGCACCGGGCGTTTGTATGTTTGACGGGTTGCCTAATAGTGGATCGCAACATTCCAATTGAAAGTTGCAAAACTCTCTCCATTTAAAGTAGTCCATTTTTATAGCAGAATTTTGACACATTCTACTATTGCAAATAATTTGTACGACTGGTTGCAGACCATCGTATAAATCAAAACCAACTTCCACGTTATAGTGGTGAAAATTTGATGTAAATTCACCTAGCGCATAGGTGGGCTTACCTACTAGTTTGTCGATACCTAATGATACTCTTACATCACTTGTAACATCAACACCAGAAAAATCCATATTTAACTTGTAATTTTGTTCAACTCGACAATACTTTGACAACTAATGCTCTGGAACAAGGCAAGCGCGCAGTTCCTTATTATGTTAATTGGTGTTATATGCAAGTCTTGACTGGAAAAGTGACGCTTATAATTGTTTTATAGTGGGTTTTACCTGTTTGTATTTAACCACCAACGCCATTTTACAATTTTATAAAAAATTACTCTTAGCGATATTTTTAATATAACTCTGCCGTGTGAGATATCAATTATTATTGTGTTTTCCTCAGGTTCTCAAATCTTTCGGAATTTTTTTCAAATCGAACAACTTCTTACTGATTTACAGATCTACCTTTTACAAACCATAAGGTGTTCATCTTTAATCTATTTCTAAACAGTATTGCTCTGTCTTTTGAGATAAACCCATCGTGTAACCTATCAAATTAGTATAGAGTTTCCTGGAAATCGAAATCATTTATCACGTCTTTTAAAATTAGCTCCAACATAGACCTGCATAGTGTTTTAATATTCAAAACCCAACAGCAAAACACCTCTGCATTTCTATTTATATTTAACTCAATAATAGAATAAAACTCAAAAAATATTTATTAATATCTAGGATTGTTAAAATTTTCAATTGGTGCATCCACATTCAAATAATTAAACAAAAAAGTTAAATATACATTAATTCTGCACGGCCGGCTAGAAAGTAGTTCGATAAGCAATTTTAAATGTAGTTCAAAATAAGACGTATTTTCTAAATAAATTTAGTGAAATGTATGGTCCTCAGCCTTGCATTGTTTGGTCAATGACGTCTGACTATTAATTGTGAAAGGTACTTTTCTACAATTCTAGTTAATATATGGAAATACGCATTCTAATAATTTGATTTAAATTGGGTGTGTAAGGACAAATTATACTTATACTTTGTCTATGTGCATAAATACGTGGAAAATAATACTAAAGGTTCATTTTCAATTTATTTTTGTAAAACGTAAAGTCGTTCAAAGTGTAATAGTGTTGCAGAATTTTCACCTTTAAAATTTCGGGGTAAGACAACATTTTAAAACTTGCAAGTTTAAACTGCGATTTTCTATTGTTATTCAGCAACTTTATCTGCAAGACACCTTTTATATATCCTCTTGTAAACGTTGAAGAAAGTAATATTTACATGTATAATTCAAAAACTGTTAATCATTATTTTTTTTAGAATGAACAAATTAAGAATTTAGAAAAGCAGTCGACCGCAGCGCATAAAGAATTTATAAATGCAGAAATTCAGTTAGAGCCAGCCAAGTTGCTATTTGAAAAACCGTACGCCATGACAAAATCTTCTTCCAAAATCATAATTGTAGGCCTGAACTTTCAGATTTGTTGACATCATTTCGCAGACCGTATTTGATGTATTCCTCAACGTATTTAGAAAGTTTATATCAAATCTTCCATATATTATACGCACTATGGAGGTTGGCGTGCAAAATCAGATGTGTAAATTTGACAACTTGCGTTTTTATTTAAATAGGAATTGTTTAGTGAAGATGGTGACATTTGATGAAAATTATATGTTATTTACCAAAGGAACTTAGAACATTTTTTAGGAATATCTCAGATCGTTCCCAATTACGCTAATACTTTATGAGAACTAACGGAAAACGGTACTCCTAACATAGATTTGTTTCTGTTAGATGCACCAATGGAAATGTATAATAAGAATGATGTTTTACAGAATCTCGCACATGATATAATTAAAAGTAAATAGAGTAATAGTGATATTGGGGTTATGTTATACGAATTTATAAGAACCTATTCAAGATTGTTTGAAAACAGTATTTGTAGACAAGTTGAGTATATGGAAGAGTGCAACAGATTTCCATTCCACGCATTTACGAGCGATGTTTAAATTTTAAACCATAGATTTTAGAGAAATTTCTGTCACTATAATACTGCATATTACAGTTTATTCTCTTATACCCTTCTAAATGACTGTATTATGTTATAGTTTTAAATAAAACGATTCTGATTAATAATTTTGTAAAACGTTTATAACACCCTTTTAATAAATACACATCTTTGTTATAATTCTTTTCATAAGAACTTAGATACCCATTTCAGTTATGTGGACATTTGAAGAATTAAGTTTTTTATTCTCTAGATTAAAGTAAATGTTCGAAGGAGGTTTTACAGATGGAGTTAAATATAGATGAGCAGAAATTTTGAAGGTTTAGGGCTTTAAGAGGTTTAACCCGGTAAGGGATGGTATAGGTATGGTATTCCCTTAATAAATAAGAAAGTGGTGGGTAAGTTTAAGGACGAGTTCAACGGGGATTTGGTTCTAGAGTTTGTGCGCACTAGAGCCAACACGTATTGTACAATCAGTGAAAAGGATAATATTAAAAAAAATTAAAGGTATTAACCGTAGTGTAGTGAAGAACGTAAGTGTCAGTAGTTTTAATGATATTGCAAACAACAATACAGGTGCTCTCAGGCATACAATGACAACTATTAGAAGCAACAAGCATAAACTGTACACGAATCTTATAAACAAAATCAGCTTATCCGGGAATGATGACAAACGGTTCATCATTCCCGGAACTGTTAATATGTTGTTATTATTCTAAATTAATTATAATGTATATTATTTTCAATAAAATATGTTTATCTACTCCTATCAAATTACATATTAATTAATCAGCTGTTTTTGAACAATTTATAGTATCCATAAACAAACAGCGTGAGTTATAATAACTCCCTTGTGATTTATGATAATTCTCAGTATTCCTACTAGATGGTGTCAAATTCCTTCATGTCTAGTCTGTATAATCGAATAGACGCAACGCGCGAAGTTGGCTCTGTACGAACCCGATACGACGAAATGCAAGGTTCATTATTATTATTGACATAAAGCTACTTGACAAATTTAAATAAATTATTCTAACGTTTTCAAATTGAAATTGAATTAAGTAAAATTAGCGTTAAATACGATGAATTCTGACAGTGAAGATGAATTAATATGTACACCTCCAGAGTTGAGACAGGTAGCTAATGCTACAGTACAGAATCTATTACCCGAAAAATCGCAAGCCAAATATAAAGAAGTGTATAAAAACTTTCTAGATTGGTGTAGCAGTAAGAATGTCAACTGTAACAACAATAAATTTAAATAATTCAGTCCCACATATTCAGTTTACGGGTTGATCAAACTTTACTGTTAATTTTGTTAATAAGCAAAATAGTAAATAGACAAAAATTTTTGTATCATTATTATACCTGTCAAGATTTCTAAATATAGTAAATATAGTATTCGTTATCTGTGTACTTACATCTTAGTGTTCACTGTTGTAGTCGTAGATAAAGTATAGTATTCAACATACGGTAATGGCAATAACTCATTTGATGAATTACGGCACTCGCCTTCGGCTCGTGCCGCAAACTTCATCTGCGTGAGTTATTGCCTACATTACCGTATGTTGAATAATATACTATTACCGTTGCATTGTTTTAATTAAACAGCCAGTTATGAAAAACGTGCTGGCACGAAACGCTGGGAGGCGTTGTTACATAAGCAAGATGGTGCTCGTAACGTTAGCAAAAATAGCTGATGCGTAAAAGTGATTAGGATAGCGCTTGTGACGTAGTTAGTGTGCAATGAGTCGCAAACATTTAGGTGGCGACGGCGTGTTCCATGCATCGCGGGTTGTCTAACATGCAGGTGGTAGTGACGTCCATCTATTGTTGGCGTCCGAGCAAGGAGGGAGCAGTGACGTAAGGAGAAATGATAAAATCGTTAATGAGTTTTCCCATTAAAAAGCGATTAGTGTTAATGAGTTTTCCAAATAAAAGGCGATTCGTGTTAATGGGTTTTTAATGAGAAAACCCATTGAAAAGCAATTAGTGTTAATTTTTTTAAATGAGAAAACCCATTAAAAAACGTTTAGTGCCAATGGGTTTTTCATGAGGAAACCCATTTAAAAAAAAACGATTAGTGCTAAGGAGGTTTTAATGAGGAAATCCATTAGAAATCGATTAGTGCTAATGGGTTTTTTTTTTAATAAGAAAACTCATTAAAAAACGATTAGCGGCGCTGCCGCGCGGCGCTGCACCAGTATTCCCCAATTTCACTACTTACAACATTATCAAACAATTTGAATTAAAATTGTAGTATCATTATCTCAAATGTTAAAAGACTTTAGTATATATAAAATGCATTACCTTCTCTAAGGTCTTTACAATTTAATTACTAATATTTACTTTTAATAGCTTAATATTATTTCCCAAGATTAATTCTCGATGCGATCTATAAACGTGTAATGTTCCCAAATTTTGTTTTGTAATTAAAAACGGCCTTTAGAAAATTAGGTAAATAATAATTGCTTAATGCTCCGATTTAAATTTAGTGTTTGTGCAGTACACATAGTAAACTTATATTACAAATTTGCGTACGCTTTTCTATGATGTTGAATAAAATGTACATCATTAAAAGCTAAAACGGCTTGCCATAAGTATGTGTGTGTAATTGTGAATGTGTAAGTATATTTTTATTTATGTATGTGCGTGTGTGTATGTGTGTTATGGAAGTAATTAGGTTTAAGCCAAGCCAATTAAGCTCAGTACAAATGTTTATTATGTTAGTGTTTATTAATAACTTTTTTTTTGTTTTGTATTTTAACTATAATTTTTTGCTTTTGTATTTAAAAGTAATATATGACACAGATGAGGTCCCAATAGATTTCGAAAAAAATATTATTATCCAATCCCAAAAAAGTCAGCAACTGATAGGAGTGAGAATTTTAGAACGGTTAGTTTAACTTCCCACGCTTCCAAAATACTAATAATAATAATTAAAAATAGAGTAGAAACTTTGACTGAGAATTATTTAGGCGAGACCAATATGGTTTTCAAGACAGAGGGACTAGAGAACAGACACTAATGATTAGGGTAATTGACGAAAAAAAGGTTACAAAAAAGATAAAAAGACTCATTTCGCGTTTGTAGATTTAGAAAAAGCATTTGATAGGGTAAATAAGATTGTTATTTTCAGGGTTTTGCGAAAAATAGGAATTTCTCATAAGGGTAGAAAAATTATTTACAGTCTATATAAAAACCAAAACCTCGTTAGTAATTAGATTTGATGAAATAGAAAAGGAAGCTATGATTAGATATGGTGTTAGACAGGGCTGTATACTATCTCCCTTGATTTTTAATGTATATATTGAGGAAGCTTTAAACTTAGCTAGAGAGAGAAAAGCGATAGGTATTAGTGTACAAGAACAGAAAATACACATGTTACGTTTTGCAGATGATATAGCCATTATAGAAGAGTCTAGAAAAGAGTTAGGAGAGTTTTTAAATATTTTAAATGAGATACAGAGTAACTATAGTGTGAGAATTAACTCAGGAAAGACAAAGATAATGATAAGTGAGTTACAGCCTAGTTCTAAACCAAAATTAAAAATAGGTAATACTATTTAGGTAGTATAATTACAAAGGATAGACGTAGCAGAAGGGATATAGTAGCTAGAAAAGCTCAAGCTAGAAAAATGTTTTAATGAGGAAACTCATTAAAACGATTAGTTCTAATGGGTTTTCAATGAGAAAACTCATTAAAAAACGATTTGCGGCGCTGCAGCAGCGGCGCTGCACCAGGGTCGCCCAATTTCCCTACTTACAACATTATCAAACAATTAGAATTAAAATTGTAGTATCATTATCTCAAATGTGTAAAAGACTTTAGTGTTGAAGATTATGTAGAACAGTTTGACATTCGCTGATCTTGCCCCGCCACCTATTATTGCAAAGAGGTCTATTCGATAGACAGACGTGTTGTGTTCTCCGTACGTTTGGCATCTCAAGCCAACATGTATGTAAAATGTTCAATATACACTTTATATAAAGAAGTTATATTATTTCAAAATACAGTTCACTAAAATATCGAAAAAATCCAGCGCATTTTTCCAGGGAAATGTACATCACCTTCAACAAACGCGTTAAGGTTGTACGCCCAAACATTTAGTATGTATAAAATACATTTCCTTCTATAAGGTCTTTACAATTTAATTAGTATCATTTTCTTTTAATAACTTAATATTATTTCCCAAGATTAATTCTCGATGCCATCTATAAACGTGTAATGTTTCCAAATTTTGTTTTGTAATTAAAAACGGCCTTTAGAAAATTATGTAAATAATTTGAATTTCCAATGGACCTGCACCTTGCCGAAGTTCTAAATTACTAGAACAGGTGAAATGGCTTACGTGTTCAAATGATCTAAAGAGCCAAACTACAGGTCCAACCAAAGTAGTAGGGTCGTTAGTGAGGAACCAGACTAAGACAGGTCACCGAAAGAGGGCAGCGGTTCTTTCGGTACTTATATTGGCAGAGACCATAGGGGTCGGTGTGGCAGTCTAACACACACTACCGCGATGTGGAAGACAACGGGAAACCACCACATTATCTCTCAAGTACACAGCGTACTTAAATTGTAACAAACATGATGGCATTCTCTGGGGTAAAAGATTCCGGAGTTAAAATAGTCCCCATTCGGATCTCCGGGAGGACTACTTCGGAGGATGCGATCGGAAAGTTAAAAATAAGAGTCGGAAGATTCTGCGAGTCGGAGCGTGGAATGTTAGAAGTATGAAGCAAGTAGGTAAGCTAGAGAACCTAAAATCGAAATGAATAGGTTATCACTAGACATAGTAGGGATCAGCGAAGTTCGGTGGCCAGAGGCGGGGATTTTGGAGTGGAGACTTCAGGGTAATTCATACAGAAGCAGAGGAAGGAAATTTGGGTGTGAGGATAGTTATGCGGAAAAAGATAGGATACTGTGTAGAAAATTACTTACAAGAGAACGAAAGAGTACTCATGGTTAGATTAGAATCTAAACCGGTAAACACAGTAATAATACAAGTATACATGCCCACCTCTAGCTACAGTGACGAAGAGGTAGAAGCCATCTACAAAGATATTGAAGACATATTAAGATACGTAAAAGGACATGAAAATTTAATAATTATGGGAGATTTTAATGCAGTGGTAGGTGAGGGTAGGGAAGAAGCGATAGTAGGTTTATTTGGTTTAGGCACGAGAAACGACAGGGGAAATAGGCCGGTAGAATTTTGCGACAAGAACAATTTAATCATCACAAACACATTATTTCAACATCATACTAGAAGACGATATACGTGGAAGATACCAGGAGATATAGAAAGATATCAAATAGATTACATTCTTGTTAGACAACGGTTTAGGAATCAAGTAAAGGACTGTTGAAGCTACCCGGAAGCAGATATAGATACTGACCACAACATCGTAATTATGAAGGCCGCACTTAAATTTAAGAATGTGAAAAAAAGAAACGGAAAAAGGCACTTGGACTTAGAGAAACTAAAAGATAAAGATATTCAAAAAGGATTCGAAAAAAAGTCAAATGAATTGCTCAAAGATATCGGGAAAATATCTGATACTAAGGAAGTAGAAACAGAATGGAATAACAATAAATCCAGCCTAGATATGGCGGCCAGATATTCTGGGGTATACACAAAAAGAAAATAAGAAACCATGGATAACAAAGAATATCCTGAATTTAATAGAAGAAAGACGAAAATACAAAAATAAATCAGACGAAACAGAACAACAGAGATACAAAGCCCTAAAATGGGGAATTATTCGAAAATGCAGAAAAGCTAAAGAACAATGGATTGATGAAAAGTGCAAAGAGGTACAAACGAAGATGGAAATAGGAAAGACAGACGAAGCATACAAATTATTTAGAATGAATTTTAAGGATATAAAACCGTATAGCAAAAATATAAGGGACGCACAAGGAAACGTCATCATAGAAAACGTAGAGAAAGTGGGTAGATGGAAAGAATAAATAAGAAATTTATATGCAGGAGAAGAACTAGCTGCATTAGAACAGGAATCAGACATTGAAAATAATGACTTGGGATATCCTATACTTAAAGATGAGTTTGAATTAGCATTAAAAAGTCTGAAAAATGGTAAGGCTCCGGGTACAGATAAGGTGCAAGCAGAAACTCTAAAAGCCGCTGGACACGCAGTAACAGAACGTCTCTTCCAACTTGTAAGCTATATGTTTGAGACAGGCGAGATACCCAAAGATTTCAAACATAGCATCATAGTAACTATACCAAAAAAGAAAGGCGCGGATAAATGTGAAAATTTTCGAACAATAAGTTTGACAGCACACGTGTCATAAATATTAACTAGAACTGTGCAAAAACGAATGGAAAAACGGGCGTAAGAAATACTAGGAGAAGACCAATTGGGGTTTAGGCGAAATAGGGGAACGCGGGAGGCTATTTTAGCTATGAGAGTGATAATGGAGAAAACAATAGAAAAAGGGGAAAGAGTGTGTATAGGGTTTGTAGATGTGGAAAAAGCATTCGACAATGTAAAATGGAAAAAAATGTTTGAAATACTCAAAAAGATTGGAATGAGTTATAGCGATATACGAATAGTACATAGCGTATACAAAGAGCAAACAGCAGTAATAGAATTAGAGCAGGAACGTAGAGAAGTAAATATTAGGAGAGGGGTGAGACAGGGTGTGCCCTATCCCCATTGATTTTTAACTTGTACATAGAAGAGGCAATGAATACTGTCAAATGCAGGAAGACATTTGGAATTACTATGCAAGGACAAAAAATTGATATGCTTAGATTTGCAGATGATATAACGGTATTAGCGTCTAGCAAGGAAGAGTTAGAAGCTGCTCTTAATGAAATGGAAACGGTTCTAACAGAGAGATACGGTATGAAAATTAACAAAACGAAAACTAAAGGTCTAGTATGTAAAGGTGGGGAAAATAAATCAAAAACAAGAATACAAGTATGTAACACGAACTTACAGAGGCTAAGGATTTCTGCTACCTATAGGAAGCTAAATAACGCAAGATGGAAAAAGCACAAAAGATATAAAACAACGATTAGCACAATGTCGTGCTACATTTAACAAGAAAAAGCAACTACTGTGCTCGAAGACCACAAACATAGAAACAAGGAAAAGATTGCTTAAAACATATGTGTGGAGCACAGCACTGTACGGCTGTGAAGCCTGGACAGTAGAAGAATCGGACAAGAAAAAGGTAGAAGCCGTTGAAATGTGGTACTACAGACGTATGATGAAAATATCATGGACAGACAAAGTTAAGTACGAAGAGGTACTAAAAATGGTAGGGGAAGAAAGAAATATGTGGAAAATGGTAAAAAAGAGGAGAGATAGGATGATAGGCCACATACTACGGCATAAGAGAATAGTGCGGAATATATTAGAAGCAGAGATAGCAAAAAAGAGAAGAAGAGGCAGACCTAGGTTAGACTACTGCACGCAGATAGTAAAAGATGTAGGCTGTAGAGGTTTCAGGGAGATTTGTTGGCTATCCCAGAATAGAAATCAATGGAGGTACGCATCCAACCAATCCCAAAATGGATAAACTAATGACGAAAAAATAACTGTGCTTAAACATGATCATTATTATAAGTAACTACAAGAATTGGTTGGGCAATATTCTCGAATAATGTTAAGCGTGTGAAAGGATTTACTGGAAAACCATTACTTCGGCAAATGTATAAGTGTTGAAGGATCTTGGTAGCCACAGGTTGCTTAATCCCCTTCACTGAATCTCGGTGAAATAGGGCATAAAATTATAAAACAATAGAAGGGGAACGAGCTGTATACACATGAATATAAATAAGTGCAGGTACGTGTCCAACCAGTTTTGAGACGGAAAACCTTATGACGAAAAAATAAGCACAGATAAATCTGATGATTGTACAAACAACTAGTTGTTGGTTGTGAAATATCTGCAACTAGTGATGACTGTGCGAAAAGATATATTCGAAAATATATTAAATCGGTAAATGGTTAAGTGTTGGGGGAACTTGGCAGCCACAGGCTGCTTACCTCCCTTCACAACCGTTCATTTACATTTCCAATGCTCCACCCGAAGGTACTACATTGGCCAGGAGGCGAGTTTTTTGTTGCCTGGAAATTTTAGAATTTTGCCGAACCCTTGTCGTTCCAGGCAAGGTAGGGATCTTTAACGTGCGTGAGAACACTCACACACAAGACCTCCATTTAACCTCTCATCCGAACGAGGGCGTAATTTTGTGAAAAATGCTCACCTGCCATTTTTCAAGCAATCGGCCGTGTTGGGATTTGAACCCGGGATCTTGGGATCCGTAGTCTTACGCTTACTACATTGATCCACGGCGACGCTCCTCCCTTCACAACCACTGAAGGTCGGAGAAATAGGGTATATAATTGTAAAACAATAGACGGTGACCGAACTGCATCTAACAAGAAAGAACAGCGCGTATGAGGAAAGACAACAAACATAGAACAAGAAGAAAATTGTTGATAGCATATGTGTGCAGCACAGCATGGTATGCCTATGAAATACGGGCAGTCTGAAACGCAGACAGAAAAACGGTAGGAGCCTTTTGAAATGCTGTGCTTCAGATGTATGAAGACGATAGCATGGATAGAGAAAGATAATAACAAATAGGTTATAGATATAGTAGAGAAACAAGGATATCTGGGGAAAAAGAGTAATAGAAGGGCGGGATACGTTCTAAGGCATTTTTGGGGAATAGTATGAAATATAAGACAAGCAGAGATAGGAAAAAAGAGGTAGATGTAGACCTAGATCAGATAGTGATAGATGCAGACTGTGCAAATTTCAGGGAAATCTGTAGGTTAGTTCAGAATAGGAAACAATGATGGTACGCGTCTAACCAGTTCCAGGACTGAAGTCCTAATGATGATGAATTTGAATTTAGTGTTTGTGCAGTACTCATAGTACGCTTATATTCCAAATTTCCGTACGTTTTTCTATGATGTTGAATAAAATGCATACCATTAAAAGCTAAAACGGCTTGCCTTATGTATGTGTGTGTAATTGTGAATTATGTATGTACGTGTGTGTATGTGTGCTATGTAAGTAATTAGGTTTAAGTCAAGCCAATTAAGCTCAGTATAAATGTTTATTATGTTAGTGTTTACTAATAATTTTTTATTGTTTTGTATTTTAACTATAATTTTTTGCTTTTATATTTTCATTGGCCAGTTAGATGTAAGAAAGGGCCACATGGCCCTAATCTCGCTTGCTAAATATATCTCTGTAACATGCAAAATAGTAATAAAGTCCTTACTATACAATACAATAAAAAGTACCACTATAAAAATATGAATAACTTTTAACTGGAGACTGATAGAGAAATTCTGTTAGTAATCAGCGGCAAAAATTATATAAGAAATATCCATCGCTCATTAGGAAACAAAGAACAATCTGTTGTTCAGTGTAATTAGGAATAAAAGTCTAAAAATCGAAAGCAATATTCTGGGCATTGAAAATGTAATAACTAGAAGCGACGTATCTCTTGAATATCGATAGCTTTCCCAGTCGGATCCGACACCATAAGAAAGAACATGAGTGTTTGTTAGTTTAATGAAGTGTTGATGTGCTTGTCTGTTGATTTAATTTTCAAAGAGCGGCATACCAAATGAAGTAAAACATTCTCTTATAATATGTCAAGAGAGATAAGTGTGTTTTTTAAGCTGTTTCGTTATTGTAATGCGTAAACACGGTTCTATGCTTAAGTATGCTAATCATTATACGTGCATCGTGATAGACTTTAAAATGGTATTACTTATGTTGTTCACTATCGATCAAAAACAGCTTTTATGGAACTATTATTAGTTAACAAATGCCGCTGGCTACTTGTATTATGTACTTGGTTATTATACATTATCCGTTATTATTTTTATCTATAAGAAAAATGCAAACATACACTACACTTTTAGTCGTTTCAAGTTTTACTTGTACCTCCTTAATAATTAGGTTTGTTTATGCGGCGCCGTAGCTACTGCTCTAAGCGCCTATGGGTTCAAGATGTAAAAGGTACTTTGAAGGATTACGAAAAAATTAACTGATTCTTTTTTAAATTTGTTCGTTAAGTATTTATTTAATTTTCTGAAGCACGAGGGAGAAATAGGGATATATAAATTATAAAAATTGTATGATACAAAATTCAGCAATAGCATATTGTATACCTAATACGAAAAGCTTAACATTCGGAACGACGACGACGCATATAGAGGGATTTGATTCAAAAGTACGGACAAAAGTCTGTATTTACAAACATACGAATTCTGGGAAACTGCAACTATTTGATAGACTTAAGATCCTGAATGAACACCAGAACTGGTTTTGTTGTTGCCTAATTCACTCTGCACGGCATGGCTAATTGTTATCTAAGCACTTTGGTGAATGCGTGTACTTATTTCTTCATCATCATCATCATCAGGTCTTCAGTCCTGGAACTGGTTAGACGCGTACCCTCATTGTTTCCTAGTCTGAACTAACCTTTACATTTCCCTGAAATTTGCACAGTCTGTATCTATCAGTATTTGCTTGCGAAAGTCTGATCCAGGTCTACATCTACCTCTCTTTTCCTATCTCTGCTTGTAATATATTCCGTACTGTTCCCCAAAAATGTCTTAAAACGTATTCTGCCCTTCTATTTCTCCTATTTTTTTTTATTCCTCTACTATCTCTATAACCTATTTGTTATTAACTTTGTCTGTGCATGCTATCATCCTCATACATCTGAAGTACAACATTCCAGAAATCTTCTACCTCTTTCTGTCTGCTTTTCCATAGACGTACTGTACAGTGCTCCACACATATGCTTTGAACAATTTTCTTCTTGTTTCTAGGTTTGTTGTCTTTGAACATAGCCGCTGCTCTTTCTTGTTAGATGCAGTTCGGTAACCTTCAATTGTTTTACAATTATACACCCTATTTCCCCGATATTCAGTGGTATGGTAAGGGGAGGCGGCTCCGTGGCGTAGTTGGTATGCGTGTGACTACTGCGTCCAAGATCCCGGGTTCGAATCCCGACACGGCCGGCTGCTTGAAAAATGGCAGGTAAGCATTTTTCACAAAAATACGCCCTCGTTCGAATGAAAGGTTAAATAGAGGTCCTGTGTGTGAGTGTTGTCACGCACGTTAAAGATCCCTACCTTGCTTGGAACAGCGAGGGTTCGGCAAAATTCAAAATTTTTCAGATAAAACAAACTCGCTTCCTGGCCAATGTAGTACCTTTGGATGAAGCATTGAAAAATCAAATTTAGGGTATGTGAAGGGGGATAAGCAACCTGCGACTGCCAAGTTTCCCAGCACTTGAGCATTTGTCGAATTAATAGTTTTTCAAATATATTTTCCCACAATCAACATTAGTTGAAAATATTTAACAATCAACACCTGTAGTTGTTTGTAATAATCATCTGATATAGTGCACTTATTTTTTCGTCATCAACTTATTTATGTTCGGAGCTAGCTTACACAATTCCCGAAAATTCCCACAACAGCCTAGCTCGGTTCCCCTTCTATTGCTTTCTAATTATATGCCCTATTTCACCAAGATTCAGTGATATGTGAAGGGGAGGCGCCTCCGTGGCGTAGTTGGTATGTGTGTGACTACTACGCCCAAGGGCATGGGTTCGAATCCCGACACGATCCGCTTGCAAAATGTTAGGCGAGCATTTTTCACAAAAATTCGCCCTCGTTCGGATGAGAGGTAAAATAGAGGTCCCGTGTGTGAGTGTTGTCATGCACGTTAAAGATCCCTACCTTGCTTGGAACAGCAAGGGTTCGGCAAAATTCAAAATTTTTCAGGTACAAATAACTCGCTTCCTGGTCAATGTAGTACCTTCGGGTGAAGCATTGGAAAATCACATGTAAGGAATGGGAAGGGGGTTAAGTAGCGTGTGGCTAGGTCTTCCTCTTCTTCTCGTTTTTCCTATCTCTGCTTCTAATATATTCTGCACTATTCCCTCATGCCGTAGTATGTGGCCTATCATCCTATCTCTCCTATTTTTTACCGTTTTCCACATATTTTTTCTTCCCCTACCATTTTTAGTACCTCTTCGTTCTTAACTTTGTCTGTCCATGATATCTTCATCATACGTCTATTGCACCACATTTCAAAGGCTTCTAACTTTTTCTTGTCCGCTTCTCCTACTGTTCAGGCTTCACAGCCGTACAGTGCTGTGATCCACACATATGTTTCAAGCAATCTTTTCCTTGTTTCCATGGTTGTTGTCTTTGAACACAGTAGTTGTTTTTTCTTGTTAAATATAGCACGACCTTGTGCTAATGTTTGTTTTATATCTTTTGTGCTTTTCCCATATTGCGTTACTTGGCTTCCTAGGTAAGGCAGAAATCCTCAACCTCGTGTAAGTTCTCGTTACCTATTTGTATTCTTGTTTTTGATTTATTTTCCCTTACTTTGCATACTAGAACTTTAGTTTTATTTTTGTTAATTTTCATACCATATCTCTCTTTGATAACTGTTTCCATTTCATTAAGAGCAGCTTCTAACTCTTCTTTGCTAGTTGCTAATACCGCTATATCATCTGTAAATTTAAGCATATTATTCTTTTGTCCCTGTATAGTAATTCCAAATGTCTTCCTGCATTTGCCAACATTCATTGCCTCTTCAATATACAAGTTAAAAATTAATGGGGATAAGGCACATCCCTGCTTCACCCCTTTTCTAATATTTACTCCTCTACGTTCCTGCTCTAATTCTATTACCGTTGTTTGCTCTTTGTGTAAGCCATGTACTATCCGTCTATCCCTTAGTTCTTAACAAACGTTAAATAAACTAAGATCTTCGATGTTACTTTCAAGTATTTTTAAATTAAATTATTGTGATTTTTTAAATGCATGTTGTTCAGCTTTCAAAGGCTTCTACCTTTTTCTTGTCCGCTTCTCCTACTATCCAGGCTTCACTGCCGTACAGTGCTGTGCTCCACACATATGTTTTAAGCAATCTTTTCCGTGTTTCTATGTTTGTTGTCTTTAAACACAGTAGTTGTTTTTTCTTGTTAAATGTAGCACGACCTTGTGCTAATCTTTATTTTATATCTTTTGTGCTTTTCCCATCTTGCGTTATTTGGCTTCCTAGGTAGCAGAAATCCTCAACTTCTTGTCAGTTCTAGTTACCTATTTGTATTCTTGTGTTTGATTTAGTGTCCCTTCCTTTGCATACTAGAGTTTTAGTTTCATTTTTGTTACTTTTCATACCGTATCTCTCTGTTAGAACCGTTTCCATTTCATTAAGAGCAGCTTCTAACTCTTCTTTGCTAGATGCTAATACCGCTATATCATCTAGAAATATAAGCATATTAATCTTTTGTTCCTGCATAGTAATTCCAAATATCTTCCTGCATTTGACAGCATTCATTGCCTCTTCAATATACAAGTTAAACATTAATGGGGATAAGGCGCACCCCTGTCTCACCCCTTTTCTAATACTTACTTCTCTACGTTCCTGCTCTAAGTATATTACCACTGTTTGCTCTTTGTATAAGCTATGTACTATCCGTCTATCCCTTATTTCTTAGTAAACGTTAAAATAAACCAACATCTTCGGTGTTACACTCAAGTATTTTTAAATTAAATTATTATGATTTTTTAAATGCATGTTGTTGAGCCAGGTATGAACTATTATTAGAACTATTTTGGTCCTAAATTTTTTGCAAACCCAAAACTGCTTGGGTTGAATTTTCTAACAAAATTACAACTCGAAGTCCAAAAGGGAACTTGAAAGAAAAACCCAACGTTTTCATAGTGCCTGCTGAATGTCACATTTTAGTGTCATTGATCGACAAATTTTCACCCTTAAGCAAGATTCTGAAAATTTTAGTTTACTGCTATTGCGTACTTAATAATTTTCGAAAAAATTCGGTAAAAGTACTTGAAAATTATTACTTTAGATGAGACACATCTTGTCTTGCTAAATATATTCAGTCTATATCGTTTCCAGATATTATTACGAAAATTCAGAATAAACAATTGTTACCTAAGCGGTTTAGACCGCTCTCCCATTTTCTTGATCCCAACGGTTTATTAAGAGTAGGAGGTCGTCTTGGCAATTCCGAACTGTCATATGAAGCAAAGCACCCCCTACTGCTACCCAGTTCACACCAACTTACTACGATTATCGAATGTACCCATTTCAAATATCTACATCCAGGGTTTAAAACTCTGCACTATTTGTTAAGGTAACAATTCTGGATACTATCTCCTAGAAAGGCTATTCAAAAAACTGTCTAATTGTTTCAAGTGTTTCAGGATCTCCCAAGGCATGCAAACCGCTGCTTATGGGCGATTTCCGTCCTTCAGAATTTCTGAACTCAAATCCTTTTCACATACAGCAATCGATTTCTGTGGACCTTTTTACGTATCACCTCATCGCTCAGGTAGTTCGAAATATTTTAAATCCTACGTGTGCGTGTTTGTATGTGTACCAGTACGAAGGTCATTGATCTTGAATTGACTTTGGAACTCTCCGCAGAAAGTCTTATTGCTGCGTTTCGCAGGTTTACATATCGACGTGGTAGGGTTTCTGATTGTTACATAGATAACAGATCAAATTTTATCGGTGCGAATAATCAATTTCATATACTTGCTAAAGAAATGGCTAAAACACTTTCGATGTGTTGGCATTGTAGTCCTGCTTCGTGTCCTCACTTCAATGGTCTCGCCAAGGCAGGTGTAAAAATGTTTAAAGGACATTTATTTCGGGTTGTTGATGAACAACGCCTTACCATGGAAGAATTTACTATTTTACTTTACGAAATAGAGAGGCCATATTGAATTCCTGTCCTCTTTGCGCTCAAAGTAACGATCCTAATGATCTAACGCCCCTTACACCAGGGCATTTTTTGATCCTGGAACCCCTATATTCAGCTACTCCAGAGCCTTTTCGGACTGAGGTCAATATTAACTGCCTTTTGCGGTAGCAGCTCATTCAGAGGCTTTGACATTCCTTCTGGAAGAGGTTTTCCCTGGAGTATTTGAATACGTTACAGATGAGAAGAAGATGGAATAAGTCTGTGCCTGAAATTCAACTCAATTCTTTGGTGCTACTAAAAAGTGATAGTATTGCTCCATTTCGTTGGCCTTTGGGTCGTGTGATTGAGTTGCATCCAGGTTCCGATGGTCAAATTCGGGTGGTGTCTGTCAAAACTTCCACTGAAACTTTTCGGAGGCCGGTTATTAAACTGTGTCTTCTGTCAAATATGTAATTATTTTTTCTTTCTTTTCTAGAGATGTTACTTAATTTTTTTACATTTAATTTATAGTTAGGGAAAACACTGTGTGTTTTGCAGGCCGGAAAGTTTGCGCACCGCGATTATTTATAATCAACTTTTATTTACATTAAGTTTAGAAAGGGTTTATTAATTTATTTACAATTTGCATGTATTTCAGTCGTTTAATAATAAACAAAATCGCTAGAGGTTGGAAGCTGTACGAGCATCATTTAATTTCGAACTCTAGTATCAGTTTCAATTAAGAAAAGACATTCACTTTCGTATGATAGAACAAACAAAACTTTGTTTTGTAGAGATCAGCAGCCTACTTGGTGAGGAGGATACCCTCAGGTGTTCAAAACAAATTTTAGTAAACTGTTTGTTAGGAAGGATCACTTCAGCCTACGTGGTGAGGAGAATATCCTCAGAAGGGTTTCCTGAACAACTTTTACTTTTAATGCGTTTTATTTTTTAGTTTACTACTGATGATTACCCCATAGTGGTCGAAATACGTAGTTAGTTTTATACAAATATTTTTTGTGGTAAAGGGGTATTAATTATTTTAATTTATATCGTGCCATAGTGTTCTAATTTACTTTTTTCTTTTTTATTGATTAATGATTTACCAGCGGAAATAGTGGTCATAAAATGTTAAGCATAATATTATTAGTTTAACATATAAAGCAATATGTAGGTGTTGATATGAAAGTATTTTGAAAAGGACAATGAACAGATTATCAAAAGCTGATATTCAACTGTTTTTTTGGTGTTGCTATTAAAGACATTTTCACTAATAGGATTTACAAATGTCATTTAATTAAATATTAGAAACCGCAAAAATGCGGAGTGGCGAATAGGTTTATCGATGGCTTAGGTTTGAGGTTTTTTTGTAATATTTTTACCGAATCTATGACAAATTTACATCCTAAGTGTTATGTATTTCAATAAAAGACCTAATTGCTTTACATATGGTTCTATTTACTCTTTCTGCAAAATTTCACTGTGGGGAGTACACTGCATACCAAATTTTTCCTATTTCATACTTATTACATATATTTTTGAAAACATTTCCAGCTAATTGGGTGCCCTAATTACAAATTATAAAACTTGTAATTCCATAAATTAAAAATATGCGATCTTCCATAAATCTTCCTGAGTGATGTGCTTTAGCACTACGTAGTGGATGAAGTAATGTAAATTTCGATAACCAGCCGCCCACAGCTAATAACCATTTATGGCCTTGTTTAGAATGAGAAAAATGTACCATTAGATCTAACGCAATTGTATGAAAAGGAAAACGGACTTATTTTTCTTTCCCATGAAACTTGCTACGTGCATCGACGTAGCCTAAAAAAAGAATACAAGGAAAGAAGAAAGAAAATGACCGTGCTCAATCGGCGAGTAGGCGAGGTTGTACTAATACCAACGATAGAGGCAGGCCTGAAAAATAAAAGAAAAAATGCACTCACTCATTTACAACTTACAACAAAACATACAAAAAAAAGAAACCTCCAATTAAAACAAAATATGTACAAAGCACAGTTTTCCCCAAACCCCAACAAAAAAATTCAATAACCCCAATATACATCTATTCGGCAGAACAACCAAATTACTTAAAAAATGGCGAGCTGCAGTCTTTAGGTCGCTACCCCTCTGAAATAACAATCAAAAAAGAGAAAGAAAAAACCCCAATTCAACCCTAAAAACCACAGCTCGTAATTCCCAAAGTAAACCTAAAGTTACATACCTAAAATTCTTAGATAATTATATAGTACCAACCCAAATCCCTTAATTAAAAATAATCAGTTTGCCACTACCATTCAGCATAAAAAGCAATGCCTCCATAGGGCGGCCATAAATCCTAACATCGTTCAGAAACGTTTGCAGAGATATATATACACCAGCAGATGGTGGGTCATGACAATCAGCAATGACTTGATTGCATTGACTGATAGGAACCAATAATTTCCAGAAAGAAATATTTGAAAAAAAAAGGTATATTTAAAAGTAGAAATTTATAAATTAAATCATTTTTGGTTTTCCATCGAGGGTATAGCTATTTGGTGCATTTATAATTTCATTTTTTTATGAAGAATGGTAATTATCTATGTTATTTAAATCTATTTATAATATGTTTAAATTTGGAATATTTTCTTGTATAGAACGGCTAAGAGAATCCGGTGTAATGTGAAATTTACCTAAATCAAAGGTAAGTTGGCGCAAACGGATAACCCAACGAGCAAGTTTTCCTGAAGGATTTTGAATATTGTTGAGTCATAGAAAGCTGTTGTGATTAGTGATTATTGTAAATGTAGTTCCTGCTATCGAAGGCCGAAAACGTTCTGTACAGAAAATAACAGCAAGGCATTCACGTTCAGTAACAAAATAATTTCGTTCTAAACGAGTAAGAGATCTACTAGCATAAGGAATTATATTATCAACTCCATCTATTTGTTAAAGAATAACTCCTCAAAAACCAATATTTAAAGTATCCAATTCAATTATAAACGACTGGGAAACATTTTGTTGACATAAAACTAGTTCAGAAAATAGTAGTTGTTTTATTTGAAGAAAGGGAGATTCCGCTTGAGAAGTCCACTCTATAGGTTGTTTCTTCTTTTTGCCTTTTAAGAGATCGTTCAAAGGAGACATAAGCGAAGAAAAAGATTTTATATAACGTCCATACCAGCTGCACATGCTAACATAACGCTTAGTTTTTGATCTGGGATAGTTAATCACGGCAGAAATTTCTTTCTGGATGTTTTCGTAAGGAATTAAATCCAACAACACAGCCTAAAAATTTCAATTCTTTTTTGAAGAATTCGCACTTTTCCAAGTTAATAGTGAGATTTCCTTCTCTTAGACGGTCAAGTACTGTCTTTAAAAATTTAATATGTTCAGCAAAAGTGTACGAATCACTACGACATCGTCGATATAACAGAAAATATGGGGTTCAAATTCTGGACCAAAGACAGTATCAACCAAACGTTGCTGTGTCTGTGCTGAATTACGTAAACCGAAAGGAACAGATGTAAATTAGTATTGGTCTCTGGAGATGACGCTGAAGGCTGTGTTTGGTTTTGATTCTTCAGCTAAAGGAAGTTGCCAAAAACTGTGACGAAGGTTTAAACTAGAAATATAGGTACCACCTCTTAACAAACTAAGTATACAATCTATGTTCTGTATGGGGTAACTGTCATGAACAGTTATTTCATTTAAGGTTCGTCCATCAAAGCAGAGTCTGTAATCTCCTGAAGGTTTTTTAAGCAGAAGGATTAAAGAACACCAGAACTTCCAAAGCTAATATTTCATCTAACTTTTCATGAAGAATTTTTGACATGCATGGAGACATTGAATATGCTCGTTTTATAAAAGACTTATGGTCACCAGTATCAACATTCATAAATATTTTATCTGTACGACCTATAACATCTGGAGTACCAGCAATAGTATTAAAGAAATCTATGATGGTTCTTGCTTGAAAAACTTCTGAAGTAAATCATTTATAGTACAGAGATTTGAGTCATTTTGAACGGTTTGATAAGAAATAAAATACAGTAATTGTATTGTAGTGTTAGAAGAAGTCTGAGCTGTCCCGCAATTATTTTTAAAATTCATAGTAAGTTTAAACTGTTTGGCAAAGTCTGTACCGAAAATACATGAGTGTGAGAGAGACGGAACAATTAAACAGTTAACATATCCAATGAAAATGGGTAAATTAACTGTAACAGAAATTTTTCTGGGGCACCATCTGCAGTGAATAACTTATGTGTAGATAATTGAAAAGGTTTTAAACCTAAACTTGTAATTACAGGAATACTGTAAAACAATTACTGACATATTACTGCCAGAAGCCAGAAGAGCAGTGACTTCTATGTCTGACAATTTAACTTTAATGTAAGGTCTGTTGTCTGATGGTTTAGAAATGTAATGATATGATCCTGAGGTAGAAGTGCTAGATTTATAAAAGGTTTCTTTTCAATATACAAGTAATGATCTACGTTCTTTCTGAAAACAATTTCAACGGTAAATTCCATTTGGTATATTATTATTTGAATTATATTGAATAGTATTTAAATGGGATGGCCCTGCAGATAAGTATGGGGTATTATTTCTATGTTGTTGTGGGGAATTGTTATATTATCTAAGAAACAGGAAAAATACAAAGTGGCGAATATTTTGTCGATGGTTTAGATTTAAGGTCTTTTTAGGATATTGTACTTTTTTTGTTAATAAATGGCCAGATTTAAGGTCAAGAAATTGTTCTTTTTTAAAGTATATTTGTAACTGTATATTGAAATTATTTTATGTTAATCGAGTTTAAGTTTAGGTTGATTTTTATTTCAATTTATTTAGGAATTAGGTAAAGTCAAATTGAAAAGTAGAAAACTGTAAACCAAACCCATACAATTTTATGGGTTTGGTTTAAAGTTTTCTACTTTTCAATTTAATAATTAAACCCCATTGTAAGTATGAACTAAAAATACGATTTTATTAGGTAAAGTCGGCTAATTGTGAATGATGTACAGCTATTCTAGTGATGGAATCTTATTTGAAAAACATTTTCTTTTAGTTTATTTAAATATGACAGAATTAATGCATTTTAAGGTATATTTGAGCAAAGTAAATATGTGAGAAAATTTAAAATATTCAAGCGAGAGACTTTTATTCGGAAAAATCGGTTTCTATGTAGAGATATTATCATAAGGAATTGCTGTTGATGACGGTTTGGCGCCCCTCGATTTTGAGAAAAAAATTTTTTTCAGGATAAACGATAATGTAACGTAGAACTTTTGCATTTAAGCCATGTTATTTATTATTTTGGTATTTCATTATTTTCTTTATTATCTTCTCTCATTAATCCATAGGAACCCACTCCCACGCCACTGCAGTTAGCCGACGCACCATTTATATTGTTACGAGGTCCCTGCCCCTTCAAGGCAAATCAAAATATATTAACTACATGCACATTTTACTCGCAACAAAAGTCAAAGAAAATCCCTATACAATGCCAGAAAAAGACATATTATGGTCTGACTTGTAAATAAAGAAATTAAAATTGAAGAACATCATCTCAAGTTTCGATCATTAGAATTGATGGAGCAGTACGCATTTCGCATTCCACAACATGTGTTATTGACGAATTGGTAAAAAATAGCAGACGAATGGTGCTGCAATCACCCCCCTTTCCACTGCAATTTAAATCCTGTAGAATTGGTATGGGCTAACCTAAAAAATTATATTGTTACACAAGTTATGTATCCCCCACTACATATATGTACAAATAAATAAAAATGATTAGAAAATCACTAAGAAACTTAAGTTAGACGCAACATTGTAAATTCAAGGATAAATATGAAAGGTTATTAAAAGTTCACAAGCAAGTTGTGAGAACGGATGTAATACATTGTATTCCAAACGTAAGTGATACTGCAAGTGCAAATCACAGACGGTTAAAAAACCGCAATTACTTACAAATTAAGATTGTTACATTGTATAATGAATACACTTAAGAAATAAGCAGACACGAGCTCTGTAAGTTCCCACAGACATGTGAGGGGCAGGGACAACGTAAACACCTCGGGAGCCTCAGATCAGTCAGTCAGTCTTGAGTATTTCAGCTTTTACATTGCCGTTTACTTAGGCTACTCGCCCTATTATTAAATCAATTATTATTTTATTTCGACTTAAAATAATTATAAGTTTGTCAAAATTCCATATTTAAAATCTGTTTAAGAAATAAAATTTGTTACAAGAAGTTTTGGCAGGAGTTTTTAAAAAGACCGCTGCCCAGGCCCAAAACCTAACTGGCGCATTCGTACGGATCCAGAAAGGCACTACGAATCCAAAAATCGGATAACTGGTGACCAAGAATTTCAATTCCCAAATCTGGAAGAACCCAAACAAAGTTGGACGAGGTACAAGAATCGACCGAACCCAACCAAACAAATTTGGACGAGGTACAAGGATCGACCGATCCCAAAACCAAACAAAACTTGGACGAAGCACAAAAATCGACAGAGCACAAAAAAACGACGATGAATTTATGTAAGTTCATTTATCCTTAAAATCAATTGATTCTTTTTACAAATTATTTGATGCTAGCTTGTAAGAGATTTTTTTATTATTATTTTATGCATGTACAGATTTTTTTAATCATTGCAAATTAAGCTAATGTTATGAAAATAATTTACCATTACTACGGGAAATTATTTTCAAACACGAGAACTTATTTTAAGAGAATTTACTTTTTAAAACAAGAGAATTTTAAACAAGAGAACTGAAAAGACGCATTTATATGCGCAAAAAAAAATAGTACAATTATTACAAATTATTATTGATACAAAACGAAAACGATTTTAAAATACAAAAATAGAACGCAATTAATTATTCCATTTTATCACCGAAAGCTTAATGTATAAAACGCAAATCTTATAAACAATTAATTATAGAAACGATTATTCAAAACCTTTATCAAATTCTATAAATTATACACTTCAGCGCAACGAACTGATCGAAGTGCGTAATTATAGAAACATCTTTGTAATTATTATTAAATTAACCCATCACAAGTTGAAACAAAGCGTGTAAATCTACAACGCAAATTCTCATCATTGAATACAACCATTCGCTCATCGCAACTTTGTAAAAAGTTATAATTGGATATTTTTCAGCACGGAAGTATCTAGTTATACAGAAAGCATTTACGAAAATTATTAATTTATCACCGAGACTGACAATAAAACCTTTCAGTAAACTTAAAACTTTATTGTATAAATTATAAAAGAAACGTTGATGCAAATATTGTAACAACGCAATTGACTGAAAACTTGAAACTCTAAAATTAAACATTCAAGGTAACAAGATTGTACAATTGTAAGCAACATCTACGGAGACAAGTTAATTATAACACACTCAGCTAATCAGTAAAACTGAGATAAAATCATAATTAGCACAAAACGTACAAAGTATAACGTAATTACTGCAAGAAATTATTAATCCTATAAAAACCTTGCAGAAAATTAAAATCCACAACAACAATAACATCTGCGAAGTATAAAAATGTACAAATCCAAGGCTACAGCAATTGGCAAGACATTGCCAAGCACAAATTCCTCAATTTAATTACAACACCGTATAACTACGTATAAAATATAAGTAAAGCGATTCTTTAAATCATCATTATCATTTTGTTTTCGACCTTACTTAAGGTCGGTTTGACGCAGCTCTAACTTCTTTTCTATTCTGTGCTAATCTAAAAAGCTTTACATACCCTTCACAGCCTAAATTTCTAATAATATGACTAATATAGTTTGGTCTAGGTCTTCCTATATCCTTCTATTTTTTTCTTATCCAGCTGACTCTACATAGATATTAGCAACCTGATGGTTGTTAAATTCTTTAAATAACTCAACATAATCCAAACTGAAAAGTAACAATACAAATTGTAAAGTAAACTTCAATTTTACAAAAACTTAATATTAACTAGAACCCGAAAGTAACCATTAATTATTATAACAACCCTAAACGACCATGAGTTCAGATATGAAAATCTACTTTGAAAGCATCCCTCAATTTAACGGAGACCAAGCTCTCCCAGGCGACTTCATTAACGCGAGTGAAATATTTTTGAAAATCTTTTACAAACCAGGAGATAAACGAAATGTTCTACTTTTACCTCAAATAATAAGTATACCGACCGGAGGGCACTAACGCTAATAGCCAGCCGAGACAATTTAGAACAGTGAGAAGATTTTAAACGCATATTGATAGCATATTTCGGCGACCAAAAAAACATAAAATGACTTATCCGCGATCTAATAAACCTTAGAATGGAAACTAACCAATCACCATATCAGTTCGAAATGAAATGCCAAGACGTAAGAAGTTTAATTCTAACAAAATTAAAAATCGAAGAACCCGACCAAAATATCCGCTTACTAAAGACAAAAATGTATGACGAAATAGCACTGGACATCTACATAAACGCACTACATAAACGATTATCAGATAAAATAAGATTTCAATATCCCCAAAACTTAGAAGAAGCATTGAATATGATCATAGAAGAACAAAAAAGTTCTGTATTATCGAAATAGACTATATAACCCTAACGCGAATAAAAGCTATTCAACAATAAAAACCATACAAACCGCGAGACAAACAACCACCCAACCAAAATTTACTCCACTTAACGCACAAACAAATCAACCGCGAATCAACAACCCGAATTGTAATAACACAAATTTTAACAATCAATTTAGACAATTTTCAAAACCAACATTCAACTCAAATTTTACAAAACCTACATTTCTACCAAGATTTAATCAAAACGTAAACCGACAAAGACAAATATTCGGCACAACACGCCGATGATAAATAACAATAATAACCCCAACAGTTATAACAAATCACCTCCTATGGACACCTCACCTGGTAACACCAACCAAAATACAAAAATTTCGCAAATCCGACTAAGCCATAATCAAAAACGAAACTTTACTTCGGAAGAATTATTTCACCAAGAAGTAGAAAAACCTAACGATGAATAAAACCGCTTAGAAAATTAAGAACGCGACGAACCATGCGAAAATTATAAAGAGGACGACGAAGAAAATGCGTGCTCGAATTTTCAGATAAACCGATTTATATACGACCAAACGTAATCAATTTAAATAATATCAATCAACAAGTATTGCCATACATAGAAATACCCCACACAGAATTTAAATTATTAATCGATAGCGGATCCTCAAAAACACTAATTAGCCCCCGAATAGTAAAGAAACATTATTTAGATTTTGTAGAAATAGAACCCTTCAAAATTAAAATCGCCTATCAAACGACATTACATCAATTCATAGCTAAACATTCAATGTAAAAATAAAACATAAATTTTGTATCTTCGAACTCAACGATGGATACGAAGGACTAATAGGAATGGACCTTCTAAGGAAATTAGGAGCCAATATTGATATAAAAAACCGTTTATTAAGGATTAAACACGGACAAATCCCCATTAAATTTCAAAATACCCAAACCGAACAAAAATACACCATAAAACCCCGAACAGAAAAAAAATAAAAATCCAAGTAAATTCAAAAAACGACATAGGAATTATAAACCACATAACATTTCAGCAAGGAGTACAAACCTCCACAGCACTAGTACAAATAAAAGATAATAATGCCACTACAACAATTCTAAACTCAAATAATACCCTAGTAGAACCCCGTAGAACTATCACTATCAAACCCAATTAACGTAGAAGAATTAAATTTTAACGAAATGGAAATAGACGAAAATTTAGGAAACGATTACAACCCAGTAGAACACGACAAAATGTTAAGAGAAAATTTAAGTAACATTCGCTTCAATACCGACATTGAACACCGCACCATATTCCATTGTGAAGGAATACCCTTAACTTTCACGAATACAGTTAAACACAATATAGAATTAACAGACAACAAACCAATGTTTACAAAAGCATACAGATTACCTCAGGCAAGGCAAGAAGAAGCCGATAGACAAGTAACAGATTTATTAGAGCAAGATATAATCCAACACTCCAACTCACCATGGAGCAGCCCCGTATTAATAGTACCGAAGAAATGAAACGCATCAGGCAAACGAAAATATCGAATGGTAATAGACTAAAGAAAACTAAACGAAAAAACGGTAGATAACAAATATCCATTACCCAATATCACCGAAATTTTAGACAAATTAGGAAAGTGTCAATATTTTTCAACACCAAGTAGAAATGGACGAGAAAGACACAGCGATAACCGCCTTTAGCACACCTAGAGGACATTACGAACATAAAAAAATGCCATTTAGACTGAAGAACGCACCCGCCACTATTTATCGAGTCATGGATAACATATTACGAGGAATACAAAACGAAAATTGTCTTGTATACGTAGACGACATCATAGTATATTCACCATCACTGGTAGAACACATAGAAAGACTAAGAGAAGTATTTGAAAGACTAAGACAGGCACATTTTAAAGTACAACTAGACAAGAGCGAATTTTTACAGAAAGAAGTATCATTTTTAGGACATATAGTAACCCCTCAAGGAGTAAGCCAAACCCCGATAAAACGAACGCAGTACTAAATTACCTCATACCAAAGACAATTAAAGGATTTCTAGGACTTAGTAGTTACTACCGGAAATTCATTAAAGGTTACGCTCGGATAACCAAGCCCCTGACAACTTGTTTAAAAAAAGGAAATAAAATTGAACACACCCCAGAATTCATTAAAGCCGTAGACAAAATTAAATGTATACTCACGAACCACCCCGTATTAGAATACCCAGATTTTTCGAAACCATTTATATTGACAACTGACGCATCAAACGTAGCACTAAGCGCAGTATTGAGCCAAGGAAAAGTAGGTAGCGATAAACCAATCAGCTACGCATCCAGAACCCTAAACAAGACTGAACAGAAATACAGTACAATAGAGAAAGAATTATTGGCAATAATTTGGGCAACAAAATATTTTAGACCATATCTTTACCGAAGATAATTCTACATATACACCGATCATAGACCATTAGTATGGCTATGCAAGCTTAAAGAACCAAACTCAAAATTACAACGATGGAGAATCAGACTAGGAGAGTGCGAATACGAAATTATATACAAAAAAGGAACTTATAACAATAACGTTGACGCCCTAAGCAGAATACAGCTCAACGCACTAGAAACGAAATCAATTATAGGTAACGTAAGAGAAGACCCAGAAGAAATAGACACCATACATTCGACACAGAACGAAAAGCCAAAATCCGCGATTAAAATTTTAAATGAAGCAATCGATATAACATCCAATCAATTTATAATTACCGAAGTTTTAACCAACCTCAATTCCGTGAAATATACGAAAATAGACAACAAGAAAATATACCAAATTCAAATAACTAAGGACGACGATGAGGAACAAATAATTAAAATTCTAAAAGAATACACCCGCGAGAAAAAACGATTTTACTTTTACTTCAACACCGAACATTTATATAAACGATTTTCAGAATTATACGTTAAATTATTTAATAACTCTGGCCCCGAACTTATCAGATGCACAAGAAAATTAATAACATTAGACGACCCTTACGAAATAAACGACGTAATTAGAAACCAACAGGAAGGAAAAACTAACCATCGTGAAATTAATGAAACAATAAAGCAACTTATAAGACGATATTATTTTAAAGATATGAAAGAGTTAACCACAGACTTTATCAACCAATGCGATAAAGCATAATACGACAGAACACTATCAAAAATACCTTTAATATTAACCAAAACACCCGCCTAACCTTTCCAAAAATGTCATGCCGACACTCTAGTATCATACAACTAAGTGACTTATTAAAAGAATTATTAAGAACTAGATCATTTATAACTTATAGTAAATTACCCTTTGACGTAATGGAATCAAACGTTCTAATATTTGAAAAATAGTTATAGTGAAAAGCTATATAAAGAGCAACGAAATCACATTTGTAATGAAAATCCCCATAGTAGAAAATAATATTTATTATTATTATCATTTATTTGCTTTTCCAATGAAAATTACTAGCATGCATCAAGTTATCATCCCTAAAACCAAGTTCCTTTCCTTAAATGAACTCAGATATGGTTACACAAACGAAAGATGTAACGCAGTAACACCAAATCAATATTTATGCCAATCTTTGAAAACAACAACTATCCAAGAAAACAACCCTTGCGAAGTACAATTACTAAGATTTTCAAACCATTACAACTGTGAAACAAAAACCGTACAAATCACCAATATGAAAATTCAAATAGTTACAGAAAACAAATGGATTGCCATATTCCCAACAGAAGTAATAGCAACCGTCCACTGCAATCAACATGAGAACAACTTAGCAATAACCGGAAACAAAGTAATCACCCTTAAAGAAGACTTATTTAAAATTGAAGAACGAAATCCTCAGAGTATATCAAGATTCCACAGTAACCAAGAAACTCGTTAATTTACCAGAATTACAATTCAAGATAGAACAACCAGAAGCCAAAAAAATAATCAAGATACCCATGCAACTAGAACACTTAAACTTAGACGATCTCAACCATGCCATGAAATTAATGTATAATTATAAAGAACACTTGAGTGAACTAAAAGTGCCAAAGTTACACTATGACAATATAAGTGTTTGGATAATTTTATTAATCGTTTTACTAATTTTTCTAATTGTATATATATTTTACAAAATGTATCTTAGATATAAAAATAAAGAGAAAAATTTTAGACATAAGGAAACAAAGGTAAATAAAGAAAGAATGGATGCACCCTTAGGGACAGTGAATTTTAAACAATGAATTTAAAAAAATTAAGCAAGGAAACCTTAATTTTTCATTTACGTCGGAAGAAGTTATGTATCCCCCAATCTATATATGTATAATAAAATAAAATTTATTAGGAAGAAACTTAAGTATATGCAACAATGTAAATTCAACGATAATTAAATAAAGGTTATTAACAGTTCACAAGCAAGTTGTGAGAACGGATGCAATACATTGTATTCCAGACGATAGTGATACTGCGGTGGCAGGTCACAGACGATTAAGAAACCGCAATTACTTAGAAATTAAGATTGTTACATTGTATAATGAATACAATTAAGAAATAAGCATACATGAGCTCTGCAAGTTCCCACAGACATGTGAGGGGCAGGGACGTCATAAATACCCCGGGAGCTCCAAGATCATCAGTCCGTCTACAGTATTTCAGCCATAACGCTGCCGTTTGCTTAGGCTACTCGCCCTTATTAACCTCCAATTATTATTTTATTTTCAATTTAGTATAAATCAATCCAGTTTGTCAAAATTGAATTGTAGTTTCTGTTTAACCAATAAAAATTTGTTACAAGTTTTGGAAGAAGTTTTTAAAAAGTCCACTCCCAATGCCCGAAACGTAACTCACATAACATTACATTCAAATTAAATGATGTAAAAACTCTTTTTCAAGATGGTATTACAAGAGTAGCCTCTGCTGTGTGGAAAAGTTGTGTCGATCAGGTTATCGAAAAGGAGGAAAGTCTACATCTTTCTCTGAATTTTACTATAAAGTTTATTCAAATTATTTACGATTCTACACACAGACATAACCTTATGCTATTTAATTATTTACTCTAAATGTAGTGAAAAATTTCTGAAAATGACGAAATATTGTTTTGTAGAAAAATGTGTTTTATGTATAACACTAATAAAATTGTTTTTTATAAATAGTTGTCTTTTGTTTGGTTATGTTGAATTCAAATAAATAAGGTAAAGTAACTGTTTTGAATTTACCACTCGCAAAATTCTGATGTGTAAATGGCTCTCAGTGTGACCTGCATTCTACTATATTCTCTCCTCTACCGGATTATAGTTTAAAAGTTATATAGTTTTTTTAAAGGGTCAATAAACTATAGAACATTGGGTGTAAATTATAAATATATTTTAGGTCATTTAAAGTGATTTTTAATTTATAATTTAATTTACACGCCAGAATCGAATTCTGCATAGCACATTTTTACTACGCGACTTTTCATTACAATATTTAATAATAAAGCATTGACTTTTTTAATATACCTTGCACCCAATAAAAAGCGATTGAATATATGCACAATGAAGAAAATAATTTTGTTATGTCTTGCGGCGCGATGGTGACCATTCGCGAAGAAAACAAACTAGTTTGAAACAGAAATTTTAATTTATAGTTCATGCTCAGTTTATGAATGCAAACAGGCGTTAAACTGTGTTGAGAAATAAATGAGTTCACTTTTTATACACGTTTCAAGCTCAGTTTCCGACGATAATTTCAACTAAAGCAAATTGATGAGGGGTTAGTAAACCTTGCGTAACTGGATAATCGCTATTTTTTGTTGCATTAGTAAAAAATATATTGCTTTGTGAAACTCGATTATTTAAAAATTAAATTAAATTGTTATGGGATTCTTTATTAAAATTATTAACTTATAAATAAATATAGAGTTCATTGACGATTTACAATGAAAGTACAAGTGAATTAATTAGTTTAGCTGTATTGAAACTCATTAGATCAGTGTAGTTCGTTCTCTGCAAATAACGGAAAAACTACTGCCGCAAAATGATGATTGATGAATATAATATTAATAAAAATATCGCCATTTCGAATGGACCTGCACCTTGTCGAAGTTCTAAATTGCTAGAACAGGTGAAATGGCTTGCGTGTTCTAATGAGCTAAAGAGCCAAACTACAGGTCCAACCAAAGTAGTAGGGTCGTTCGTGAGGAACCAGACTAAGACAGGTCCCCGAAAGAGGGCAGCGGCTCTTTCGGTACTTAGACTGGCAGAGACCATAGGGGTCGGTATGACAGTCTAAGACACACTACCGCGATGTGGAAGGCAACGGGAAACCACCACATTATCTCCCAAGTACACAGCGTACTTAAATTGTAATAAACATGATGGCATTCTCTGGGGTAAAAGATTCCGGAGGTAAAATAGTCCCCCATTCGGATCTCCGGGAGGGGACTACTTCGGAGGATGCGATTAGAAAAATAAAAATAAGAGTCGGGAACATTCTGCGAGTCGGAGCGTGGAATGTTAGAAGTATGAAGCAAGTAGGTAAGCTAGAGAACCTAAAAATCCAAATGAATAAGTTATCACTAGACATAGTAGGGATCAGCGAAGTTCGGTGGCCAGAGGCGGGGGATTTTTGGTGTGGAGACTTCAGGGTAATTCATACAGGAGCAGAGGAAGGAAATTTGGGTGTGGGGATAGTTATGCGGAAAAAGATAGGATACTGTGTAGAAAATTACTTACAAAAGAACGAAAGAGTACTCATGGTTAGATTAGAATCTAAACCGGTAAACATAGTAATAATACAAGTATACATGCCTACCTCTAGCTACAGTGACGAAGAGGTAGAAGCCATCTACAAAGATATCGAAAACATATTAAGATACGTAAAAGGACATAAAAATTTAATAATTACGGGCGATTTTAATGCCGTGGTAGGTGAGGATAGGGAAGGAGCGGTAGTAGGTTTATTTGGTTTAGGCACGAGAAACGACAGGGGAAATAGGCTGGTAGAATGTTGCGACAAGAACAATTTAATCATCACAAACACATTATTTCAACATCATGCTAGAAGGCGATATACGTGGAAGATACCAGGAGATATAGGAAGATATCAAATAGATTACATTCTTGTTAGACAATGGTTTAGGAATCAAGTGAAAGACTATAGAAGCTGCCCAGAAGCAGATATAGATACTGACCACAACATCGTAATTATGAAGGCCGCACTTAAATTTAAAAATCTAAAAAAAAGGAACGGAAAAAGGCACTTGGACTTAGAGAAACTAAAAGATAAAGATATTCAAGAAAGATTCGAAAAAAAGTCAAATGAATTGCTGAATGATATCGGGAACATATCTGATACTAAAGAAGTAGAAACAGAATGGAATAACATTAAATCCAGCCTAGACATGGCAGCCAGAGATATTCTGGGGTATACACAAAAAGAAAATAAGAAACCATGGATAACAAAGGATATTCTGAATTTAATAGAAGAAAGACGAAAATACAAAAATAAATCAGATGAAACAGGAAAACAGAGATACAAAACCATAAAATGGGAAATTATTCGAAAATGCAGGAAAGCTAAAGAACAATGGATTGATGAAAAGTGCAAAGAGGTACAAACGAAGATGGAAATAGGAAAGACAGACGAAGCATACAAATTAATTAGAATGAATTTTAGGGATAGAAAACCGTATAGCAAAAATATAAGGGATCCACAAGGAAACGTCATCATAGAAAACGTAGAGAAAGTGAGTAGATGGCAAGAATATTTAGGAATTTATATGCAGGAGAGGAACTAACTGCATTAGAACAGGAATCAGACATTGAAAATGATGACTTGGGATATCCTATACTTAGAGACGAGTTTGAATTAGCATTAAAGAGTCTGAAAAATGGTAAGGCTCCGGGTACAGATAAGGTGCAAGCAGAAACTCTAAAAGCAGCTGGACAAGCAGTAACAGAACGTCTCCTCCAACTTGTAAGCTATATGTATGATACAGGCAAGATACCCAAAGATTTCAAACGTAGCATCATAGTAACTATACCTAAAAAAGAAAGGCGCGGATAGATGTGAAAATTTTCGAACAATAAGTTTGACAGCACACGTGTCAAAAATATTAACTAGAATTGTGCAAAGACGAATGGAAAAACGGGCGGAAGAAATACTAGGAGAAGACCAATTTGGGTTTAGACGAAACAAGGGAACACGGGAGACTATTTTAGCTCTGAGAATGATAATGGAAAAAACAATAGAAAAAGGGGAAAGCGTGTATATAGGGTTTGTAGATCTGGAAAAAGCATTCGACAATGTAAAATGGAAAAAAATGTTTGAAATACTCAAAAAGATTGGAATGAGTTATGGGGCTAGGGCTAGACGAATAGTACATAGCTTATACAAAGAGCAAACAGCAGTGATAGTATTAGAACAGGAACGTAGAGAAGTAAACATTAGGAAAGGAGTGAGACATGGATGTGCCCTATCCCCATTGATTTTTAACTTGTACATAGAAGAGGCAATGAATACTGTCAAATGCAGGAAGACATTTGGAATTATTATGCAGGGACAAAAAATTGATATGCTTAGATTTGCAGATGATATAGCGGTATTAGCGTCTAGCAAGGAAGAGTTAGAAGCTGCTCTTAATGAAATGGAAACGGTTCTAACAAAGAGATACGGTATGAAAATTAACAAAACTAAAACTAAAGTTTTAGTATGCAAAGGTGGGGAAAATCAATCAAAAACAAGAATACAAGTATGTAACACGAACTTACAAGAGGTTAAGGATTTCTGCTACCTAGGAAGCCAAATAACGCAAGATGGAAAAAGCATAAAAGATATAAAACAAAGATTAGCACAAGGTCGTGCTACATTTAACAGGAAAAAGCAACTACTGTGCACAAATACCACAAACATAGAAACAAGGAAAAGATTGCTTAAAACATATATGTGGAGCACAGCACTGTACGGCTGTGAAGCCTGGACAGTAGGAGAAGCGGACAAGAAAAAGGTAGAATCCTTTGAAATGTGGTGCTACAGACGTATGATGAAGATATCATGGACAGACAAAGTTAAGAACGAAGAGGTACTAAAAATGGTAGGGGAAGAAAAAAATATGTGGAAAACGGTAAAAAATAGGAGAGATAGGATGATAGGCCACATACTACGGCATGAGGGAATAGTGCGGAATATATTAGAAGCAGAGATAGGAAAAAAGAGAAGAAGAGGCAGACCTAGGTTAGACTACTGCACACAGATAGTAAAAGATGTAGGCTGTAGGGGTTTCAGGGAGATGTGTAGGCTAGCCCAGAATAGAAATCAATGGAGGTACGCATCCAACCAATCCCAAGATGGATAAACTAATGACGAAAAGATAACTGTGCTTAAACATGATGATTATTATAAGTAACTACAAGAATTGGTTGGGCATTATTCTCGAATAATGTTAAGTGTGTGAAAGGATTTACTGGAAAACCATTATTTCGGCAAATGTCTAAGTGTTGGGGGATCTTGGTAGCCACGGGTTGCTTAACCTCCTTCGCTGAATCTCGGTAAAATAGGGCATAAAATTAGAAAATAATAGAAGGGGAACGAACTGAATACACATGCTGTGTAAGAATTTCAGGGAACTATGTAGGCTAGCTCAGAATATAAATAAGTGCAGGCATGTGTCCAACCAGTTTTGAGACGGAAAACCTAATGACGAAAAAATAAGCGCAGATAAATCTGATGATTAGTATAAACAACTAGTTGTTGGTTGCAAAATATCTCCAACTAATGTTGGCTGTGCGAAAAGATAAATTGGAAAATATAGTAAATCGTTAAATGGTTAAGTGTTGGGGGAACTTGGCAGCCACAGGTTGCTTACCTCCCTTCACAACCACTAAAGGTCGGAGAAATAGGGCGTATAACTGTAAAACGATAGAAGGTGATCGAACTGCATCTAACAAGAAAGAACAGCGCCTATGAGGAAAGGCAACAAACATAAAACAAGAAGAAAATTGTTGAAAGCATATGTGTGGAGCAAACCACAGTATGCCTATGAAATACGGGCAGTCTGAAACGCAGACAGAAAAACGGTAGCAGCCTTTTGAAATGCTGTGCTTCAGATGTATGTGGACGATTGCATGGACACACAAAGATAATAACAAATAAGTTATAGAAATAGTAGGGGAACAAGGATATCTGGGGAAAAAGAGAATTAGAAAGGCGGAATACGTTCTAAGGCATTTTGGGGAATAGTATGGGATATATTACAAGCAGAGATAGGAAAAAAGAGGTAGATGTAGACCTAGATGAGATAGTTATAGATGCAAACTGTGCAAATTTCAGGGAAAAATCTGTAAGTTAGTTCAGAATAGGAAACAATGATGGTACGCGTCTAACCAGTTCTAGGACTGAAGACCTAATGATGATGAAAAATATTCTCAGACGTGATCTAGTCAACATCTAAGTATAATTTTTATGGGAGTGTAGGAGTATACAACCAACCATACTCTTAACTAACTGACCAATAAGCACGCAGCGTACAAATAAATAGCATGCACGTAAAATATCCGTCAACAATAATCCACTTATCCGACACTCCTCGAACACAGAACCGGAGCGTCCGAATGTGCAATACTAAGAAGGAACTCCGAACGCTAGAGCAAATCACTTCTTATCGCTCTATAAGAAAGCCACCAAACTTCTTGGGGAGAACATAAAAAGATAGAAGTCACCAAGCTGCTCGTACACTGAGGGTTTTCCTTCAGATTATCGCGTTGTGTCCACCAAATCTAACCAGATAAAATAAAGTAAACTCTCAACACTTTGGACAGGATCCCGTCATAACTTGGACCAATCCATCTGCGAAGCCATCGGAGCCATCAGGACCATCTCCTACAGCACGTGACGCCAATCAACATGTCAGGACTGAGAATATTCCCTCATCAGTTCGCTTCAATTTCTACCTTCCAAGGAAACCGCCGTGCGCGAGTGTATCCGCCGACCAATCGCAAGGTACCGAAGCATGGAGGTTAGACGGAAGGCATTGCCACGAAGTGACGCATTGCATTCAGCATAAACGTGGGCATAATCACCTACACGACACCAGATCCAGGTCTTCGTCATGAAGCCGCTGCATTTAATTCTTCAATAGAGAAACACATTACACAACTTTACAAACTAAAGTGCTTTCAGTTCTAGCTGAAGACGGTAATTTAATTACGCACACAAAAGCATTTGTAAATATTTCCAGTGTGTGTCAAGAATTTAACGTTAATCTATAAGTTCATATCAATATTTTAGCTTATAAATAATGTTGCCTTTGTTGCTACGAAGCATTAACAAGGTAAAACCAGACAACCACATTAGTGACCCTAACGTGACCATCCAAAAGGTTAATGTGACAAAGTTTACACCGGCTAATTTAAGTGCTTAGAGACAATTTAAACCGTTTAAAATGACCAAGCAAGTGAACAAGATTGACGTACGAATTCCATCTTTCTGCCCAAGGGCTCCAAAATTGTGGTTATCCAAGTAGAACACAGCTTCAAAATAAGTTACAACATAAAACGCTACAAAATACCTAGAAGGGAGACTCATGAAATTTGTCCAGGACATCATAATTAAATCGACGGAGACCGACAAATACGCAAAAATTAAAGTCGGATTAATTGAAGGGTAAATTCATCGCAACAGCAATGAAATATTAAGCTGCTGTAACATGAATTATTAGGCACCAGAACATTCGCACAATTTTCGAGCGGCTTATAATGACTGGTGGAACAATCTTACCAGATACACTATTGAAATCTATGTGCAGATAATTCTCTGCTTTCCATTTCACACCGCTTGTACATAAAAGATAACATCGCATCTGTGGAAATTTTAATTGATTGACACTGGTGCAGACCTGTGTGTATAAGGTCCGTGGAATACTCAAACCGACGAACTATCAATTATTCGCAGCAAATGAGACAATTATAAACACATATGGTACTATCACATTAACCTTAGATTTAGGTCTAAGGCGATTATTAACTTGGCAATTCGTCAACGCCGACGTCAAGAAACTCATTATTGGAATGGATTTCCTTGCACACCATGAATTACTGGTTAACGCAAAATAAAGAAATTTGTCGACTCAGAGGCAAAACTCTCAACCAAAGAGCAACCCGCCAATAATAAACATAATGCGATGTCAACCACGGTATCCAGTTCAAACTACCACAAAATCTTAACCAAAACCCCGGATATAACCTTCCGAAAGGTCTTCCCACCCAAATCAAGCATACTACCGAACTTCACATCCTTACGACCCAGGAATTCCCAGTATACAGCCGTCAACGCAGATTGGCGCCTGACAAACTCAAAATCAACAAAGACGAATTTACTACAATGTTTCAGTTAGAAATAGTAACGTTCATCCAAATCACCACGGGCATCACTTCCATATTTAGTATCCAAACACAACAAAGAACTACGACCCTGCGGAGACTACAAGACTTCAAACGCTCGCACAATTTCTGATAGGTATCCTATCCCGTTTCTGGAAGATTTTGTACAAAAACTTCAAGGCAGGAAATTTTTTTTACAATCAATCTTGCTAGAGCCTATCCTCAAATTCCCGTAACTGAGAAGAACAGAAAAGACAGCTATATCAACGCCTTTTGATTTATTCGAATTCCTATACACGACCTTTGGATTACGAAACGCCGCAGAAACTTTTCAACGATTCATGGACGAAGTTTGAAGCGAATTAGAATTCTGTTACGGCTACATCGATGACATCCTGGTAGTATCTCAGCCTGAAGAAGAACACAACAAACATTTGAAAATTCTCTTTAACAGATTAAAAGATTATGTGGTGGTCATAAATTCTGCTATATACATCTTTCAGCAAGATGAAGTTAAATTTTTGGCTACCTCATCACCAAAGATGGCATGAAAGCCCTACCGAAAATAGCAAACACTATGCAAAATTTCACGAAAGCTGAGACACCCGATAAAATTAAACGATTCTTAGGTATGTTTAAGCATTACCGACGTTTCAGATCACAAGCAGCTGATTTGTAGGCTACACTTAACGACCTACTAATAGATAGAATAAAAGGCAGCGCGCCTATCAATTGGACAAGCGAAGCAAGCACAGCTTTCGAGAAGAGCGAAGAACAGCTAACACAAGTCGTGCTACTCACACATCCACTTTCCAACAAAACTATCTATACAACAAATGCCTCAGAATTTGCTGTCCTTGGAGTCAGCCAACAATGGAAATCAACAATGCCAACATTTAGCTTTCTATTCCAACAAACTAATATCGCAACAAAATATTCAACTTCTGATCAAGAACTTCTCGCAATTTACTTGTCAACCATTTTAAACATATGTTAGAGGGTAAATATTTCACGAGTTACACAGACCACAAACCACTAGTCTTTGCATCCCAACAAAAATTAGAAAAATGAGCACCTGGACAATTTAGATATTTGGATTACATTATCCAATATTCAACACACATCAAATACTTCGCAGAAATAAAACATTGTCGCAAACAAATTCTCGAGGATGAATAGCACCGAGTTCTAACAGCTATCCTATTCACAGCAAAACGACGAAGAGTTCAAAAGACTCAAATTAAACAACTCAAGTTTGACCTATAGACTGATAGGAACTCAGAACTCTGACCAAACAATTTTCTATGGCATTACAACAACGATAGCTCGCCTCTTCGTAACGAATTACGAAAAGAAGCTTTCGCAAGAATTTACAACTTATACTCAGGAAAAAAAGGCAACCACGAAGCTTGTAATTAAACAACCCGTTTGACCTGGCATCAAATCAGACTGCCGCACCTGGAGACACGAAGTTGTATACAATGCCAAAAAGCCAAATGACAAGACACATGATCACAGGAACACAAAATCTCAAACACCATCTTCAAAATTTGTTCATGTCCACATAGACATTATCGGACCATTACCCAATCAAAGAAACATCGATACATATTCAAATGCATCGATGGCTTTACAAGATGGCGAGGGGCAATACCTCTACAAAACATGTTGCGGGTGAATTAGGTGTTAGAAGACTTTGCATTTTGATTTGTCCTGAAGGGGCGGAGACCGCGTAACAATATAAGGGTGCGTCGGCTAACTGCAGTGCTGTGGAAGTGGGTTCCTATGGATAAATGAGAACAAGAGAATAAAGAAAATAAAAAATACCAAAGTAATAAATAACAACGCTTTGCATTCAAAATTCTACGTTACGTTAATATTTACCCTGAAATGCTTTGTCTCTGTCAAAATTGAGGGTCGCCAAAAATCTGTCAGCGTACTGCCCTTGATGTCATTTCTATGTGGAAGACTATTATTCTGCGGAAAGTTCTCTTGCTTTGGTATCCTAAAGTTGGACATAATTAAATTTCCCTGTCAAAATAAAATATTCCTTCCAGATACGACTATCACTTTGGTAGCTGGATATTCTTTACAAATCACCGACTTTTCACTTATTCTTCACATCAATTAAATTAAAAATCAACCTAAACTTAACATCCATTAACATAAAAATAACTTCATCACACGTACAGATTCTTTCCCAAAAATAAATCTCATCCTGTAATCTGGCCAGGTGTGGCTAAAATAAAATTATCATAAAAAGATCTTAAACCTTAGCCACCTACAAACTATTCCCACTCCAAATTTTCATGCTTTCCTATTTAATGATGACATTATTAAATCCTAAATTCTTAGCAATTACGTTCATTAAAAAAAAGTTAAATACTCACTTTGTACTATATCATTGTCCTTTCCAATATATTAAATAAATATTTGTACTACCCTAAATTTCACTAATAAATTTACCATCTCAAATCACTCATTGGTCCAAGCAAATAATTGTTTTCGCTTCATTACTGTTTTATTACCAAAACATACACAATTAACATTTAAAAATTAGTCATATTGATTTTGAAATATTACATAAAGGTACCCACGTTTCAGTTTCAGGATTTCCAACCACTTGAGTATTCTCCTATCGTTTAGTATACAACCAAACGCAGTAGCTCCCTCATTCAAAGTTCTAACTAAATGAATGAATTCCAACTCCTATGTTACAAAATGATTTTTCGACATTAATTTCGTACTTACGCGTTGAATATACCTTTCCCCTTGCAGAGGTATTTCATTTACATGTCGCTTGCCGCCTATTCCCTTCGAGAATTGTCATACAATTTTCTTGAAGCTTCTGTACTTTCTATCAAATGTTTTCAGATAACCGAGTTCTAGAACTCTGTTCAATCTCAATTGATTTTATTGTTTTAATTCCACTTCTACTTTGTATGTTGTCAGAAGTATTTCATTTTATTGCACAATTTCGATATTGAGCTTATAACAAAAGACACGCGAGAGGTATGTGTTATACCATGTAATCTACGTAGGTGTATTTTTATTTCTTGATCTGAAACCATATAAGTGCACACATTGTAGTGTATTATATAAAAATATTACACTACTGAAACCGGATTATATTATGATTGCTCAGCGTCTTAATTGTAATAAAGTGTATCAATGATTTACTTTATGATAATTGGAAGAATGTCTGTGGTTTCTTTTTATTGAATCTGTCTATTTACAACTATGTCATATTGAAAGTTATTAAACCAACTTCCTACAGCTAATATTTGGGATGTATATCAACAAATCTCCTTTTTAATTCAGAAAGCTGCTTAAAAAAACGTGACATGTTTTTACTATAAAATTTGATGGCTATAATTGGCTTGTTTGCATACTTACGGTTTAAAATAATTTACAATGCGCTATTCAAGTTCCTCTATATATCTACGGAATAAAACGGTTATCTTTGTAGTTTTCAGTTGAATTGAAATAAAAATACGGATTTAATTGCAAGTCTTGTTTCTGAACACTATTTATATGAAAATTAAAAATATACAGGGTACTTCAATAACAAGTTAACCCATTCAAGATTAAATAATATTTCTTTCACTCTAATCTATGCTTAGCGTAACGCATCGCGTTGCAAACATTGAAGCTGAAACGGTAGCCTGAGCATTCATAGAACAATAGATCGCCCGCTTTGGCGTACCACCCGAAGTCACAACAGATCAGGGCCGTCAGTTTGAATCGCAACTATTCAAACAATTAGAAACCATAATAGGATTTTCTAGAAGTGGTTCAGCAGCATATCATTCGCAGTCCAATGGCATGATGGAACAATTTCACCGACAACTTTAAATTACATCTGCCACGAAACAGAAAAATGGACAGCAGCATTATCTTTAGTCCTCGGACTCCGAAATGCTTGTAAAGAAGAACTAAGCGCTAGAGTTGCAGACCGTACATTTGGCAAATCGTTGTGTCTGCCAGGCGAATTCCTCACAAGTTCGAGCTAGTCAACGGAACAAACAAATCCCGAAGCTCTTGCAAACCAGCTACATTACCACAATCAACAGCTACATCTAGTCCAAAGCACGATGCATGTCAGAAAACAAACATTCACATTCAAAAAGTTAAAAACTCGAGCCACATTTTTCTACACTGCGGAGGTAACAAAAATGCTTTACAAAGTGCATACGATGGCCCATAGAACGTAATCCACAATAACGACAAAACGGTCACCATCGACAAACATGGCAAGAAAACAACTGTTTCGATCAGCAGGATCAAGCTAGAATACATGGAGATCGAATCCCCAGAAATAGAGGTCAGTCCAGAAGACCCAAGCTGTACTCCTCCAACGACAATTACAAGAAGTGGTATAATAGTACACTTTCCAAAGAAATATATCACTTTATATCATAGGTATCAGTCACTAGAAAGGGGGATGTAAGTATGCAACCAACCCTAGTCCTAACTAACTGATCACGCAGCATGCAAATGTTAGCATGCCCGTATAAAACACCTCGCAACCAATAATGTACCCGTCCGACATACTTTGAAATACGAATAGAACCGCTCGAATGTACAATACAAAGAAGTTTTGCTACAGAAAAAAGAGCTCCAAATGCTAGAGAAAATCACTCCTTATTGTTCTATCATTAAGAAAGCCACCAAACTTCTTAGAGAGAACTTAAAAATAGTACAAGACGTAAATCACCAAAACTCCTCGTGCACTGAGGATTTTCGCTCAGATTATCTCGTTGCGACCAGCAAATTTAACGAGATTAAAATAAAGTGAGCTCTCACAACACTTTCGACAGGATCCAACCAAGACTTGGACCAATCCACCTCCGAAGACACGACGGCCATCAGGACCACCTCCTGCAGTACGTGACGCCAACAAGCATGCCAGGATTAGGAATATTCCACCATCAGCTCGTTGCAATTTTTACCAACCAAGGAAACCGACGTATGACAGCGTCTACACCCACCAGTCGCAGGGTATCAAAGCATAGAAATCTGACTGCAATCACCACCACGAAATGCCGCATTGCATTCAGCATAACCATGGGCATCATCACATACAGGACACCAGATCCAGGTCTTCGTCGTGAAGCTGCAACATTCAATTCTTTAACCTAGAAACATGTTCTGCACCTTTACAGACTAAGTGATTTCCGTTCTAGTGTTAAAGGCATTTGCAATTTGATTATGCCCACAAAACATTTGTAAAAATTTCCTGTACGTGTCATGCCTTTAATATCAATATGTATATAAATTATATCTATGTTACTACAAAGTATTAAAAAGGTGACCCCAAAAAACAAACCATAACACCGCAGGAACTTTCATATCAGTCTAAAATACTGCCTGCTGCTGTAACAGTGGCTTCGTAGTCAATTGAATTAGTACAAAAAATATTTTTCCTAATTCTTTTTCTTTTGTTGCGGGAGTCGGAAAAATCGTGTACAGTACTCGTGTCAAAAGTGCCATTTTACACTCGTAAAACTGTTGCACTCGGCTAATGCCTCGTGCTACAACTCCCCCGCTCGTGTGCAATGGCTCACTTTCCACATTAGTAATGTAATATACTAATAGTTATCAATATTATTTGTTGTCAATTTGCAAAGAAATACTGATGACAAATTTCTCAGTACAACAGCATATGAGTTAATGTAGTTCATTCTCAACAACTAGCTAACGGTTAAGAAATGAAAGCAATTTATGTGCATAACATTATTAAAAATATTCATTAACGCTCTCTAGTCCAAATCCAATAACAATTAAACTTATGGATCTGATATATAGTTTATTGATATGGTAGTACTATACTTTATTGATGTGATATGACTGTCTTAAGTTAAAGTAGGAATTTAATACGACAGTACCTATCAGAAGTTGTCAACACCAAAAAAAAAATTGTATTATTAAGTGTTTGCAGCCTTTGCAAGTACATATGTAACGCTAACGCGTATCTTACTTCAAAAATAATTGTAGAAACGAATTTATTTATTTCAGTTAGATAAATGAGCTTTTAACATGAAAGCGGCCTATAAAATTTAAAAGTTTTAATGGTTTACGCTTTATAAGGTTGCTATTATATTAGGATAAGAATTAAAATAGACAAGCACCCAGTACGTTAAATACAAACAGTAACACATATCGGTACTATACACCGCTTCATATCAAATTTAAAAAAATTACAGATAGGTTACGAGAAATAACCGTTCATTCACTCATTCATCGGTTATTCGATAATAGACATCAGTCAATAGAGCTTCGATCGGCACGCGGACCATCATTGTGGTGCAGGGAGAGGTTCAGATCGAGGTAGTTAACGTGACGTTCTCCAAACCCCGAAACAGGTTTTCCGAACGCTAGTAAGAAAGCACGGATGTGAATATTACCGTAAACATAAAAGTTGCCAGTGTTGCGTGCTTTTGTGCAACTATAAGTTGGATTTTTACACGCAACGATTCCTGTACTGGATGTCGGCAGAGCTTTAAGAAGAACAAAAAAACACTATTAGTCGATTGAATTTTTGTTATCCATCTTATAAACATCACATGCTGTCTTGTTGTGTTTAATAATTGCATTTGAGGGTAATTATAATAATGTGTATAGATTATTATTATTATTAAACAAGACTATTAATGTTAATGTACGCTTATTTTAAGGCGTGTTGTATATACCAACTTCTCATAAAGAGAAGCTCACAATTGTATCCGTATAATATCACGTAAAAGTTAAATTGAATGTATTTCTATTATTGATAATATTAAGTTTTTTTAGCAACACGCACATTTGGACAATTAAGGGTAGTCCATAATTTTCTTTTGTTAGTACTCGCTTTATAATCATGTTTTACAATATAGGTTAGGTATAGACGCCGTGAAGTCTTTTTTTGTACATATTAGACTAGTAAGAGTTAATAAGCGTCCCATCAACCTCTAACGACAATAATTGCCGTTAAACTATCACTCAGACATCGATCTTCCGGGTAGGCTTCATTTGTGTCTTTCTCAGATGGGCGCTCAAAGGCAACACATACATAAGAAAGTTTAAAGAGCTTTCAAGGTAAGCAAACAGGTGTTTAGTACAAGTGTTACAACTTGTATACCCCTAAAAGTAGTAAACTTGCTTTCACAGAACTGAAACCTAACCGGTGAACCAATTAACTATTACGTCACTCCTACCTCTGTGAAGTACAAGTAAGTAACGAAAAGTCCATTGAGCACGTAACATGTTTGTAGTATTCAATGTAATTTTTATATTTAAGGTGTTAATAGATATTAATGGGCGTACTTCATATTTTATTACAACCAACCTACCTTAGATTGGCAACGAGTTTGTTTACAATGTGAATAAATTCAAAAAATCTTTATAGAGTTTTTTCTTTATAAGCAGATTTGTTTCTATATATGCTATGGCAGAACCTGTGTTTTGAAAGATTAGAACATTTTTTTGTATATAATTACATTGATGAACCACACAAACTAACAGTTTTATTGACCATAATTTGACAGAAAAGCTATGCAATTTTAAGAGAATTATGTGATCCAGACGTGCTCGCAACAAAGTCTTATGAAAATGCTTGTACGTTAATTCAAAGAAGTTGTGTGAGGAAAACGAGAAAAAAATCTTGTCGGATTTATTCGAAATTTTTGTAAGTAAGGAGTCATCTGTAACTGCAAGTAAGACGGCCAAAGGTAAAGTATAAAACGAAAAGAACAGACTTGAAGATGATCTAAAGAAAATTCGCATTGTTTGTTGTCGACAACAATCATGATTTCAAGAATTGTAGATTTAAAAATAAATATTGTAAGATATGTAGAATTCGGGACCAAATCTCTCTTCGCCTAAATGTGCAGATAAAACAAAACCTACTAAGAATAGTTCACAACGACGACGATTCTTGCGACGCTGTTCACAAAGCCTAAACTACACGCCACAAACGACGCCTCCAACTCCACGGAAGTACGTAACATATGGACAGAAGTAGACGCAGAATAACATGCTAACAAAACATCTACACGTTGTAGGATCGACGCTAGCGCCACCCGCAAAAGGGTATGTAACGTTCTTCGAAGATTACTTCGACATTTCCTTTCACCACCTAGGCCTCTGTTACCCAATCCACTACCATCGGCGCGCTTGGGTTTGCACCGCATGAACGACGACACTCATCTACGCTACTAAGAGGTTGATTCTTGGATCGTGCACTTTCGGGACGCCAAACGCTACCAAGTCGGCGTCACATACAGGGATAACTTCATCGAAACCGTACTCACTAACATCAAGTCGTGCGGCCTCTCGAAGCAGATCTGTGGCGTAGTTGGTATGCGGGTGACTACTATGCTCAAGGCCCTGAGTTCTCATCCCGACACGGTCAGCTTGAAAAATGTTAGGCGAGCATTTTTCAAAAAAATACACCCTCGATCGTACCCTCTCTTTGCCGCTTTGGCCTCGAAACTATTAATCTTTATCCTTTTTAATCCTCATATTACCTTGGAAAAAAATTATTGTTAGTCTGATTCCATAATTATTCTTCTTGGAATCGTTTCCCATCACAGCGATGTAAGACATTCGTCGCCAATCGAGTTTCCTATATGTGTAAAAACACTTCTCGTACTACTTGGCATCATATTTCGTTAACTGAAAATTCTACCGATGTCGTATCACGTGATTTGCTACTTTCTGACTTATGTCATTGTTTTGCGAGACTTACAGTCCACTCATTCCATCTTGTATTTTTTCGGAGACTTTCATCGAGGAACGTCCTATTGTTGTGACCGCTGTCGCATGCCAATCTTGGATTGAAACGATTTTTTCATTCGCATTGTCGCTTTGTCTATAACATGCAAAATGCTTTGGCACAGGACCTTTATCCTGTTTCGTACTCCATAGCGCTTTGTACCCCCTGATTAAATATACTTAACAGACTCACTTTTCTATTGATTTGGGCGCCTTCCAGACCAGGTCAGTTCTAAAACAATTCTTCGGAAATTGTCCCCCTTTCTTAGACAGGGAGTCTTACGGATTGATGGTCGCCTATCTCACGCACCCTAATCCTCAGACAGGAAATGCCCCGCTCTTTTGCCTAGTCAAAGTCGCTCTACGGAATTGTATATCAACTTTCTTCATCTGAGATACTTCCATGTTGATGTTTAAATGGTGGTTAATTATAGCGTTCGTCAACGTTTTTGGATTGTTTCAAGTAAACAGTTCAATCCTCCAGTTTTGAATCAGCGTGCAATTTGTTGAAAGACTAATCCAAACGCATCGCAGCCGAGTCACTCAAACCAAGCCCTTTTGGGGAGGGGGAGTCTAAAGTGTTGAAAGCATATTTATATCTCCATATATACATGACTACCAAGGTGCTCCATCTTGAATTAGTTTCTGATCTGTCAACTAACGCCTTTCTACGCCACTTTATTGCCAGGCGTGTCCGCTGTAATCATCTCTACAGTGATTACTGCACAAATTGTAGGGATGCCCATAGACAGTTAGATTGTCTCTCAAAATCAGCTGCCGCGAAAGAATATATTTCTTGTTCCCGTATGCCGCCTTCTGCACCTCATTTTGGTGGTATATGGGAGGCGAGTGTGAAGTCGGTTCAAACTTTGCTTCTTCGTACCATAGGTGAGCAAGTTCTCACCTAGGAGGAACTAGCCACTGTCTTTGTTTAGAGTGACGCCATCTTAAACTCGCGTCCTCGCGCCCCCGTGAGCAGTGATCACAACTACTTGAGCTGCCTGACACCAGGACATTTTCTGACATTGACTCCTTTAATTGCTATTCCAGAGCATACCCTTTCTAATTTTCCGCTCAACTGCCTGTCACGTTTGCAATTGCTCCAGCGAATTCATCATGATTTCTGGTCTGGGTGGTCTATGGAGTATTTGTATACGCTCCAACAACGGTCCAAATGGCACAAAACATCTCCGCTGGTTCAGGTGGATAGCTTAGTGTCACTTAAAACCGATAACGTTCCACCCATTCGATGGTCCCTGGACGTGTTGTTGCGGTCCATTCAGAAGCTGATGGGGTCGTTAGGGTTGTCAGTTTCAAAACAGCACAGGACGAGCTGAAACGCCTTGTCGTTACGCTCTGCCCTTTACCTTCGTTGTAAATTTTTTGTCGTAAATATTTCCTGGGTTTTTTATATTAATAATTTCTTTTCCATTCCGTACCACTCTTTGTAGTTATTTTTTTAAAAAGCGTTTTGCATTTTGGTGGGCGGTATAGTATAATTTATTTTCAAGCGTTTTGCATTTTGGTGGGCGGTATAGTATAATTTATTTTCCATCTCTTCCCTTCAAGTGTTTTGTGTTGTGGTGTGTCGCGACAGTCGTAAAAGGCTGGTGTGATCGTAGCTAAGGTACAATAAAGATATTTACGTTGAGTTCCGCAAAAAGTCCACAGTTCTTCGTCTTGCTGCCGCCGCTAAAATTTGAAGTATTACTGGTACGTACTTAAAGGTTCCGCATATATAAACTTTGCTCATATTTACCACACCCACCATTTCCACCATCTGTGGTTATCGAAGTTACGCAAACAGACTGAACATTAAAAATATTTTTATTAGTCTTCAAAGTCGCCATCAGACACAATACACTTATGACAACGTTCGTATAGCATCTCGGAATTGTCGGAAAAGCCTTCTTTTGGAACAATTTTCAGAATAGCCATCATACGATTCTGAATCTCATTGAAGTCTGCAAACCGTGATACCTGTAAAATTTCCTCAAGACGAGAGAACAAAACAAAGTAATCAGGACAAGATTTAAAAAGTAGAAGAGGTGTTCCAAAACAGCCACGCCAGTAACAGCCAATTTCCGGTGTGGAGCAGTAGTGCAATGTTATCGAGCTCTACGTTTATGGTGTAAGTGTAATAATGTCGAGCGTAGTGATGTCAGGCGTAATAAATTCGGGTCCCACGTTGACGGCGCAGGTGTAGCTTTGTCACGCACCACGTTGACGGCGCAAGATTTATTTCCTCGCACTATAAATAAATTCTGTTCTTCTCTCCATTTGAACTGCAAACCAGTATTAAGATCATCTAAATGTGGGTTGTCCCAAATTTTGTTCGGGCGTCGCGACGGTTCGTAACAGTTGCCTGCATAAAAAGTTAAAATTTTTCAGGTTTTGTTATTCATTACGACATTTGTCGGTTGACCTTGGGAGTCGGAATGTTATCACATGTGGAAGACGATAATGGCTACATCATATACTGCTTGTTTTACAAAATGCTATCTTTCTTGCCAGTGGTGTAGTAAACTGACATAACGTACTTATTTGGAGTCAGGACTGGCTCATAATCTGATAGAACATACCAGAAACAGCACAAATGTAAACGTTTCATTAGCGTCGTTGCATGACACAATTAATAGACCATTTCTTTTCGCAAGGTACACTATAAGATCTGGAATGTATTGGTGCGTTGCAATTTGTGGCTGTTCTTCAGTTACTTGAGTATCCCTAGGTGTTATTTTCCAACCAGATGATGCATCGTTTCATTGAAGTCTGAAGGTGCGTGCCCCATTTTGAAACACAAACATCCACACAGGAAAATCAATGAGAAATTTTCGGCATTGCTTTAATGTACAGTTTCGGAGATCTTGCCCATCAAAACCAAAATTTTACGATGGGAGCACTAACAATCTGAGTGATTACAGAAAAGATGGGCGCCCTTCTGAACAGCGATCAACACGTCAAGAAATTGTAGCGTCCGTAAAACGTTCGTCGAAGTAGCTTATTTATAAACCACCCCAAGAATTGAAAGTTTTGCAAATGAGATGAATGATACTAATACGCAAAAACGCTTGTGAACGATGTCTCGATGTATCCATAATTCTGCTCTTGTAACATGTCTTTTGACTGAGGCCTACCAATGTTACAACGTGTTTCGCATTTTATAAAATACTCGCGTATTTCTTACTCTAAAAACACATTTTATTACCACTTGGAATTAAATTTGATTTTGAATTCACGTTTATTCTTGTACTAGATAATAAAGCTAGAGACAAAAATTATTAAGTTTATTCACAATTTTTCTTCTTTATATAAATAAATACGTTTAAAAGTAATTTTCCGATTAGTTGATTCTTTTAAGCACGTGAAGTGTCATTCATTGGTTCCACTGTTAACCCCTTCCTTTATTTTGTTGGTTATCTGCAGCGCTCAAGTAACGTTCGTCCCCTTTGATTTCTGACTATCTTCTGTTGCAGCAATCGTCAAATAACACGAGGTCACCTATAGTACGTATTTCCTATTTAAACGCATAATGTTTTACTAAAAATAATTTTACAGATGTCTTACCACAGATGTAGGATGGAGCCTCACATATTTGAACCTGTCCCATAAATTACGGATAGCAAGATACTAACAGATAATTTTTATCGTTTTGTCGAACCATGTGTATTATAGTTTGGTAACAAAATTGATTTTGCAGGGTCGAAATATAACTCCAACTTTACTCCAAATTCAATTACAAGTCTAACTCTATTTTAACTTCAAATCCAACATCAGTACCTATATCTATACTTATTTCTATATAAATTTCTATATATGATCACGTCTTAGTTTTATCTTTTACGTTAAATATCGTTACATTCTTCATAGATTTACCTCAATGTTTTATATTAAAAAAACTACTATCAAATGTAACGAATTTACCTACATAGTATAAAATATCTGAATGCCAGGATTTTTTTAATGAAATCTAATTATCTGTAACTATAAATATTTGGTGGACAAGATGCTTAGCTATTCAAGAAGTTGAAGACTTCGTCAGATGTTACTATGTGGAAGAGTGGTTTGACAACCGCCATATGTTTGTAGCCAAGATGACATGTGGAACTCAAAGAAAACTAAAATATGTGACAATCTATTAAATAGTACCTTACAGGTATGAGTTTTACTATAATTTCTTTTATTGTAAATGGTAATGTATAAATATTATAACCTAAGTTTTTACACATATCTAAATTATCTATGTGAGTATTCACAACACTGGTTTTGGTTTCTGCTTACCTTGCACTTAACTAAAATGTGCTTTTAAATATTTTTTTACTGCTTAAAACCGTATCATACGAAATTTCATGAAATTTTCTATGGGTTAAAGGTCAACAAGCATACAGTTTAAAACTGAAACAACTATTTTACTATGTTTACAAAATGCTTGTTTAAACGTTTATAAAAAAAAACATAGTCCTAAGACTTTGTGATTTCCACAGAGTGAATATTGATCATTTTAACGATTTATAGAAATAATTATTTACATGTTAAGAACCTAAATTTCAATATATCAAGTTTAGTATTTTTTTCCCTCCACCTTGCGTTTAATTTCTAATTTTTTATTGCAACGTGAGAAAAGAAAAAGTAATCATTTCAAGAGCTCCAAGAGCTTTATCTGTGAATAACTTTCTCCCCCTGAGATTAGCCCTTTGCAAACTCCGCAGCCATTAAGGGACGATGGTAGCTCCTCAAGAGCATATTTATTTTATATTCTGTAGTACACTTACCCCTTATATCTCATTGGGAAAGGGGACGGTGCACCCTTAAGAAAGAAAGTGAGTTTCTCGGACGGGTGTGCAATGTAATACACTGCAATACTGCAAAATAGAAAATCATTTATTTCTTGAGTAAAGGGATTGCACTTTTTTTCCTGAAGAACACGAAAGCAAGTCACCGCCAATCATGATATTTTCAGCTGTGTACCAGTCAAATATTGGATTCGTATTTCTTTGACAGTGTTATGAATCAGAAAACATGTATAACCATGCCACGTGATTAGTTTATTCTACGGCAGCTGGAACCGGACTACCTGGTTGGATCTGGCTCTAGCAGGTTGAGTGAGAAGCAGCCCTTTCCGCTATTGTCGTTAAAAAATATCTCTTCTGGAGTGATCACTCTAAAGTCTTAATCTGTCAATGCGTTGTAACACACGTTGCGGGAACGTTAGACATGCACTTACTTCCATCACTCTAGCAATGTTGATGAGATCACATGCTACATGAAGGGGAAAGATACTTTGTAACGAAAATGATGATCTATACCCAAATAAGCTCCAAGTCGTATAAGATTTTGCACGAATAAATAAATAGACAATCGAAAGAGAGGTAATAAATTTTTCCTCGCCATATAAACCGCATTTATAATTGACCACTGTTAAATCATAAACGACCCTTAGCAATAAAGTTACCTTACGTTTACTTATTTTTGCCTATATACACAAGTCATAAAAATTTCAAGAAAGAGTACAGAAGAGTATTTTAAGAAGTTCGTATAAATAACCACGTCAATGCATATATATTTCCCATTAAAATTTCTTTGATCGGGAATTTAAAAACTTGTCTATTTTAAGATTTAATGAACTATAATTCAATCGTTGCTAAAAACTGAGCCGGAAATACGTATATCTTGAGTATATTTAACCTATCCTAACTAAAACACTTCAGTGCTCTGGAACAATGGCTTATTAAATCAATACGCTATTAAATCAGAAAGGGACGCAGCATTATTACTGCATTCTAGGACATATACATACGTTAATTCGTAGTTCACTGTCATCTGCTTATTTCAGCGTCTTCTATTTTTAATTTAATGCTTCTTCGTGTTGTTCTTAGAGAAAGGATATACAAACAGAAACAATGCTTTACGAGAATGTACAGAAATACTGTACTATAAGTCTTCTTTTTTATGAAGCATATAAAGTAACAATATTGTTTCGAGATTTAATACTTGTATTAAGCAGAAACAAACGAAAAGCGATAGTTAAAGAGATTTAAATCCTGAATTTTAATTATCCTAATGATAAGTAAATGTAGAGCAATGTACCAACAAAAGTGATAAAAAACGGTCAGTATACGCGATGCTGTAGTTAGTTTGATATCAGCCAGTTGCGTGGTTTGATACAACTTTCCAAGCTTCCTTATTCACAGCCCCAATTGCTCCAAATCTATATCATTTATAATTCATCTCGTTCTATACATAAGTATTGTAACGGAAACTCTATTGAAATAACAACAATTTCTTATTTTCAAACTGATTATACGGGCCTTTTTCACAACTCGTAGCTATAATGAAATTTTCTAAAGGCTCTCACAACAATTTATTTGCAGCTAGTTGCTAATAGTACAATTATTAGCTTTTTAAACTACAGGTACACCATCCGTTACTTTGATCAGAACCATGCGCTTCAGCGAAATATTTGTCTAGTAACAATTCTAATACATCATCATCATTAAGTCTTCAGTCCTAGAACTGGTTGGACGCGTATCCTCATTGTTTCCTATTCTAAACCAACCTACACATTTCCCTGAAATTTGCACGGTCTGCATCTATCACTATTTGTGTGCGAAAGTCTTATCTCGGCCTACCTCTACCTATCTTTTCCTATCTTTGCTTGTAATATATTCCGTACTATTCCACAGAAATGCCTTAGAACGTATCCTGTTCTTCTATTTCTCCTGTTTTTTTTCGTTTTCCATAGATATCTTTATTCCTCTATTATTTCAACAACCTATTTGTTGTTAACTTTGTTTGTCCATGCTACCATCCTCATACATCTGAAGCACAACATTCCAGAAGGCTTCTATATTTTTCTGTCTGCTTTTCCTACTGCCCCTATGTCATACAGTTGTACTGTGCTGTGCTCCACACTATGCTATGAACAGTTTTCTTCCTGTATCTATGTTCGTTGTCTTTGAACATAGCTGCTGTTCTTTCTTATTTGATGCAGTTCGGTCACCTTCTATTGTTTTACAGTTATATACCCTACTTCCCAGATATTCAGTTGTATGTGAAAGGGGGGGAAGCAGCCTTTGGCTGCCAAGTTTCCCCAACACTTCAACCTTTGTCGAATTAATAGTTTTTCCAATTTATCCTTTCGCACAATCAACATTGGTTGAAAATATTTCACAACCAACACCTGTAGTTGTTAATAATAACCATCGGATTTAAAAGCACTTATACCTCGGCTTATTTATGTTCTGAGCTAGCCTACAAAGTTTTCTGCAATTCTCCCAACAGCCTATAGACAACTCGATTCCCTTATGTTGTTTTCTAATTATATGCCCTATTTCACCGTGATTCAGTGGTATGTGAAAGGAGAAGACGTCGCCATGGATCAATGCAGTAAGTGTAAGACTACAGTTCCCAAGATCCTGGGTTCGAATCCCGACACGACCGACTGCTTGAAAAATGGCAGGTAAGCATTTTTCACAAAAATTTTGCCCTCGTTCGGATGCGAGGTTAACTGGAGGTCCCGTGTGTGTGTTGTCACGCACGATAAAGATCCCTACCTTGCCTGGAACGTGGAGCATTGGAAATGTAAATGCACGTTATGTGAAGGGGGTTAAGCAGTCTCTGGCTGCCAAAGATCCCCAACACTTAGACATTTGCCGTATTAACAGTTTTCTAGTAAAACCTTTCGCACAATTAACTTTATAGTTGAGAATATTGCAAAACCAATATCTGTAGTTGTTTATAATAATCACAATGTTTAAGTACAATAATTATTATTGTCATTAGTTTTGCCATCTTGCGATTGGCAGAAAGCGTACCTCGATTGATTTCTATACTGAGCTAGCCTACACATTTGCCTGAAATTCTTACAGGTCTACCTCTACTTCTCTTTTTTCCTATCTCTGCTTCTAATATATTCCGCACTATTCCCTCGTGCCATAGTATGTGGCCCTTATTTTTCTATCTCTCCTATTTTTTACAGTTTTCCACATATTTCTTTCTTCCCCTACCATTTCTAATACCTCTTTGTTGTTAACTTTGTCTGTCCACGATATCTTCATCATACGTCTGTAGCGCCACATTTCAAAGGCTTCTACCTTTTTCTTGTCTGCTTCTCTTACTGTCCAGGTTTCACAACCATACAGTGCTGTGCTCCACACATATGTTTTAGGCGATCTTTTCCTTGTTCCTATGTTTGTGGTCTTTGAACATAGTAGTTGCTTTTTCTTGTTAAATGTAGCACGACCTTGTGCTAATCTTTATTTTATCTCTTTTGTGCTTTTCCCATCTTGCGTTATTTAACTTCCTAGGTAGCAGAAATCCTTATCTTTTGTAAGTTCTCGTTACCTATTGGTACTCTTGTTTTTTATTTATTTCCCCTCTTTTGCATACTAAAACTTTAGTTTTATTTTCCTTAATTTGCATACCATATCTCTCCATTAGAACTGTTTCCATTTCATTAAGAGCAGCTTCTAACTCTTCTTTGCTAGATGCTAATACCGCTATATGATCTGCAAATCTAAGCATATCAAACTTTTGTCCCTGCATATTAATTCCAAATGTCTTGCTGCATTTGACAGTATTCATTGCCTCTTCCATGTACAAGTTAAAAATTAATGGGGATAAGGTACATCCCTGTTTCACCCTTTTCCTAATATTTACTTCTCTACTTTCTTGCTCTAATTCTATTACCGCCGTTTGCTCTTTGTATAAGCTATGTACTATCTGTCTGTTCTTAAAACTCATTCCAATCTTTTTGAGTATTTCGAACACTTTTTCCATTTTACATTGTCGAATGCTTTTTCCAGATCTACAAACCCTATATGCACGCTTTCCCCTTCTCTATTGTTTTCTCCATTATCACCCTCAGAGCTAAAATAACCTCCCATGTTCCCCTGTTGTGCCTAAACCTAAATTGATCTTCTCCCAGTATTTCTTCAGCTCGTTTTTCTATTCGTCTTTGTATAATTCTAGTTAATATTTTTGAAACGTGTGCTGTCAAACTTATTGTTCGAAAATTTTACATCTATCCACGCCCCTTTTTTTTGGTATAGTTACTATGATGTTACGTTTGAAATCTTTGGGTATCTTGCCTGTGTCATACATTCAGCTTACAAGTCGGAAGAGACGTTCTGTTACTGCTTGTCTAGCGGCTTTTAGAGTTTCTGCTTGCACCTTATCTGTACGCGGTGCCTTATCATTTTTCAGACTCTTTAATGCTAATCCAAACTATCTCTCAGTATAGGATATCCCAGGTCATCATTTTCAATGTCTGATTCCTGTTCTAATGCTGTTAGTTCCTCTCCTGAATATAAATTCTATATATTCCTAACATCTAGCTACTTTCTCTACATTTTCTATAATAACATTTCCTCCCGCGTCCCTTATATTTTTGCTATATGGTTTTATATCCCTAAAATTCATTCTAATTAATTTGTATGCTTCGACAGTCTTTCCTATTTCCATCTTAGTTTGTACCTCTTTGCACTTTTCATCAATCCATTGATCTTTAGCTTTCCTGCATTTGCGAATAATTTCCCATTTTATGGCTTTGTATCTCTGTTTTCCTGTTTCATCTAATCTATTTTTGTATTTTCGCCTTTCTCCTATTAAATTCAGGATATCCTTTGTTATTCATGGTTTCTTGTTTTCTTTTTGTGTACAACCCAGAATATCGTTGGCCGCCATGTCTAAGCAGGATTTAATGTTATTCAATTCTGTTTCTACTTCCTTAGTATCAGAAATTTTCCCGATATCTTTCAGCAATTCATTTGACTTTTTTTCATATCTTTCGTGGATATCTTTATCTTTTAGCTTCTCAAAGTCAAAGTGCCTTTTACGTTCCTCTTTTACAGATTTTGCCTTCATAATTACGATGTTGTGGCCAGTGTCTATATCTGCTTCCGGGTGGCTTCTACAGTCTTTTACTTGATTTCTAAACCGTTATCTAACAATAATGTAATCAATTTGATATCTTCCTACATCTCCTGGCATCTTCCATGTGTATCGTCTTCTAACATGATGTTGAAATAATGTATTTGTGATGGTTAAGTTGTTCTTGTCGCAGAATTCTACCAGCCTATTTTCCCTGTCATTTCTCGTGCCTAAACCAAATAAACCTACTATCGCTCCTTCCCTATTCTCACCCATCACTGCATTAAAATCCCCTGTAATTATTAAAATATCATGTCCTTGACGTATCTTAGTATGTCTTTAATATCTTTGTAGATCGCTTCTACCTCTTCCTCACTGTAGCTAGAGGTGGACATGTATACTTGTATTGTTACTGTATTTACTGGTTTAGATTCAAATCTAACCATGAGTACTCTTTCGTTCTTTTGTAAGTAGTTTTCTACACGTCGTCCTATCTTGTTCGCATAACTATCCCCACGCCCGAATTTCCTTCCTTTGATCCTGTATGAATTACCCTGAAGTCTCCACTCTAAAAATTCCCCGCCCCTAGTCAGCAGACTTCGCTGATTCCTACTATATCTAGTGCTAACCTATTCATTTCGAGTTTCAGGTTCTCTAGCTTACCTACTTGTTTCATACTTCTGACATCCCACGTTCCGACTAGCAGAATGTTCACGGATCTTTTTCTATACTTTCGGATCACATCCCCGAAGTAGTCCCCTCCCGGAGATCCGAATGGGGGACCATTTTACCACCGGTTTTTTTTTACCCCAGAGGATGCCATCATCATTAATAACAATTTGAGTACACGGTGTATGCGACTTTACCTGCGAGCCAACATTGGACTGCACGAGCAAATTGGGATTATTGAAACACGTAACAAAATCAATTATCATAGGTTAGATAAGGTTATTGCAAAACACATTGTGCATTTTTATCAAATATTCATATGCTATAATTATGTTATAACTAATAGTAAATTAACTATAAATACAAACGGAACAGAGAATGTTACTAAGTCTGTGTAATTGGTGCTCGTTTAGATTTAATTGATATTGACTATTCGAGTAATTTAATTCTTATAGGAGATAATTATATCAATATATTGGTAATTGTGGATTTTTCTCCAAATATACGAAATTGTATCCTACGAAACGCTGCGATACTGACACAACAATGAATGTATAGAAAATTGTAGGAAAATATTTGGGGAAGTTAAGAAAATATTAGCTGATACAATAATATATTTTAACGATGCTCGTTTTAGAGAACATTGGTAGGGCACGCAAGTTGTTGGCATTTTTTACAGTATAAGGCATCTTCAAACACACCTTGCAAAAACATTCATTCATGAAACTATTACATTTCTAAGATTAACATCGTATAATAATCAAAGACAATGGTTGCAGAATTTAGATCAGATCAAAATATATATATATATATATATATATATATATATATATATATATATATATATATATTCTAGGATTCATTCCTCATGCTCATGTTCATTGGTCTTAAAATGATAACATTGACGTTAGTGCGCAATCATGACAGCTTGACAAAAGAATTTTTGGTTTTTCTTTTTTTCTCATTGGTGCGGTGGACATGATGAAGTGCCTTTTGATAGTAGTGTAAAAAGTCTAATTTTACATTTAAAATAAGGAATCCTTCACATACTATGATTATATGAAATTGAGGTAACGATGCAAGGAAAGAAAACTATTTGATAATTTATACGTTTGTTAACTTACGAAAGTAGATTGTGTTTATCTTTTGCCCATTTGGTGAGTATGTTCATGATAAGATTGTGTGTAAAGATTTGTATTTATTTTGGTAGGGCGCTTGGTTGATGGTCTGGAAAAGAACCTTGGTTTCTATATAGTATAGAAAAGTTGGTTATTGTGGATGTTAAAATCGTTTTATGGAGGTCACAATCGGCTCCATACGGCACAAATTCCTGGATACCGCTACCTCAAAAACACATCCTGGGACTGATGATATGGCAGTAGAAAAAATTAGCTCTAAATTCAAGGGTGCTAACTCATGCCTAATTATAGGCAAGAAAACATACTGCAGTTAGTGTGGATTTTACAGAGCGGTGGCTTTTCCATAAGTGCTGAAGAGTTCCAGAACCACCACCAACAAACACATTCTGGAGTAAGAGAGAAATAGATAATAATTATTGAAATTATAAAGAATTCCTGAGTAGGAAATGTATTAACATAATTTGATCAATTGAATACACTAAATATGCGATTCCAAACGAGACCTCATGAAATGACGTTCCAACTACCTAGTTCTGTAGCTTATATTTGAATTGACGACAAGAGTTGGAACCTGTCGTGGAATTGTGGGTGTTATAAGATAGAAATCATACTCGACCTGTATATGTAGTCTATTCATTTGTTATCCTTCAAGTTCATGAACCATCCTGTTTACTATGAACGCATTCCATCTACCTTTCAAGTTTCCAAATTTTACCCCTGCTGTTCTAAAAATGAAATAGCACATTTGTACTAAACTAGACCTTGTAATTTCGAATAAAAATTATTATAAAGCTTACAAACAGTATTTAATACAGACATTTATCAAAGGAACAACTAGATTGACGGTGTAATATAAATAACGCAATTATTTTGTTTTCCGTGTGGTTGAAAGCATCGGTCGCAAACGGGTGTGCAAAAATTGGTAACACGAAACGTAAGTCGCATACAGGTTGAGCTTACCTTCCGCGAGATAGGGTTTGGGCCTCTTGGAACTTCTTTTTAAAAAGACTTTTCTTCCAAAAAACACTTCTATCAAATTTATTTATAATAATTACAATAATGATTTTTTAACAACTTCGACGTTATATTCATTAAAATCTTAATTCCAAAAATAGTCTAAGTCAAATATTACAAATAATTAATAATTAAAATTACGGTGAGTAGCTTTGAACAACTACCAATGCAACAGTTTGAAGTTCTCAAACTGACTGACCCTCCTGGGGTTTTCAGGGTATTTATGCTATCCCTGCTCTTACATCACTTTGTGGGATATGCAGATCTCATGTCTGCTACTTCATGATACAATACAAAGTATTACATTTTAATAATCTTAATTCTAATAATTGCTGTCTTATAACCTACTGTAACCTACACATGCAGAAGCATGTTGTGTCTGGAATACAATGTCTGTTTCCGTTCTCATATCTGGTTTGTGAACTTACATTAACCTTTTATTATGTCCTTCAATTATACTACAATGTAACAATAATTCTTAAGTCTTAATAATTGCATTTACATATACAAATATATTGATTTGGGGGATATATAACTCGCGTACCGGACAAATATTCAAAAATATAATAAAGAAGTAATCAAAAAGCAATAGCTTTTTAGCAGTAATGGCAGATAAAATAGATAATGTGCTAAAAAAATTTCAATTGGTTACAGTTACCACTGTTAAAAAATATGGACATGATTTGAGTTTATTATTTTCAGAAAGGCACGATATGGAAACGCTTTCTTAAATAGCTGTCACTTTTCTAGAAATAATAGTAATATTCATTTTGTGGACTACTGTTCGGAGATCAACAACAATGCTAACCGGCGTATGGAAGCGCTTCTCTATGTTAACGACTTCAATGCAATCTTTTGTTCAGACCACAAGATGATTGTAAAACATGATTATCTCTTGTGCATCTGCTTACAAAAGAATTTTGAAAATTTATACGGACGACAATAAATTTCTTGAAACTAGAAATATTTTATTGCTCTCGTCTACTATTTATGTGTCTTCTCGTAAACTTTTATACTTTGTTGATATGCGAGAAGTATTAGTTCGCATATTCACTACAGGTAAGAAGGATACTCCCTGTATGTTTGTTGTGGTTTGTTTTGCATTTTTCTTAATCTTCCTTGGGTAGTAAACCACTCATAGTTTTTAAAATCATCTCTATTTACGTTTCGATCGAAACATAAAATAAAGATGATTTTAAAAACTATGAGTGGTTTACTTCCCAAAGAAGATTAAGAAAAAAGTAAGAAGGATGATTTAAGAAGACACTAATTCAAAATTTTATTCCATATAAACCAAAATATGTAAACTTCAATCCCTTAAAAATAATTCAACATTTCCACAGTTTTTCCCATTCTATTCCAAATTTGAACAAATTGTTATATTTGACTCCCTATAACCTAATAGAGCTTTTAACGTAAAAACCACTTAGTGCTCATTAGACCATATCGCTAAGTGATGCATTTAAATAAAGCAGTTCATTGTAAATGCAATAATACTAACCTGTTTTGAAAGGACTTAGATACGCAGTGCCGTATTTGTTGAGTAACGCCAGTTCCACAGCTCCTAGAGCAAGGAGTCCACGGGCTCCATGACGACCATACACCCTCGATTTTCGGTTTATCGCTTTTCAATAAGCGGTCTCGAATCATGTGGTGAACCTGGAAAATGTTATCTTATTATTTTAGTTTTCTCTGACAAACTACAAATAAAGTTTTATTCTTAAGCTAGATCGATGTCTCAAAACACTAAACGGCTCAATCGCAATGCTAATCCAACTGAATAATATATTGACATATTCGTTTTCAAAAACGGCTAATTTAACACGTTAATCGGCAAGCTTAATTGATACAAAATGTTCCCTTGAGCCAATAGTAAATTATGATTGAATTTAGTCAAATGAAACAAAAAAATGTTATATTAATCATTTTTGTTAATAAATGATATCATTTCTTGCATTTTTTTGATTTTTTTTCTGTTACCCATATGTGGCTGACGAGGCTCAGGGTAGTTGTTTATATTATGTGGAGCCACGCCAGTTTCATATCGGCGACAAAAATTTAACTTGTTGAAACTTGCAAACCGTAATAGAACATAAAACTATAATGTATGCGAAATTCTCAGTTTACTCTGGCATCGCGTCAAAGCAAGACACAATTGCGATATTATTTTATATTTATTATATCTTAAATCTTAAAAAAATAATTAAAAAATATGTGAAAAAGAAAATATCTACCGGATGCCCAAATGCAAAAAGTGGCAAAAAATATTAGCGATTTAGATTCTGAAGCTAATTCAGATGAGTCTGTACAGGATCCAGACTGAGATTTTTTATCAAACGACGACCAAAACGACCTCTACTTCGAAGAAAATATTGAAGAATTAATTCAAAATTTAGTTGATGAAGAAAATGATGAGGAATTTGAAGCAGTTGAAGAATTAACGCCTTAAGTTGATCAAAATATATAACGGAAAGATTTTGAAGAACGACAAAATATTTGATTTTATAGGCAAATGTGAATTATAAATTGAACTGCGAAAAAGTATTACTCCTTAAAAAACATTTTGTTTATTTTTTGATGCAAAAATTTTAAGGTTTATAACTAGTTAAACAAATAAATACGCGTTACAAAAAATTCAAAGTGTTCGTCAATCACGATAGAGTCGTCTAAATAAGTGGAATCCAACGACAACAGATGAAATAAAAAATTTTTGGATTGATTATTGTTCGCGCGAGAAATATTAAAAATCGTATTTCAATTACATTTAAGTCGCGATCGTGTATTTCCTACAATCGTCTTTTTCCAGCTGATGCCGATAAACAATTATCTGTGCGCATATGTAAAGCAAGAGTCACTTTTGAGTTTCCTTGGAGAGAAGTAGTGCTTGTGTTCGGCATTATTACGTGTAGTTATCACAAACCTATGTTTGCGTTTCGCTGTTAAAATTATGTGTTAGTGTAAATATTCCTGTCCCGTCTTTCCAATTTCCCACAACATTTCAGAAGATCGGATCAATTGCACATGTCAACTTGGTAAGTAACGTTTTTTTTTACCTGTGACTTTGTTAAATTTACGTACATTAATACCGCTCGTTATCGGTGGTCCTCTACACTAGAAACATTACATTTCGTCCGATATCGGGGATGTATTTACAATTATGTGGATGGGATTAGTAAAATTCGGTAACATAACGTCGTATTGGTCGAATAAAACAGTATATAAAAATAACGTAGCACCAAAAATAATGTCTCGAAATAAATTTGAACTACTTTTACGATTCATACACTTTTCCGATAAAAAGCTACCATTCTTGATGACCGACTTGGAAAAATACAACTAATTGTGGATAAAATACAGAAAAAGTTTCAAGATACTAGCTTTCCCGTCGAAAATTTTGTTATTGATGAAACGTTAGTTCTCTGGAAAGGCAGGTTAATTTTCAGACAATATATACCCAATAGAGCACACATGTATGGTATAAAACTATTCAAACTCTATTCAAAAAAGGACTTCAATTGGGCCAGCAAAATTTATGCTGGTAAATTCGAAAACTACGACTACAAAAATATGCTAAGACCTATCACAAGGGCTATTAAACGAAGGTAGGACTTTATATATCGAAAACTTTTACACTAACTATCATTTAGCATTGTCTTTAATTCGGCAAAAAACACATGAGGTAAGAACAGTAAAAGTTGGCAGAAAATTTGAGCTAGCGGCTGTTATGTCCGCCATGTTAAAAAAAAAGGACAAATGATAGCAAAAGAAGATAAAAATGGAATTGTTGTATTAAACTGGAGAGATGTTCTTAACGTAAGATGATTAACTACAAAACAGGCTCCAAGAATGATTGGCTTACCGAGAGCGTCAACAGGCAAAAAAGATTGCAAAGAGGTTAAACAAAAACTACTCCCTATTGTTGCTTACAATAAAGGAAAATCAGGTATTGTTCTTTCTGATCAAATGGGTCCATATGGTACAACTATAGGAAAAGGAATAACATGGTATCGTAAATTGGGTGTTACGTTAATCCCTGTACTTAAATAATTTGGCTCATATTTAATCTGAAATTTCATATTCCGTGAGGTATTTACGGTTATTTGCCAATTCGGTAGCCTTTGTCAATTGAAACGTTTGCTTATTCATCATCCTGCAGAATTCGTGTTAAATATTCAGTTATAAAATTTAAGATTGTTCGAACTTAATTTGGGATTATTATTATCGGTAACAAAGGTTAAATAAGTGCATTTCTCTAATAGATTTTATTAGTACATGCAATTATAATTTAAATATAACAAATTACTCTTTCATATAATATTAAAAGCTGGTATCTATTCATCAAAACTGTTGCTTCAGAAAGGATTATACGTTCAAGAACCTGGTTTTCGATTGTTAAAGCATTTGTTTAAGAAATATTTCATTCATTTAGCGACGTATTTTATCAAATGGATTTTCCGTTATAAGTTGTTGTTACCTTTTGAGTATCTAGTGTAGCCCATTAGAATTTTACTAGTATATTCTCGAATTTTATGTGTAAGCGGTCCCCGAATACCCAATTAGCGTATAAAATTTCGACATTTTATTACCTCCTTATATGATTCTCGCTACTCGTGACGCTCGCTTTTGTCCTTGTTTATCATATGCTATTATTGTTGCGTATCGCTTCTCTCCAATAGTGAATGCGAAGATCATAAATTATTTCTTATCAGTTGTTCCAGGGATTTTACGAGTTATTTTCAATGTATAAGCTGCTTCCCGGAACAAAAATTTATTTCTTAATAGTACTATGCGAATTTCACGTATTTCTGAATCCCGATGACTCCTTGATGATCCTTTTATATCTCTCTATTTAAATGAATTGCAATATCCACGGAATAATTAATTTAAACTTTCATTGCTTTTTAATGCAAAAAAGTTTGCGCTTTATAGGAAATACTTGCTTTCAGTACACAAAATTATTTATTAATTTTAGGGTTTTTAAATACACTTTGATTTTAGTTTCTCAAACTAAATGCGTAAAGCTGTACTCTTTAATGCTATTTACAGCAAATCAAATACTTTTTTATCTAAACTGTATTGATAATTAATAAGTAAAATAAGCGGTTTTGTATTAAAACGATCGATTTTTACGTTCGCATTTAAATGCGTTTTGAGGTATCTTATTGTTAATTATTTTATATATACAACTCACGATACTTGTTATTTATTTACAATATGCTTATAAGTAGATATAATAGGTTCCTTCTAGAACACTTCGATCCTCACTCGATCGATCCCCCCACCCTGCCTTCTATTTCGCAGTTGTTGAGGTGGTGTGCCTTGTAAATTCTGACGATCCTCAAGACACTTCTGGCGCACATCGTTTTTCACTGGATCACCGCCCCCCTCCTACCCCTTTCTGCTTGCCTACTAGTTGTAGGGTGTTGAAGGGGGAAGGGGGTCTTATGACAATTCTTACGACTCATATGAATTCTTCATTATGTTTATCGGCTGTGCGGGTGTCCTAATCAGCATTTTGCGGGCTAGAAAATTTTTAACGATTAGGGATATATAGGCAGATATAATTAGCATCGTGAAATTACATAGGATTATTTAGCACTATTATTTTAATATTATAATTTTACTTTTTAACATATATCATTTTAATATTAGACTAGTATAAGTGTGTTCTTAAATTTTAGAATTAAGTTGACTACATAATTGGACTTATATACATATGTCTGTAGAGACTTTATTAATAAATGAAATAAATGAAATTATGTTTATCGGCTTTGCGGGTGCCCCATTTGGCATTTTGCGGTCTAGAAAAATTTTTTAACGATCCTCATGACTCGTATGAATTCTTCATTATGTTTATCGGCTTTGCGGGTGCCCCATTCGGAATTTTGAGGTTTAGAAAAATTTTAAAAATTTTAAATCGAGCTAACATATGCACTCAAAATTATATGGCATAGGTATGGGTAATCAAAATTGTAAAGGGTAATTGTTTCCGTTCTCTGGGATCGGTGATTGAGCACAGAAATAAAAATAAACTGCAATATATATGGAAATAAAATTTATTAGACAATCTATACACAGTAGTAATAAATTCTTTGTATATATCTATATTTACAATAATATTATCATTGTACATGTTTTAGGCTAAACATGTATATACATTGTGACCCTAAAACAGTCACGTAATGTGTACAACTTAAATCCGAGCAATATATACAACTTATAAACTAAGTAAAATAAAATCTATTATCTATTTCACTATGCCCCATGCATACGTTAAGGTCGTGTTAGGGATGACGAAACGCTTATCATCTGCGCCCGATAAACTAACCTTGCTAAGTAACAGCGTAAACAAATCATGTTTTTTGCTCCTAATAGTTCGCATCGAATGCACGAAGGCTCGGAAGTTACTGTTATGTGCTACGTCCTTAAAACTATCAACACTTATACCCTGCACAACACTACGCTTAACCCCTTTAATCTTTTTATTACATCCCTTTCGCTAACTATACAGTAACTCTTGGCGCGAGTACCCACAAACTCCAAAACTATCTCACCACCAAACTCATCCTTGAACTTTCCGGGCACTTTCTTGTTTACAAGTGGGATCTTATATTTATTGTCTGGGTGGTAGTCACTAGTGTCGAATAGGTCCAGGCAGGCATGAATATCACTGTACAAGTCTTCTGTTTCGACACTATACACGAGCGAATCGGTATCTGTATACAAAAGCGAAAGCTTAGACCCATACAGAGGCAACAGTTTTTCATAGTGAAAGTCATAAATCAAGGTTTTGATAGGTCTAAAATCGAAAAGCCTGCATATATAGGTTTATTATAGGTGACTTTAACGCGGTCCATCTGTATGAGTGCTAAATTTTCGCCTAGTACCAGATTACAATTAAAGTTCGGACGGGTAATCAGGGTACTCGCACACAAGGTCTTCCGGTTACTCTCCCACCGAGTCACAAGCTTCACGTCGACGCGCTTGTCTATATTTTCCATGGTTTTACCAAAGATGGCATTGTTCATGAGTTTGAAAAGTCCTTCTCAAAAGCGTTAGTGGCACGAGTGCGAAGGTCCGTGTTCAACTCGATATAAGGCTTCAACCATGGAGACTGGTCGAACTCGAGAACCCGATGGATGGAGGTCAACACTAATCCATTCCGCACACACTGCTGTAGATTCCTGTAGTGGATAATGTAGCGGTGTTTGTCTTCTAAGGTGGCGAGGAGCTTCGGAGCCTTAGATGTGATATAAGGCGACGTCTTCATTTCCGGGCAGAACGGCAGGTCGTTGTGGAGATCATGTAAATGTGAAGGGTACTCCAAGTCGACCTCCAGAATGAATCCTTTCGCAGAGTCCTTGGGAACATTTAAGATGGTGGCCTGGAGTTCGGCTATATCGGTGAGGGCAACCATCGAAATCCTCTAAGAGGAGAGCCTGGCTCATGGCCCAGCCATACAAGTTATTGGCATCGTAGTATGCCAAATACTTAGACGGAGCCGCAGGATCGTACTCTTCCATGTACTTGTTGTTGGCAGCAGCGTAACGCCCACTACACTGAGTCAGACCCCCTCTGATCCCAGACTTTATAAAATGGTACATGTCAATATCCGTGAGGAGCTCCAGTTTCACGCCGGTGTATTTTAACATAGCGTCCCAGGTTAATGAGGGCGCTGTCACATACTGGCACGGATCAAGGTCATAAGTCGACATGCACACCCGGCGAAAGTTCTCAAAGACGTCTGCTAACAACAGTACATCTGTCTTCAAATAGAGGTCGCTATATTCTCCGAGCGTGTTAAGACCAAAGTCGCGCCATACCTTTTGGGCCCTCTCGTATTCGTCGGTGGTAATGGATGTAGAGGCGAGATCATTGTAGAAGGCAGCCTGTGGTGGAGAGCTGTTTCCTCCAATACTTCCATACTTTGTATGTAAGTGTATGGAAACACGCCTTTCTTGGTAACCAGTTCGGAACCTGGAGTCCTCGGGAAGTGATGTCTGACCTCTACAAACTGGTCCTGGGTCAAATTCTTCGCCAGTGTATCCAACCCGGACGCCATAAATCGGAGAGAGTCGATAAACCGAAGTTGGACACAAGACTTGTCGGCAGTCTTTTCTTGTTTGTCTAAGACCACTTCTGTATCGGATAGTCGTACAGTTTTCGAAAACGAGATGAACCGCTCTTTATTGTTCGGTATAACGTTAATCTTTTCGTTATCATACCCCAGTTCTTTTATGATGAAATGAGCATCATATCCACTAAGGTTGTGAAACACCACTGGGATAAACTGCGGAACCCGATAGAGGATGTTACATTTGGAGTGTACAGGAAAGCGGTACGCACCATTCATGTGGTTGTGATCCCGCACACGGTCTGTTCCAAGCGGTTTCTTGCATATTCCACAGTCATCGATAGTGTGGAACAAAAGTTCATTCTGGGCATCCAAAGGAATCATGGGCACATTCGTCGTCAAGATCTTACCCAGACGTCTAGCTTCCTCTCTAAGTTTGATAACAAATTTACGTGCTGCGTCTGGACCCCGGTAGATCTCAAATTTATTGAGGAGTTGTCATAGCAGCATTTAATGTAATATGCCCAGCTATAAGGGTATGCAGCTGGAGCGGTGTTGTAGATGACATGGAGGGTCGGGCTTTGCAAAACTGTACGGCTGTAGGAGCGATTCAAAGTCAGCATAAATAACGAATGGGACCAGCATTTGTTTTGGATGCTCGAAAATTCCAAAACGTTGTTGAAGACGGTGGGCATTTGGGTTACAACATGGTTACAGTCCCGCTCAGTATGCCTGATCAAGGCAGTCTCAGTCGGAAAAAGATTAAACATCCAGTCGCAGATCCATTTATGTAAACGTTTTTTGATAACTGTTTACCGACCAGACGTCCCAAATCCTTGATCCAACAAAATGACCTTTTTCTTCATCCTGGATGTAGAGCAAGTTAACGTGCCGGCTCTCCTGCGTTTAGTAAAATGTAGAGGACCAACAATAGACCTTCCTTCCACTCCGAATACATTGATACTCAGATCGTTCAAAGCCTCGAACTTGGCAATCTTGTCAAAGGCCATAGGAACTCTATACCACCCATATTTAAGCAGCTTGAGTAATGGGGTACTTGCTAAGACGATGGGGTTATGCTCGGCAGGATACAGCGCTGCTACAATGGAGTATGCAAAACAGGCTGCGTCTCGGTTTTAACATTCACCACCGCTTTTTAGTTTTTATCCAGCGTGGAAGGTCAATGTAAGAGGATCCCTAAGTGGCTGGTATTTGTTGATGTTTAGTTCTAAATGCAGGACACGTTGTAAGGCCCAACCGGACTGGTGATGTTCAAATTCTTGGGATTTATCGAGCATCTCCCGAGAAAACGCTGTATACACTTTGTTCAAGTCGCTCGATCGGGTTATAATTTGATTCTTGGTATTGAAAGATTTAGTTGCTTCGGTATCACCCAAGTCCATCTTTGTGTACATACCAAACACTTCCACATTAATTTTAAGGCTCGTGTGGGCCTCCAAGGTGTCCTGGATCAACTTTACAAAATGCTGCTTTTGTTCAAGTAAAAGTCCTCAATGTCTCTACAACCAGACATATTATTGATGCGGTAAGTTGCGATCCGGGAGCGGAAGGCAGACGATAACAGCTGTATCGCTTCTTGTTCGGGGTCTCTAGATTTGGTCTTATGCGCAGCACTACGTAAATGTCCAGGAAACTGGCGTGAAGGAACGTCCATATTGCAATTCTCGCAATATCGTATGTCCTGTCGCTGGCGTTTTGGGCTGGGTGCAGCACGTGGTGGTGATGCTCCACGTTTGGCTGACATCGATGAAGAAGTATCTCCGTGGAGGGCGTGCTGATGTCGGGTTAAATTAGCTCAACGCCCAAACCCCATATCACAAATGTCGCACACAAATAATGCTGGTGCTGGTAATCCAGTCGGTGGAGCTGAGGCTGTAACCTGACGTGGTGGTCTAATGATATTATGGACCTCCTTTTGTGTCGGTTAAGGTTGCTCTGGATCGAGAAGTTTTCTGGCACATCGCAGACGAATACTTTGACGGATTCCATTGTAATCTGCACAATAAAACTATGTTTATTACTCAGTTTAAAACACGTAAACGCAATGTTTTACAGTTGTAAAGAAACACTACTGAGGAAAATGGGGTGAGACTTCTTATAAATAGCAAGATGATCTCGTAAACAGGCAAATTAAAGTGCGTGCTCACAGGCAGTCAATATAACTTCGGCCCAGGATTCCAATGTAATTTGCACAATAAAACGATGCTTGTTACTCAGTTTAAAACACGTAAACCACGAGGTTTTGCAATCGTAGAAGAAACACAACTGAGGCAAATGAAATAAGACCCTTGTATTTATAGCCTGATGATCGTAAACAGGCAAATTAAAGCGCATGCTCACAGGCATCCAATATAACTTCGGCCCAGAATTCCAATGTAATTAGCACAATAAAACGATGCTTGTTACTCAGTTTAAAACACGCAAACCACGAGGTTTTGCAATCGTAGAAGAAACGCAACTGAGGAAAATGGAATGAGACCCTTGTATTTATAGCCAGATGATCGTAAACAGGCAAATTAAAGTGCGTGCTCACAAGCAGTCAATATAACTTAGGCCCAGGATTCCAATGTAATTAGCACAATAAAACGATGCTTGTTACTCAGTTTAAAACACGTAAACCACGAGGTTTTGCAATCGTAGAAGAAACACAACTGAGGAAAATGGGATGAGACCACTTTTATTTATAGCCAGATGATGGTAAACAGGTAAATTAAAGCGCATGCTCACAGGCATCCAATATAACTTCGGCCCAGGATTCCAATGTAATTTGCGCAATAAAACGTTGTTAGTCAGTTTAAAACACGTAAACCATGAGGTTTTGCAGTCGCAGAAGAAACACAACTGAGGAAAATGGGAGACTCCTTATAAATAACCAGATGATTGTAAACAGGTAAATCAAAGCGCATGCTCACAGACCACTAATATAACATGGCCTCAGGATTCCAATGTAATTTGCGCAATAAAACTATGTTTATTATTCGGTTTAATGCATGCAAACAAATGTTTTCGCAATCGCGGAAGTGGAAAATGGAGCTGAAATTCCTCATATTTATAGCCAGATGATCGGAGATAGGAAAATTTGAGCGCATGCTCACAGGCAACCGATATAACATTGTCCCAGGATTCCAATGTGATCTGCATAATAAAACAATGTTTATTACTCGGTTTAATGCATGCAAACAAATGTTTTCGCAATCGCGGAAGTGGAAAATAGGCTGAAATCCCTTATATTTATAGCCAGATGACCGGAGTTAGACAAATTTGAGCGCATACTTACAAGCAGCCGATATAACATTGTCCCAGGATTCCTATGTGATCTACACAATAAAATGATGTTTATTACTCAGTTTAATAAACGCAGACAAATGTTTTCGCATTCGCGGAAGAGAAAATGGCTGATGCCTCTTATAAATAGCCAGATGATCGGAAATAGGTAAATTAGAAAGAATGCGCACAGATCGCTAATAAAACGTCGCCCCAGTGGAGATACTCCTAAAGAAATGGAGCACAGTTACGTCTGGGGAACTTGCAATACAACCAAAAACAGAAAAATTAGTATTATATGGATAATAAATAGCCATTGCTATGCTTTAGGGCCTTATTCGATATAGGACTATGGCGCCAACCGCACCCAATGCGACTCTAACCTATGATCAAACTACTACATATATGCCCAAATTATCACATTACTAAGTAACTTACAGTTAATCACAATAGCATATTGCAATATAAAGCCTAGGGGTGGGTACGACGGATTTTATAGCCACCAGACAGCGCTTTCTTTATAGTATATATGCCTGACATTTTAATGGATGACATCCTGGTTTGTAAGCAGGGATTAGGATCATCCAATGCCGATACACTCCCACATTGTGGTATCTGTCGTATAAATATGGCCAACCACCAGTTTAAACCCCAAACCATTTTCCAGTAGCTTTATATCCATGATGCTATTGTTAACAACCGAGTTTACTTATTGTTATGATATTTGGGCGCAAGGTAACACGGTACAATAACACTTACCTCATAGCCTATTCGCTGAGCTTTTGACAGACAAGAAGGCAAGACAAACAACGTTGAACAATTTTAAGCCAGGCCCATCCTTACCACCGAAAAATGATGATGACAGTGATCTGTAGGTCACTATTTCTTCATCTACATTTGCATATTTTACGTAACATGAAGTTGTTTCGTTTTTGTATATAGATTATTACAGGTTTTGGAGTCTCTTATTATTTTATATGCAAATGTATGTACTTGTGTATGTATATATTTCTGATTTAAATGAAATAACAAGATAAAATGCAGTTTGAATGATAAACCATGTTACATATTTAACAAATTTGGAACCGTTTCCTTTGAATTTGTATTAGAATAATTGATTCCTTTTATGTGCCTTTTCGCTTTGCGACCAAGTTTTGTGTAACGTATTTAGGCTGTAAAGCGAGGTATGGATGTAATGTATATACCGCTACCTCAGTAAATCATAATCTATAGATTGAATCGATTTATGAATTTTCATTAATAATTGTCGTTCCGTTAGATATAAAAAATTCTCGGGCATGATTCGAGCGATCAACGACCTACTTAAACGTGTTTATGCCTGCATGAATATGCGTGACGTCATAAATATCATAGCTCATAAATATTTCTAGGTATCGTTCTCTATTAATTGTAGAAATGACCATTACTCACGATTTATAGGAAGAAGAATACATATATAACTTGAAAATACCAGTACCGGTTTGATATATAGCTAATTTTATAAAATAATTGCTAATTCGATAACAATAAGAATGTTTAGTTTGAATCCAAAATTTATTATTAACATTTTATACCCCATTACTGTATAAATTTCGGCTTATAAACCGAGTAATACCTTTCTTGAACAAACAAATGTAATTTAATTTAGAAATAAATTGTTTCTCTAATAACGCGGTTTCTGTACTATTTATGTATCGTTTTGCTTTATGCAAATTTACAGAAATGACTGCATTCCATACGATACGATGACACATCTGTCTATAATTGACTACAAAATACTAAATTATAAAACGAGCTATATATTAAACCAGAAAAAATTACTTTTACCTGACGTTGAGATATTCAAAGCGGTCGATAATTAATCAATTTATAAAACTGAATACCCTTCAATCGGTCGATTTACATATATTTTAAATTCTGGCAATTAATTGTTTTTGATGTAACTATGTCATTACGTCTTGACTCGTCTAAATTCTTAGACACGTTTATTTTTTGTACCTAAAATATTAACAAAAAATCGTTAAAAATCTATTAGAAACCAGAAATTATCCCGAAACTAAGCCGAATTTACGCTAAATTAAAATTAAATATGTAATTCATTATATGCAACATTAAAGCTCGTCAAAACGTATTAGCGATCATATTAATATGCACGTCTATCTAAAAAGCGAATGCTATACATATAATTAAGCTAAAATGGGTCTTTTAACACTGTAAAACTTGCAAAATAATCTGAAAAATATGCTGTTAAATATGTATACAGAGGTTTAATACTCACTTTCAACCACTTCTCAAAACTGCATTGATAGTAAACAGTGAACCGGGGAAAAAAACTGGTCCGAGCCACTTTACGTTATTATATCAAAATATATCGTAAGAAAATGCCCGGAGTAAACACCTGAGGTCCATCTATATTCAATTTACACCAACCATACCTATGTTTCTTTAACAGAAATCTGCGTTAACAGATCGAGACAAACATCTAAGCCGAAATTGATGTAGATTTCTGTTAAAGAAAGCACATAGGTTGGTTAAATTGAATATAGATGGACCTCAGGTGTTTACTCCAACGATATATTTGATATAATAACGTAAAGTCGCTCGGCCAGTTTTTTTCCTTCCTGTTTACTATCAATGCAGTTTTGAGAAGTGGTTGAAATAAGTTTAAACCTCTGTATCTATTTAACAGCATATTTTCAGATTATGCAAGTTTTACAGGTAAAGTCCCATTTTAGCAATTATATGTATAGAATTCGCTTTTAGATAGACGTTAATTATCGCTGACACTTTTGCGGCTAATTTGTATAATGTTTATTTAATTTTAATTTGCGTTCGGCTTAGTTCGGATAATTCTGGTTCTAATAGATTTTTAACGATTTTTGTTAATATTTTAGGTACAAAATAAACGTGTCTAAGAATTTAGACGAGTCAAGACGTAATGACATAGTTACATCATAAAAATTAATTTGCCAGAATTTAAAATATATGTAAATCGACCGATTGAAGGGTATTCGGTTTTATAAATTGATTAATTATCGACCGCTTTGAATATCTCAACGTCAGGTAAAAGTAATTTTTCTGGTTTAATTAAGCTCGTTTTATAATTTAGTATTTTGTTTTAATTATAAAATGTTTGTAAATTTTTTAAGGCATTTTAAATTTTTTGCTGCAAACGAGTTAATTTTTATAAAAACGGGCGTATTGGAAAAATTTTTTAAAATAATTAAACATTTTTGAAGGGTTTAGGTTTATAAATTTGAATTTAACATAAAGGTAAAATGTTAATAAAAATTTTATTCAAATTTAAAATTATTGTATCGAATTGTTTTTTATAAAAAAAGTTAAATATCAAACCGGTAAAAGGAAAATTTTTTTAAATTTTATTTTTTCAAAAAACGTTTATAAGGGAAATTTTTAAATTTAATGAAAAGATAATAAATTTTAAAACCCTTTTATTTTAAAAACCCAATTTATTTCCCAAAATTAAACATTTTTTAAGAAAAGGTTTACGGAAATAGCCCCGGAAATTTACTAAGGAAAATTATAATAAAATTTAAAATTCAATGTATGATTTTATTTTATAATTGTTATACAAAATTATTTTTTAAATTACCTTAAGGTTTAAAGAACCAACAAAAACCCGTTTTAATTAAAAAATTTAAAATATAAATTTAATTGGTTAAAATACAAATATTCTGCTATGATAAACTAACAATTCTACTTGTTTAACTTTATTAGTTTTTAAAAAAGAGCAAAATTCCATGAACCGAATGATATAAACAAATTTTTATAAAATCTCCATTAATCAGCGCCTGAATAAAATATATGTCTCGTTGTAATACTAACGAGCTAATTTTGTAGTACGGTTTAGTGTGGTTCTAGATATTGACAAAGGCGGATGCGGTTTTGTATAAAATTACATATTTAATGCGATTTTTAATAAAATTCGGCCTAGCTTTTGACATAGTTTTAGGTTTCATTTTAGAGCTTTGTTCAAACGTGATGTAGAATTTTGGATGAGTCATAATGTAATCATTTTATAATTTTAGCGTGGGGTCGAGACTAATCATCGCCGTCGGGCGATCGTGACAAGTTAACACTCCTACGACTAATATTTTTATGTAATTAAACGTCGTTCTAGGTAAGTCGAGCATTTTTGGGCATGCTTAATTGGATATTTATATATTTTTCAGATATGTATAATGATTTCACTCTCTGCAAATTAGAAAATAGCAGCATTTTATACGATGATACATCAGCAGTTTAATTGTTATACAGAAACGCCTTTCTTATTTAAATTTACTAGTGTTTAGGCATAAAAAATCGAAATTCGAGGAGCCAGATGGCATTGTGCAAATTTCTTTATAAAATCAATATCAATCGGTGCGCTGAAGAAAATATGTCTCGTTGTTATTTAATTTTCTAGTACGGTTTCATGATACATAACTGTATCATGGTACCGTTTAGTATTCTAGACATTGATAAAGACGATCCAATCAGCTCTCCATAAAGCAAATCAGTACGTATTAAAAATCTTTTCTATTAGTGGTACATTTTTAAAAATTTGCAAATTATATTGGTTATTAAGTGTTTGAGTCTTTAAATTATAGCCCGACATTCTGTAAATATAAAGCAATTTTCATTTAAAAATTAGAACTTAGTAAAGCGAGAAGCGTCAAACGTGCACCTGGTTAATATATTTGGCTAGAAATATGTATGAGCTATGATATTTATGACGTCACGCACATTCATGCAGGCATTAACACGTTTAAGTAACCACTCGAATCATGCCCCCAAGAAGTTTTTATCAAGTAACTAATCGTTTGAGTTCACAATCGACATTGTTTTAATAGTCAAAATAGGGTTACCTATTGTAATAATTATTATTGTATTGTATAATGAAAATACCCCATTTAATTATGTAAAGCATTATTTCCTTCTTTAAATTGCCCAAATATAGAATTTTTACAAATTTTACATACGTGAATTATTTAAAACGGATGATACAATATTTTAATTATCTGCTTTCAGACCTCAAACAAAACAGGAAAGGTTAATTTTATGCAATCAAATCGAGCATTGGTCGTAATATTTATGCAGATTTATGTAGATTTCTGCTAATGAATAGCACAATAATAGTAATGGGTTTTTGCTCATAGATGGATTCCTGGTGTTTACACTCGGACATATGCTGATACATTTAACCCCGTTTGAATCGAGTTTTGTGAAGTCGCTCTAGGTAAGAAATGTTTTGTGCCAGATTTTAAAGACTTGTTTAGATATAGTGTTATTTTAAAAGACTTGTTTTAATAATTATGTTTTATATTTGCCAGCGTGTATATTAATATACCGTTGCTAAGTTTTAATAAATGTTCAAATAGGCAGGCGCTCCTATTTTATTTAATATTATTTATTCATGGCTTGAAAATTTGTATATAATTAATTTTATATTTTTGGACGTTGTGCCCTCCACTAGTTTTTAATTTTAATAATATATTTACATCATCAATTATAAATGAATTTACAATTATTAAAACTAAAATAAAAATAATTTTGGCGGTTGGTACTCCCAATTTTATTAAATTTTAATTTTAATTCTTTATTATTTTCCCTCTTCCTACAATATCAAATTTACCATATTAAAAACAAAAAAACAATCCCGCTTATCTTTTTATGTCGCCCCCCCCCCCCCCCCCCAAAAAAAAAAAAAAAAAAAAATAATTGATTTGAGAGTCCATAATTCTATACAGGCTAGAACAACAGGCTTCTATTTATCGTGTATATGTAACTGCATGTTTTGTTAATATCAACTTAATAGCTATAATTCATTTATAAAGGTGTCAAAAATATTTACTGTTGCTTTGATCTTTGTGCGTATGGTAGACCATTGCATACGCCTCTGACTAAAGCTGGGTCCACGGTGCTTGCGGCATGGTTCCAATTCAACATCAAAAGCTCAGCAAATAGGCTATGAAGTAAGGGTTATTGCATCGTGTTACGCCCAAATATCATGACAATAAGTAAACTCAGTTGTTTACAACAGCATCATGGATATAAAGCTACTGGAAAATGATTTGAGGTTTAAACTGGTGGTTGGCCATATTTATACGACAGATACCACAATGTGGGAGTGTATCGGCATTGGATGATCCTAATCACTGCTTACAAACCAGAATGTCATCCATTAAAATGTCAGGTATATATAGTATAAAGAAAGGCTGCCTGTGGCTATAAAGAACCTTCGTACCCCACCCTAGGCTTTATATAGCAATATGCTATTGTGATTAACTGCAGTAAGTTACTTAGTAATGTGACAATTTGGGCATATATTGTAGTTTGATCATAGGTTAGAGTAACATCGGGTACGATTAGAATATCACAATGTATTGGCGACTTAGATTGCAATCGATTGAGCCACTATTGATTGAGCGTAGCCCAATAGTAACCGTTACGACGACCTTAGCGCTGTATTTGCAAAAGTGCTGTAAAACTACATTTCATTATGAGCGTATTATCAAAACATTATTCAACTTTATACAACTTTATTTTTACAAAATACAATGCAGATACAAATTATATAGATATCATGTCTCCTAGCTATTGGCTATCCTTTGGAATCTTTTCGGTAGTCTAGCGTTTCACCCTATTGAATGTATAAGGCAGCATTTTTCTTATCCAATTAGTATTTTGCTCCTGCACATTCTAATGTTAGAGACGGCAAAGCTGATGTCGTGGACGTTGGTACTGTAGTTGCTTGATGGTTTGATGAGGTTGGTAAAGTTGATTATATTGTTGATATTATTGATGTTGTTGATGTTATCGATGTTGTTGATGTTGTAAATGTAGTTGATACTGTTGATGTTGTAAATTCTCATCATTCATTTCTTTTGACAGTAATTGAGACAATTAAATTTTTATCTTAAAACTTAGAATTTAAAAGATATTCCATCTGAATATCTGCCAACAGTTTTATAAACCCCATCTCCTCGATTATTTCTATAAAATCATCCAAATCTTTGGGTAATACTAACACAGAAGTACAGTGCTGTATTGCTTCCTCGTATGACTGGCACATAAGACATTTTTGTCCTTCTATCGAAAACCGTTGCCCGCATTCCGCCTTTTTACTCGTAGAGCATTGCGAAATCTTCGAATAACCTTCCCAAAGTCTTTATACATAGTGGTTTAATCGCCTCTTTAAAACTGTATAATCGATAAATTATAACTTCTATGCCAACAGTCTTTTTATATGAGCTACTCTTGTTCGGATATGCCCCGATTGTGCCGATTTGTGTTATGCTTATTTCTATTATACAACCCTCTTCTCTTAATTCTTCTATTATAGATACCTTTCTAGTGCCAGGATAACCTCTATTATTTAAGGTTATGTCACTGTTTTCTGTATCAATTTCCTATACTTTTTCCCGAACTATGCGTATCAGATTGGGGATTATACTTAACTCCATAAACTGACGTGTATATATTTTCGTCATAAGTTTTAACCAGCACGTTCGTATACTAACGATGTACAGGCTCGTCGTTAACTGGTAACTTAATCTTTTTTTTTAAAAGTTCGTCTCTGTTTTCAACTTTAATCTCCTTCATAGGTTTTAGTATTTTTCCGCTATTCCTTATGACTGGGAAGCGGTGATTTGCAAAGGCTCATGCTATGTTTATGAGCTTCTTTGAATTCTGGTTGTGAAGTAGTATATCCTTTTTGCGTTCCAGAAACTTCCTTCGTACGGCATCCTGCATAAAATGATGCTTATGTTTACTTACAATAAAATCTTTAGCGGCCGTCCTCATGAAACTTGAGATTGGGGCTAACCATTAACGGCTTCTTCTATATTTATATACTCATCGAAATTTTTTCTATATCGCCCCTTACCCAAATCAAAATCTTTTACAATAGTAATAAAACTATATTTCGAGTCACCACCATTCCAGCATCGCTGACAAATTTCTTTAAACTTTATAAAGGGCATATCACTGCCAACATGATTTAGAAAGATATGCCAAAGATTTGCATCATCCTGTTTCCATATTGAAATAACATTAGCGTTATCTCTAAGTCCGTGCTTTACTGTGCTGGCATACGTTTGACATAAGTAAAAGGAATCGATACTCTTATGTCTACCACAGGAGAAAAACCGTGCGATCTTGTTTTGTTCGTTTGCATGAATATCATCAAAGACAATAATTGAATCTTCTTTTGCATCCTCTGGCCTAATCAAATCTTTATAATTCCCAAATTCGTAGTAACCAATATCCGTCTTTAAGGGTTCAAATAACTTTCTTAACAGTTCATACTTTGGCTGATATAAACTTTTAGAAAACACATAGACGTTTTGGAATGTAAGTCCATTCTCATGTAAAATGAGAGATATTAGAGCGTTGGTTTTTCCACAACTCGATGGTCCAGCAAATATCGCCCTTATATTGGATGGGAACAAAGGTCCATGTTTACCAACTTCCTTTGCACTAGAAGTGGTATATGAATCAAAGTTTTGTATGGGTATTTTAACTTTTTGTCGTGCAGCTTCCACCGGGATATTTGATTCTCTACTTTTATTTCGAACACCAAGTTTGTAGAGGTGATCCCGTAGCGTTGTTCTAGGCACATTATACAACCTACTAGCTTTACGCGTACTTAACACATCTTTCCGAATTTCACTAATTGCTTTCTCTAAAGACTGCTTGGTGTACATCTTTCAAATATACTGCTAAGATTGATTCAAAAATTTCAAAAGCAGTCTTTTATACTAAATAGTCCATCCCTGCCCGCCCGTCCGTCCATCCACCCGTCCGCCCACCTGCCCGTCCGCCCATTCATCCGCATTCGTCCGCCCGCCCGCCCGTGCAACCGGTCCACCTGCCCATACGGAACGTTGCGCTGCAGCCAACAAGTACATGGAGGAAGAGTACGATCTCATTACACCGTGTAAGTATTTGACCTACTACGATGCCAATAACTTTTCCCCATATTTATGTTATATAATTTCGAATCGATTTTTTAAACCCCAGGACATATGTTCACTCGATTTAAAATTTTTTAAAATTTTTTCTAAACCTCAAAATTCCGAATGGGGCACCCGCAAAGCCGATAAACATAATGAAGAATTCATACGAGTCATGAGGATCGTTAAAAAATTTTTCTAGACCGCAAAATGCCAAATGGGGCACCCGCAAAGCCGATAAACATAATTTCATTTATTTCATTTATTAATAAAGTCTCTACAGACATATGTATATAAGTCCAATTATGTAGTCAACTTAATTCTAAAATTTAAGAACACACTTATACTAGTCTAATATTAAAAATGATATATGTTAAAAAGTAAAATTATAATATTAAAATAATAGTGCTAAATAATCCTATGTAATTTCACGATGCTAATTATATCTGCCTATATATCCCTAATCGTTAAAAATTTTCTAGCCCGCAAAATGCTGATTAGGACACCCGCACAGCCGATAAACATAATGAAGAATTCATATGAGTCGTAAGAATTGTCATAAGACCCCCTTCCCCTTCAACACCCTACAACTAGTAGGCAAGCAGAAAGGGGTAGGAGGGGGGCGGTGATCCAGTGAAAAACGATGTGCGCCAGAAGTGTCTTGAGGATCGTCAGAATTTACAAGGCACACCACCTCAACAACTGCGAAATAGAAGGCAGGGTGGGGGGATCGATCGAGTGAGGATCGAAGTGTTCTAGAAGGAACCTATTATATCTACTCTTATATCATACAGGGCGATTATTTATACACGCGCAATCTACTTTTTTGTATTGTACATCAATGAATAAAAGTACACTTGTATTATACAGAGCGTAACCATGAATTTACGGAAAATTCCATTTTTTCCTGATTCCGAGAAATTTGCATCAGATAGGTGTGTAGTATTTGAAATGGAATAACGTACATTCTAGAAAATAGATAATTTTCATATATAAACAAAAGCAATCGACAGATAGTTTCATTCATAAATTTGATCGTGAAAAGTTACTTTGACAAGAAAATTAGGTTTATGTATAGTTGTGTACACGATTTAAATTTGTAGATTTCCCAATTGTTGTCATCAGTCTCGGTGGCGTAATTGGTAAACGCATGGTTCCGGCAAAACCAGAATACAAGTTCAAGTCCTGTCCAAGACCTTATATTTTCCATCTTTCAATTACTAACTCGATTTGAAATGATCATTTGGGCTTTGCATAAAAATCTGAATTATTATTTCATCTTATTAACTGTAATATCTTCGTATTTATCAACTTAGCTTGTGTAAAAAACTATATATATATATATATATATATATATATATATATATATATATTGTTGTGATACTGTGGCAATACCCCTATGCGCCCTTTTTATGAATTAAAAAATATAAATTTTTAATTTGTCAATTTTTAATTTTTATTATATAATTTTGATTGCGCCGGCTAGCTCAGTTTTTGTATTACGCATGGAGCTTGCGACAATACGACAAACAAAGATTTAAACCTACCATCTGTTCTCCTTCCTGTTCTAATCTTTAAATCAAAACACCATAAAACACAAATTATTATAATGTTCTCAAAAAATAATTACAACGTATGAAGAGGTTAAAAATTGTTTAACTGGAATTTTCTTCTAATTGAATCAATAAATTTATATAATTACTATTACCAAAGATTATCCAAAGTCAGCAAAATCACTAGTACTCTTAATTGTTAACTGAAGCCTAAGAACGTTGTTTATGTATTTAGCAAATGTGCTACATTAAATGCGTGAATGCAATATTCAAACTATAAATACCTTCGATAGCAGGACCATATGCGTAACAACAACAATAAATATGATATAATGCGTAACAGAGACTTACCAATCGCTGTAGATTATCACTTCATTCAACACGCAATAATATGGAACAAGGAAAACAGGAGTGATATTTGGTAATTGGAGTGTTATACTATTACGTACGGTCACTAGTTATAACCACTGGTGAGTCTTTGCTATATAATTAAACATGTGATTGACACATCTCAACACATACGAAATTTTAAACACGTCGGTACAATTAGTAAGGTTCAACTAAACTATATTTTTTAAAAATGAATGAATTTTGTAGATAAGAACCAGTTCTATGTTGTACAATATAGACTGGATTTACCATCATTTATTTGATAATAAATTAACTTACAATTGGCGCGAACAAACGTTCATTTAACCTCATTTATTTACGTAATTTTACAACGTATAACCAAAATTAAATCCTGCCGACCCCTCACATAATTTACCATGAAAGCAATTTTAAAGTATTTAAAATTTGTAATATTTAGTTAAATGTTAAATCTTAAGTTATTCCAGTTTAGAAAAGTGTAAAGAATTATCCACAAATAAAATAATCAAATAATAATAAACATTCAGATTGGCTAACCTGTTGTTTTGCATCCACTTAAATTCCGTCACTGGTCCAAGTGTTGTGTGTATCCCTCATCTAGCGCCTTAAATATACTGCATCAAATTCCTTCACCATAAATCAACTCTTTTGGTTCCATTAATCATTGCTTCAGCATTGAGTTAACCTTGTTCCCATATTTATATTTAGGGTTCTTTACAGGTTCTTTAGAGGTTCTCTAGAGATTCTGTAGGGGTTCCTTAGAGATTCTGTAGGGGTTCCTTAGAGTCCTTTTTATAAAGGTTAAAATTAGAATCTAGAGTATAACAACTTTCAGTTACGTTTTTCTCTCTAGGACAAAACGACAAACCATTAATTGTTCATATTTCATTCGGAATTATTTCACACTTCACAATAACTTATTTCGCGTGTATATTTTTGTCTTCATAGACTTGATCTGTACGTTACTTCATGGTCAACTGATTTGTTTACAAATCCGGTTATATTTAAATGCACCGACTATCTATAAACAAGCGCAAAGTTCGCTGATTGTATAAACTAGGTTTTCGGATATTCCATGGTGTTATGCTTGTATATTAATATCAATGCGTTCATTCTGTTACGTACGATTTCAAGTTAATAGCATTGATTCGCCTGGATTTTCATACTTTTCGATAAGTAAATCGTTGTTTGTTTAAATAAATTTGATAAACTTTGATTTTCAATAAACATGTTTTGTTTGTTTCCAATAAATCAGGTGTCGTTTTAATTCTCCAGTCACGTAGACAAAATACAATGTATGGATTAAATTATCGGCGTTTTCTATCCTATGCATTATTAAATCTGCTTGTATTAATTAGGATTCTTGATGCGTTATCTACGCGTGTCGCGTTTCTGCTTGCATTTATGTTCTTTAACAACTTATGGATTTGTTTTATTCAAATAAATCTTCGAAGTATTTTTCATTAACTAAATTAATTACGATTATTATTTATGTACAGGGCGTTGTCATTTACTTTCCAGTCTAATCATCGTATTTCTTGTTTTCTTCAGAAAAATGTGAGGTTTTCTGAGCCCTTATGTATCTTATGTGAAGTGCACTATACTCTTGGTCCTAACTACCCCTAAATAACCTTATTAACGCAGCAATATATATATATATATATATATATATATATGATGACAACTGTCCCTCGTTGGAGCGCCGCTAAAAGAGTGTTGTAATTTAAAATTACTGACACACCCTTAACTTTTCTTTGCCTGGCTAGCTCAGCGGAAGTAATGGAATTTACAAAATGAAATCAAAAAGCACCTATACAGTCAAAAAAATATTTTTTCTCATACAAAAGAATATAGAACATTTACAGCATAGTATCTTCCCAAAATAAAATTATTCCTAACAACTACTTATTTACTTAATTATCAAAATGTTCCTCAGCTAAAAATTTACAGACCTCAAATCTCTTTTCTGGTGGATAGTTTACCTGGCTTTTATTCCCACGCTTGTTAGACTTGTTTGGTCAAAAAATCCTTGACAGATAGTATATTTAAAGTCAGAGTGTTTCGCACTCTGACCACAAACTTTCCTGGTAAATACACTTACAAAAAAAATATTATACGATTAAGACTTATTCTACCTTAAATTCGAATGACAAATAGTCAAATATCAGTTACAAACAAATAATCTAAAATTAATACTTGTGAAATCCACAAAGCGCTTATCCAATTCGTGATTAACAGTATTAAACATCTTCTGCTTCTAATTGTAAATTGACGTTCAAATTCCAGTTTACAAAATCATGCATATTCGTTTAAATCCTCTTCTAATTAATTAATTTAAAGTAACGTTAGATAGATTTTGAGTCCATGGGAGCTTCTTTGTAAAAAGTTTATTTTCAGAAAACACTACTATCAAATTTGTTTTAATTCTATAATTACAAAAATGCTTTATTTCTTTTACAACAGACTTCAACGCTTATGTTCATTAAATGCAATTGAAAAAATATTCTAAGTTAATATTTTAATAAATAATTACGAATGAGCAGTTCGAACACCTAACAATGTTAAAGTTATGAAGTTCAAGGGTTGACTGACGACCAAGGTTTCTTACATTTAACACGAAGCCTTTGGTCTCAGGTAAATCATACATTGTCTTTATTCTAAGCGATTATAAATGTCTGCTTAATCGCAGTTCATTGTTTCTTCATCTGCAGTATCAATTTGCGTCTAGGTTACAGTGTAGTCGTTTTTTAATCCTATTTCTGATATAAACTCTGATGACACTTAATACATTACATTCTTTAATACAATGTATCATGCTATAACTAAGACATAATAATTACGTTTAATTTTAAATATATATTAATATAGGGGATATGTAACTCGTTGTATCGAAGAATTTTCTTTCTCCATTGTATATTACAAAATCAAATAGCTACACTTAACAACTTCCATTTTCATATGTAAACTATGCATGTGATTTTGGCTATATAATCAAAGTTTCATTTCAAATACTGTATGCATGCTACATACTTTAAAACAAATTTCCCAATGTAATGTTCGCGACTTAATAAATTGAATCGAATAAATGAATCAAATCGAATCACCGAAATAGAATTACCGAAATCGAATGAATGAATCTTCACTAAAGTTGCCGTTTATATATCTTTTTCTAATTACGTTATGGTTCTTCCGTGGTTTCTAGATTTTACGAGATTCCATTCCAAACAGTACACACCGACTTGCCGCAAGATTTCTGGGAATTTCAATGTTTATTTCTTCGTTAGCGTTCAAATCGTCGCGTTCTATGTCCTTATCCAACGCAACACGAATTCAGTTTTGGCCTTTGTGAGCTGCCTTTTTAAAAAGTCTTCTTCCAAAATCTCTAACAAATTTATTTATACAGAAATTACAAATTGAATTTTAATTTACAAGTACTGTATTAAAATTATTCTAAGTTGAGATTAAATTTAAATGAACTAAATTATGGCGAGTAGCCTGAACAACCAACAATGCTAAAGTTGTGAGGCTCAAGACTGACTGACTTCCTTGGGCTCTCCAGAGTATTTATGTTGTCCCTGCCCCTCACATTGCTTGTGGGATCTGCAGAGCTTATGTCTGTTTATTACTTTATTCATTAATACAAAATAACAATCTGAATTCTAACAATAAGTTTCTTATAGTCTATTGTGACCTGCACCTGCAGAGTCAGGTTAGGTCTGGAATACATTGTATTCATATCTGTTCTCATATCTTTTGTCTTACTTCTATTAACCTTTCATTATCTATCCTTGAATTATACAATGTTGCAAGTTAACTTAAGATTCAATAATTCCATTTAATTATTCCTATATTTGAATTGGGGGGATATGTAACTTGCGTTGATGGTGGGGTTGCATTCCATCCTGTAATAATGCGAAAAATAATAAAATCGATTTTATGATATTTTTATTATTAGCGCGGTTTCTTACAACAAACGTTTGTTTAATATGTATGTATGTAAGTAGTTCTAAGTACAGATGACACGTGTTCTCTATCTTCTTTCGAAACTTCGACAAAATGTTTTTATTTAAAAATGAATTTATGTTGTACACACATAGAAGTCAATTTATATGATTAATTAAAGCTTTGATTGCTTTCACAACGGGTTTTGCACATACCAACGGTTTGCATTCTCAACGATTAAAAAATATTTGCTTTCAGAATAAATTTAAACGTATTTTTAATACACAAAATTATTTTATACAGATTAAAACGTTATCAAAATTGATATGGTTCTTACGCTAAAAAAGAGAGTGTTTTATGCACGGGAAATGTATTTTTATAATAACTAATAAATGAAAATGAATGGATTTATATCTGACTCACATTTACTTTTCTATCTACACACATAATTAATAAAAATGCAATGAAATTTGCATTGCTTTAATAAATGAAAATAAATTACGTTGTATTTATAATACGTTTGAGAATGATCGATTTGCATAAGCATGTAATACGCTTTAGGATACGGCATAATTTTTGTACACACGGCTGTATTATCGATCTAAAATTGGAGGGTTTTAAACACATGGGAAGTGTGTTTTTCTTTGCACATTAATGGTTATGTATTTAGAATACACTTAAAATATACAGGGTGGAACAATGTGTGCGTGTATGTGTGTGTGTGCGCTCGCGTGTGCGTGTGTGCGCGTATGTGCGCGCGTGTGTGTGAGTGTGGTGTGTGTGTACGTGCGTGCATGTGTACGTATATATGTGTGTGTGAGCGAAAGCGAGAGAGAGAGAGGAGGCATTCTAGAAAAATTCCAGGTCTTCCCATTTAACCAGATAAATCCTCCAGCGGCACTCATACATGTCCGCTCCCCTCCATCTCGATCCAAATCCACCTTCAGCCTGGACCATCAGAAACAACAATTCGTTTTTATTTATTTCTGCATTTTCATCGGAATAAGAATTTTTGGTACTGTTATTTTTCTTTCTCAAAATTTTTCTTTAGATTATAATGATGATCGCAACGTTGATTCGGATAGTAATTAACATCGCATAAGCATCGGCGACAAAGTTTTATGCTGTAATTAATTGACGCATTTGCAGTATTTTCAACTGTTTCGTCCCGACTGTAAAAAAGCCCGTTTAAACTATTAGCCTTTTTTTGTTGCTTAATTTTCTTATCTTGGTGAAATTTTGCACCAGAAAGAGTTTTCTCATAAAGAATCTCGAAATTAAACAAAGACCAAAAATTAATTAACTCTACCACAAGTGTTTTCTATACAAAAATTATGATATAGTAAGCTGAAATATGGACAGTAGGAGAAGCAGACTGGTAAAAGGTAGAACCCTTTTGGAATGTGGTGCTCCAGATGTATGATGATGATAGCATGGACAGACAAAGTTAATAACAAAGACGTTCTAGAAATAGTAGAAGAAGAAAGATATCTGCAAAAAAAATAGGAAAAATAGAAGGACAGGACACGTTCTAATACATTTGGGGAATAGTGCGGAATATATTACAGGCAGAGGTAGGAAAAAAGAGATGTATAAGTAGACCTAGATCAGATTATTGCACGATGATACTGAAAGATGTGGGAATTTCAAGTAAATGTGTAGGTTTGCTCAGAATAGAAAACAATGGAGGTACGCGTCTTACTAGTTCCACGACTGAAGACCTAATGGTGATGATGATAGTAAGCTTAAAAAAATTAAAATCGAAATTGTTCCAGAAAGAAAACTGTAAAGCTGGTGGAGATTTACTTTGTAAACTGATCAGTTTCAGAATAGAAAATTAATATAATAGTATTCCAATTAAAAATAACAATAAAGCTAAGAATAAACTTCCCATTTTATTTAAATTTATTATCCGTAATTCACCAGTAACGCAATATCACACTTCACTCGCAAGTTTAGAAATTTTCGTTCCATCACACTTAAGTCTGAATTTCAGTACGCAGTGGTATGTGGATAAGAACAAACTAATTCAAATTTAATTTGCAGTGGCTTATATCTAGGATTTGTACAAGAATCGACAGAAACCCAGCATAAATTGACAGGAAAAAACACTAACCCGATTCGCACTGATATGATACGAGGTAAATGAGACAGTTTCTGTTTAAAAATTGTTTAAGAATTTTAAAACAGTGTAATAAATTATTAAAATTTGCATTAAATACATTCATTTTTTGTCTTAATCTTAAACTAAATTATGAAAGTGAAACATGTACCGTTGTCAATAGGCTTTTTGACTCCCTTAGATAAGTCGTCCACATGCACCACACGTTTTGCAAATATGCTTACGGGTGCCCTGTTTGCAATGGTCGAAACCTTCGATCTTCATTGTTCGCAACTTTTCTATACCTTTCGCACTGGTAAATTAAAATTTGATCGTAACTTACAATTGTGCGACGCACATTTAATTAATTACCTTCAAGTAGTAGTATTAATTGCGTATAATTATACGTTAAAACAAAACACAAACCGAAATCAATAACAAATGACAGCCAACCATTTATTATAATAGAGGCGTAACACATTATGTATAGCTAGCAAACCCAGCGATAAAAAACATAATAAGAATTACTTGATATCCAACAGGGTTTGATTCTTATTAATATCTTGGGGTTGATCGTGAGATTTTTTCTGTAACTAAAAGGCATTCATTCGATGACCATCAAATAAAGTTATCATCAACTACTACCTGCATTCCGTTGTATTATTTACATAAAAAACCTACGGGACGGGGTATTATTCCCAACATATTTCAACGGGGCGTCATGTCGATTGTATTTAAATGACTGGTGATGGGAGCATTCAGTGTAAAATATGCTCAGCTTCTAAGAATGAAAATAGAAGAGATTGTTTTGATTGGGCTCATCTATTGTACCACCCTTTACAAGTTGAATAAATTAGTAATTAATTAAAGAATCATTTGTTAGTGTACCCAATGTTGGTATATCATTCAGCCACGATAACTTTGACTTTTGGTGCTTGATTTAATTTTTGAACTTGGATAAATTGCTCTAAAGCAGTGGTTCTCAAACTGGAGTTCGTGGTCCGCAAAGTGATTCTAAAGCGAGTTTGGGAGGACCGTGAAGGGATTCTTTAGTTAAAATTTTGGGCCACTTGCGATTGTGCCACATTCCTATTTGCTTGGTATAATTTTCTTTTCTAAACCATACTTTGAATTTTCACTTACCTTCAATTCAGTTTGTAATTCTTAACTTAAAACTTCTAAATTCCACAACTAGAGAATTCTTTTGGCACATGATTAAAAATAACGGACCTTTGAACAATTTCTTGTGCGGAATTCAAACATGAAATATATACGCAATTGTTCTCTATTTTGCAGTTCTTCCATTCCGAATGGACTTGTACCTTGAAGAAGTTCTAGATTACTAGAACGGGTGGAGTGACTTCCACGTTTCAGCGATCTAAAGAGCCAAACTACAGGTTCCACTATAGTAGTAGGGTCCTTAGTGAGGAACCAGACTAAGACAGGTTCCAGAAAGATGGGCAGCAGCTTTTTCGGCACTTAGAGTGGCAGAGACCATAACAATGTAGTACCTTCGGGTGAAGCATTAAAAAATTACATGTAAGGCAGAGACCATAGAGGTCGGTATGGCATTCTAAGACACACTATTGCGATGTGGAAGACAACGAGACACCACCATATTATCTCCGAAGTACACAGCGTACTCAAATTGTAATTAAATATGAGGTAAAAAATTCCGGAATTAAAATAGTCCCCCTACATGTGATTTTCCAATGCTCCACCCGAAGATACTACATTGGCCAGGAAGCAAGTTTTTTTTACCTGGAAAATTTGAAATTTTGCCGAACACTTGCTGTTCCAAGCAAGGTAGGGATCTTTCAATGTGCGTGACAACACTAACACACGGAACCTCCATTTTATCTCTCATCCGAGGGTGTATTTTGGTGAAAAATGCTCGCCTAACATTTTTCAAGCGAACCGTGTCGGGATTCGAACCCGGGCTAGTAGTCACACGCATACCAACTACGCCACGAAGCCGCCTAATTAAAATAGTCCCCCATTTGGATCACCGGGAGGGGACTACTTCGGGGGATGTGATCGGAAAGTATAAAAAAAGAGTCGTGAATAAGTAAGTAAACTAGAGAACTTGACAATTGAAATGGATAGGTTAGCACTAGACATAGTAGGGATCAGCGCAGTTCTTGCTAGAGGCAGGAGATTTTTGGAGTGGAGAATTTAAGATAATTCATAGAGGATCAGAGGAAGGAAATACACGTGTAGGGATAGCTATGAAAAAAGATAGGACAATGTGTAGAAAACTACTTACAAATGAACGAAAGAGTCCTCAAGGTTAGATTAGAATCTAAACCGGTAAATACAGTAATAATACAAGTGTACATACCCACCTCTAACTACAGTAAGAAAGAGGTAGAGGCGATCTACAAACATGTCGAATAAATACTAAGATACGTATAAGGGCATGAAAATTTAATAATTACGAAAGATTTTAATGCAGTGGTACGTGAGGGTAGGAAAGGAGTGGTAGTAGGTTTATTTGATTTCATCATCATTAGGTTTCAGTCCTGAAACTGGTTAGACGCGTACCATCATTGTCTCCTATTCTGAACTAACCTACAGATTTCCCTGAAACTTCCACAGTCTGCATCTATCACTATCTGATCTAGGTCTACATCCACTCCTTTTTTCCTATCTCTGCTTGCGATACATTCCACACTATTCCCCAAAAATGCCTTAGCACGTATTCTGCCCTTCTATTTCTCCTATTTTTTTTTCCAAAGATATCCTTGTTCCCCTACAGTTTCTATAACCTATTTGTTGTTACCTTTGTCTGTCCATCCTCATACATCTAAAGCACGGCATTTCAAAGGCTGCTACTGTTCTTCTGTCTGCTTTTCAGACTGCCCGTATTTCGTAGGCATACTGTTTGTGCTGTGCTCCACACATATGCTTTCAACAACTTTTTGTTCTATGTTTGTTGTCTTTCATCATAAGCGCTGTTCTTTCTTGTTAGATGCAGTTCGGTCTCCTTCTATTGTTTTACAATTATATACCCTATTTCTCCGACATTCAGAGGTTGCATTGGAGGGCAAGCAGCCTGTGGCTGCCAAGTTTCCCAGCACTTGAACATTTACCAATTAAAAATTTTTGCAATATATCTTTTCGCACACTCAACATTATTTGCAGATATTTCACAACCAACACCTACCTGTACTTGTTTATGATGATCATCAGATTTATCTGCGCTTATTTTTTCGTCATTAGGTTTCCGTCTCAAAACTGGTTGGACATGTACCTGCACTTATATATTTTCTAAACTAGCCTACATAGTTTCCTGAGATTCTCACACAGCAATACAACTCTAATCCCCTTCTATTGTTTGCTAATTTTATGCCCTATTTCACTGAGATTCATTCAGGAGGTTAAGCAGCCTGTGGCTGCCAAGATCCCACAACACTTAAGACATTTTCCGAAATAATAGTTTTCCAGTAAATGCTTTCACGCAATTACCATTATTCGAGAATATTGCCCACCCAATACTTGTAGTTGCTTATAATAAATATCATGTTTAAGTGCAGTTACTTTCTTCGTCATTAGTTTTCCATCTTGGAACTGGTTGGATGCGTACCTCCATTGTTTTCTATTCTGAGCTAGCCAACACATTTCCCTGAAATTCCTACAGCCTAGATCTTTCAACATCTGTGTGCAGTAGTCTAACCTAGGTCTACCTCTTCTTCTTTTTTTTCCTATCTCTGCTTCTAATATATTCCGCAGTATTCCCTCGTGTCTTAGTATGTGGCCTATCATCCTATCTCTCCTATTTTTTACCGTTTTCCACATATTTCTTTCTTCCCCTACCATTTTTAGAACCTCTTCGTTCTTAACTTTGTCTGTCCATGATATCTTCATAATACGTCTGTAGCACCACATTTCAAAGGCATCTTTCTACCTTTTTCTTGTCTGCTTCTCTTACTGTCCAGGCTTCACAGCCGTACAATGCTGTGCCCCATACATATGTTTTAAGCAATCTTTTCCTTGTTTTTATGTTTGTTGTCTTTAAACACAGTAGTTGCTTTTTCTTGTTAAATGTAGCACGACCTTATGCTAATCTTTGTTTTATATCTTTTGCGCTTTTCCCATCTTGCGTTATTTGGCTTCCTAGGTAGCAGAAATCCGTAACCTCTTGTAAGTTTGTGTTATATATTTGAATTCTTGTTTTTGATTTATTTTCCCGTCCTTTGCAAACTAGTACTTTAGTTTTAGTTTTGTTAATTTTCATACCGTATCTCTATGTTAGAACCGTTTCCATTTCATTAAGAGCAGCTTCTAACTCTTCCTTGCTAGATGTTAATACCGCTATATCATCTGCAAATCTAAGCATATCAATTTGTTGTCCCTGCATAGTAATTCCAAATGTCTTCCTGCATTTGATAGTATTCATTGCCTCTTCAATGTACAAGTTAAAAATTAATGAGGATAGGGCGCATCCCTGTCTCACCCCTTTCCTAATGTTTACTTCTGTACGTTCCTGCTCTAATTCTATTACTACAGTTTGCTCTTTGTATAAGCTATGTACTATTCGTCTATCCCTATAACTCATTCCAATCTTTTTGAGTATTTCGAACATTTTTTTCCATTTTACATTGTCGAATGCTTTTTCCAGATCCACAAACCCTATATACACGCTTTTCCCTTTTTCTATTGTTTTCTCCATTATCACTCTCAGAGCTAAGATAGCCGTGTTACCCGTGTTACTCTGTTTCGCCTAAACCCAAATTGGACTTCTCCTAGTATTTCTTCAGCCTGTTTTTCCATTCGTCTTTGTACAATTCTAGTTGATATTTTTGACACGTGTGCTGTCAAACTTATTGTTTGAAAATTTTCACATCTATCCGCGCCTTTCCATTTTGGTATAGTTACTATGATGTTACGTTTGAAATATTTGGGTATCTCGCCTGTCTCATATATATAGCTTACAAGTCGGAAGAGACGTTCTGTTACTGCTTGTCCAGAGGCTTTTAGAGTTTCTGCTTGCACTTTATCTGTACCCGGCGCCTTTCAGACTCTAATGCTAATTAAAATTCATCTCTAAGTATAGGATATCCCAAGTCATCATTTTCAATGTCTGATTCCTGTTCTAATGCAGTTAGTTCTTCTCCTGTATATAAATTCCCTATATATTCTAGCCATCTACCCACTTTCTCTACATTTTCCATAATGACGTTTCCTCCCGCGTCCCTTATATTTCTGCTATACGGTTTTATATCCCTAAAATTGATGCTAATTAGTTTGTATGCTTCATCTGTATTTCCTACTTCCATCTTAGATTGTACCTCTTTGCACTTTTCATCAATCCATTGTTCTTTAGCTTTCCTGCATTTGCAAATAATTTCCCATTTTATGGCTTTGTATCTCTGTTTTCCTGTTTCGTCTGATTTATTTTTGTATTTTCGTCTTTCTTCTATTAAATTCAGGATATCCTTTGTTATCCATGGTTTCTTATTTTCTTTTTGTGTATACCCCAGAATACCTCTGGCCGCCATGTCGAGGCTGGATTTAATGTTATTCCATTCTGTTTCTACTTCCTTAGTATCAGATATTTTCCCAATATCTTTGAGCAATTCATTTGACCTTTTTTCGAATCTTTCTGGAATATCTTTATCTTTTAGTCCAAGTGCCTTTTTCCGTTTCTTTTTTTAAATTTTTAATTTAAGTGCGGCCTTCATAATAACGATGTTGTGGCCAGTGTCTATATCTATTCTGGGTAGCTTCTACAGTCTTTTACTTGATTCCTAAACCGTTGTCTAACAAGAATGTAATCTATTTGATATCTTCCTAGATCTCCTAGCATCTTCCACGTATAGCGTCTTCTAGCATGATGTTGAAATAATGTGTTTGTAATGATTACATTGTTCTTGTCGCAAAATTCTACCAGCCTATTTCCTCTGTCATTTCTAGTGCCTAAACCAAACTACCGCTCCTTCCCTACCCTCACCTACCACTGCATTAAAATCCCCAGTAATTATTAAATTTTCATGTCCTTTTACGTGTCTTGATATCTTTGTAGATCGCTTCTACCTCTTCGTCACTATAGCTAGAGGTGGTCATGTACACTTGTATTATTACTGTGTTTACCGGTTTAGATTCTAATCTAACCACGAGTACTGTTTCGTTCTTTTGTAAGTAATTTTCTACACAGTATGCTATCTTTTTCCGCATAACTATCCCCACACCCAAATTTCCTTCCACGGCTCCTGTATGAATTACCCTGAAGTCTCCACTCCAAAAATCCCCCGCCTCTGGCCACCGCACTTCGCTGATCCCTACTATGTCTAGTGATTACCTATTCATTTCAATTTTTAGGTTCTCTAGCTTACCTACTTGCTTCATAGTTCTAACATTTCACCCTCCGACTCGCAAAATGTTTCCGACTCTTATTCTTAACCTTCCGATCGCATCTTCCAAAGTAGTCCTCTCCCGGAGATCCTAATGGGGGACTATTTTAACTCCGGAATCTTTTACCCCAGAGAATGCCATCATTTTATTATAATTTATGTACGTTGTGTACTTGGGAGTAATGTGGTGGTTTCCCGTTGCCTTCCACATCGCGGTAGAGTGTCTTAGACTGCCATACCGACCCCTATGGTATCTGCCAATCTAAGTACCGAAAGAGCCGCTGCCCTCTTTCGGGGACCTGTCTTCGTCTGGTTCCTCACTAACGACCGTATAACTTTGGATGGACCTATAGTTTGGTTTTTAGCTCATTAGAACACGCAAGCCACTTCACCTGTTCTAGTAATCTAGAACTTAGGCAAGATTCAGGTCCATTCGAAATGGTTTGGGCAGGAGAAATCATAGATGAAATAGGCTAGTAGTATTTTGCGACAAGAACAATTTAAGCATCACAAACACATTTTTTCAACATCTTGCTAGAAGACGATACACGTGGAAGATGCCAGGAAATTGAATCCGCCCGAAACGAGAAACAAACTACCAGACAAAATCTAAACAAAGGGAAGTACAAGGACAAATGTCCTGGAACATAGGGGCCGGGCAGCAACCCTCGACTAGTGCAGCAGTGAGTGGGCGAGGTTCCAAAAAGGCCCCCCAGCGACGGCAACCGACCAGATGTAAACTGATAACTCAAAATAGACGCCACCTAAATCACGATACGCTGTACGCCACGAAATAGATTTAGGAGAGTTTTCATGATAATAGCAGATACTCCAAACCGCACACTACTGGAAAACAAAACATAAAATACGCAACTCAGCTGAAAGAAAATAATCATTAGAGATGTAAATCAGCAACATAAGTAATAGAAATAATAAATAATCAAGTAAATAATTCAAAATTTACTTCGATTTTATTATTATTACTTCAATAACAACTAATTATTTGTACATACTTCAAGTTTTTTTTATAGAAAATTATAATTAAATTTAACTGACATGAGAGTTATTACAAAGAAATACTTACGCCAACAATAAGTGTCTGAATACAACGCTATGAGCTGTTATTAATACAAACATTTTATAATATTTTATACGAGTGAGGGGGATTGTACCGTAAACCTCATTTTGTATGCTTTTCTTTTAAAACAGTGGGAAAGCGGACAGGAAATCTTTGAAATTTGGTGCTACAGACGTATGATGAAGATATCATAGACAACCAGAGTTAAGAACAAAGAGGTTCTCGAAATGATAGGGGAAGAAAGAAATATGTGGAGGGATAGGATGATAGGACACATTCTGAGGCATGAGGGAATAGTGCGTAATATATTACAAGCAGAGAAAGGAAAAAACAGAGGAGGAGGTGGGTCTAGAATAGACTATTACACACAGATAGTGAAAGCTATAGTCTGTGGGAATTTCAGGGAAATGTGTTAGCTCAGAATAGAAAACAATGGGGGTACGCGTCCAACCAGTTCTTGGACCGAAGACCTAATGATGATGGAAGGTAATAAGCTTATATCAAGCCGTGACTAAATTAAAAAGAAGAGAAAAGAAGAAACTAACTTAGGAAAAAAAGTAAATTATTAATTAGCGGAAGGGTTAAGATACCGTGAGACAAAAAGCACCGCCTTTAGAGTAAAGAGGAACATCGCACGGTATTTTTATCTAGACAATTGGTAGTTTGGCGTCCCTAAAACAGTGATCTTAGAACTTAAGTTTTTTAAGGTAAGTGAGTGAATCAGAATTGAACCGAATAATTTCTTTGTATTATAAATAAGTTTTTGTTTTGTTGCTGGTTTATCCCTATATTTGGTTTTTTATAGCAACCCCTGCCACACCACTGCAGGTAGTGGCCCAGCTGTAAAAACTATTACGGTTCCCGTCCAATTATTATAAATTAATCAACATAATTAAAATTATAGCATAACGTCATTTTTACACTTGACGATCGACGTATCGAAAACCTTGGGAAAGATTGTAAACTAGTTCTTCGAAAATTTTTACATATTCACAGAAAAAATCAAATATATTCAGACACGATTAGGTTACAATACAACAGAGTACAAGGTACAGTAGTGTCTTGCGTACTAATTTAGAGAGCATAATGACAGACAAATATTAATTCATTTTACAAAATGAACATACAAATTAGATATAATTCATCTTTGATCATTCAAATGTTCAAATTTTAAGATAAAGCCAGTCAATAAGGCCCTTGGATTAAAGGGCAAGCAAGTCGTGTGTTCTAAATCGCTTTATACGCCAGATTTTTGGCAGAGTTTGGTTATTAACCTACAACATTAAACAGGGAACACAGATAATATACGGTACAAGAATGGTAGAGGGATTACAGGTAGGTAAACTCCCACACACTATTTATAAAGCACTACTGCCCCAGTTCTTAAAGATACGGTAGTCACGTTCAGAATGAATCATGGCTGCTCGTTATTTCTAACTTGTACGTATGCGTGCTCTCAATAGTCGAGAACAACGACGCATATCATTTTCAAACCCTTGGAAATTAAGTAAATATTCTTTTCCCACGAAATACATAATTATAAAAACTAATTTTTCTAAGTATTGTCGGAAGCACATTAAAATAATTCCAGCGTACTTTTAAAAGGGTCACTAAATTTTGGATTTCAAAAGATTTTAAGAGTGCGCAAGCTCGCTAGAAGATAAGGCATCTCCAGTATGGTCAGACTAGACTAAAACCTAAATCTAAAGAATAATATTTTTCTTATACTAAAATAATAAAATTAATATGTAAAAGAGAGGTATAATTTTTACCTCCATTTAAACTCCATTAATAGCTTTCCATACGTATACTTCATATAGACTTTTTTTAAGTCGGACTTCCCTTCAGTCTAGTTATAAGTTAGACATAAACAAGTAATAAAATCAAAACGAAATTAATGGAAACGACTCTTTCGCACAAATGTACTTAACAAACCAAGAATTTAAAACGTGTACTGTGGTTGCTAACGGGATGATGACTACAAAAAAACGCGAACCGAGAATAATGACTTTTGAACGTAAATTATAGCTCCCAGTTCTTGCTCTTTTCAATGTAATGGAGTACTGCATTGCAATTTCAACGAGTATTTTATTAGTGACCCCCTTTATATAATTTTTAGTAATATATCAGATTGTCAAGAAAAGAACTGGCTGGGTCGCAACAAGTTTTTATAGGTCTGATCGTTGCATAAATCATGGATGGTCACCGCTTTGATTACGTTGTATTTCCCTGTTTATAAAAGCAAATCACAGAACTTACATTATATAGCGGATCTTCAATACATAGGATTACAAATTGTCACGCATTCATATTTTATCATTTCTCTAAATTGTGTATTCATTTAAAATAATTTTATAGTAAATCTTTAATCACATTGGTTGAAATTTAGATAGATCCTTATATACTAATAAGCAACTTTATAGAAAAAATGAAAATGAATTTTTATCTATCTACATAAAAAATGGATTATTTGAGTCAAGGACAGTTCACGCCATTCGATGTTATCTGCTCTTCCACTTAACCCTAGTATGTGCATCAATATTTAATCTACAATTGCAACACCTGCAAAGAATTTCTTTCATTTTTGTTTTAAAATAGACAACGTAATGCTGTTTAGTCGATTTTTGACCAGAATTATACATCAGAACGTAAACGATGCATCTAAACACAAAGTAAGATTAGTAGACCCCCTAAGAGCGACATCTTCAGATGGATTTAATTAAAAGGTTATAGAGGTTTGAATTTAAGAGCTGTATTAACCTTACTACAGGAAACCAATTGAATAAAATAGTTAGCTGAATTCTAATTTAAAGCTTTAATTATAATATTACGTTGTTATTCGATCTATAAAGTTATGACATGAAATAAATTATCGGTACATACTGTTAACATAAATTGTCCTATGTGATACAAATTATTATAGTGATCGAAATAAATTAATTATAGTGTTTTGTTAGTAATTAAAAAGATAGCATAGTACCTTTAAAGAGTTAATTTTTGTACAGTTAGCGATTAACCGGAAATAAATGGTCATGACTTATAAATTTCACTGTAGCTACGAGTTGATGGAAATGCTTGTGTAATCACTTGATAATAAAGAACTGGTGTTTTCAAAAAAAATTTCGTTACACTGGTATCAAGTAATGGGATAGTAGTAAAAAAAAAGACATTAAATAATTTTTATTTGCATGTCAGTAACTCATAGTCAACAACAGAAAATGGATAGTGAAATCCATTCCTTCTTGAAGGAGTTCAAGTCAAGCAATGCAAAGAGCTTAGCTGGTCACTCTGCGGAATTTGTAAATAATTAAATAAAAATTCCGCAACTTTTGCATAAAAATTACAGGAAATCTCTGCCAGTCTGGCAGCAAAATTAGACCAAAATTCAACAAATATAGAAGAAAATATGAAGAAACAAAAACGAACCAGCGCAGAAAAGCTGAACGAGAACGCGGTAAAGTCACACGAAAATTCTACAAGAAGCTACAAAAACCACAAGAGTGGTTGAACAAAAAAAAGAGATTTTAAAGGAAACTATAAAATCGGTGAAAAACGAAGTCAAATTTTCCGGCGGTTTACAGAAACTTGTAGCGGAGTTTTTAGAGAAATTGTTAGAAAATTGGCGTAAAATGGAAGAAGAGGCACTGATACAACAGTATGCTTCAGAATTTAAGAATATTGATGAAAGTGAGGTGACGTCAAGGTTCAGATTAAAACCAACCACATTTGATGAAAAGTCACATTAACAGACATATTCCAAACAATTAGAGGCTGCCACGAGAGCTAACGACTGGAACAATGGTGAAAGGGTAACCGCATTGATGGTAGCGTACAAGGTGATGCTTTGAATATTCAGCAGACCATACCAAATTGCAACCAAAGAGGCTACGGGTTCTTAACGTCAAGGCTAGAAATGAGGTACGGCGACTTTCATCTGCAACAAGTGTATCACGTTCAATTGAAAAACCGTTACCAAAAAGCCAACAAAAACTTGGAAGAGTTTGAAGCAGATATTGGTCGCTTGCTGAAACTAACGCCCAAGAATAACTGGAAGGACTTGAAAACTTGATCCCACTGTACTTGAACGTGTTCTTGGTCGACCGCAGTCAATTAGGAAAGACAGTAGTCAAGCATAGAATCGATACATGAAATTCACGGTCAATAACACAGCAACCAAGAAGACTCCCATTGGCGAAATGCGAGACAGAGGAAATGATTGGAGATTTGGAAAGGCAAGGAGTTATTGAGCAGTCAGATACTCCTTGAGAATCAACTGGTGTGCTTGTAAAGAAGAAGGATGGGTCGACAGATTTTTGTGTGGACGCAGACGATTGAATCACGTAACCAATAAGGATAGTTACCAACTTCTATATACACTTTCAGGGTCGCGGGGTTCTCAGCCTTGGACTTAAAAAGTGACTACTGGCAAATGGATACGGAATCCCAAGATCGGGAAAAGACTGCTTTAACTATTGGTACTGTCCTATGACAATTTACAGTCATGCCACTTGGACTCTGAAACGCTCCTGCCACCGTCGAGCGATTACTGGATAACATCTTCTGTGGGCTATCGTGCAAACGTGTCTTGTATATATGTGGATGACGTAATCATGATTAGAAAGTCGACCCAACCCTTAAAGGATAAAGTTGTACAAGAGTGGCCGGCGCCAAAAGACAAACATCGGCTACGCTTCTTCTGGGGTTGTAAACTCATAATAGAACTCGTTTTGAGTTTGCGAATATTGCCAAGCCCTTGGGCAAGCTGGCTGAAGAAGGACGTGATTACGTTTGAAATGAAGATTGCCAAAACGCGTTCTAGCAGTTGAGGCATTTATTGACAAGAGGTCCGATCTTAACTTATCCTCGATGGAAAGGCAATTACATCTTAAATACGGACGCAAGCAATGTCCCCATAGGAAGTGTACTATCCCAGACCCAAGGTGGATAAGATATGATTATTGGTTACGTTAGTAAGGTGCTCCCGAAACAGGAATATAACTATTGCGCCACGAGAAGGGAAATATTAGCTGAAGTAAAATGCGTAGAACGCTAGCATACGTACCTCTACGGGTGAAAATTTCAACTAAGAGTAAACCACGCCGTCCTGAAGTGGCTATTACGGTTTAGAAACACTGAAGGGCAAGTCTCCAGATGGATATTAAGGTTGCAGGAGTATGACTTTGACGTTGTCCAGAAAATTGTAGCCACTACTCCAGGTGTGATCTACTTGGTCTGACTACCGTAAACAATGACGATTGGCAGCCACTACAGTTGCGAACCGAACCGGAGTACGACAAAATCATAGTTGTTGCCCTTGGTTGGAAAACCAGAGCAGAACGTTCATCCTGGCAAGACATAAGTCCAATGAGTAGCACCATGAAGTAGTACTGGGCATAATGGAATCCCTTAAAGATAGAGAATGGGATCTTGGTACGATCATTGGAAGATGGGGATGAATCCGTAGGACGTTGCAGGTGGTGGTTCCCAAAAGCTAGGTGGCGGATGTTTTAGGACATCTACATAATGGGATCTCGGAGGACACTTAGGTGTTAAGAAGATTCTGGAGTAAGTTCGCGCAAGATTTTACCGAGTAAACTACAAACACGATGTTAAGGAATGGTGCCGCAATGATCAGCTGTATGCATCAATGGAATAGCGTAGATTCCAATAAGGCAATACAATAACTTTATCTCCTGGCGATCGCGTGTGGAAACGCAATTATGTTCTTTCGGATGCTACTCGCTACTTCAATGCTAAACTTGCTCCCAAATATGTGGGTCCCTTTACTATTAGAACTAAACTTTCTCTTTTTAATCTTCTTTGGGTATTAAACCACTCATAGTTTTTAAAATTATCTTTATTAACGTTTCGATCCATAACCTAGGATCGTTTTCAAACTAATAAAAACTTCAAGTTTGACATTTATGACACAAATTGAAGGTGACTTTGATTTATTGATGTTTGAATTTTTACAATAAAAATTAATCAGCTGATTTCACGTTAAGCGTATTGGCTACCTAAAAAAGTCGGTCCCAGGCCGTAACACAAATTGAAGGCAATTATTAATTTAAATTTTAAAAATTTTTGTTTAGTGTACTCAAACCAAATATTTCAAACATCAATAAATCAAAGTTCTAAATGTCAAACTTGAGTTTTATTATTTTGAAAACGATCCTAGGTTATGGATCGAAACGTTAATAAAGATAATTTTAAAAACTATGAGTGGTTTAATACCCAAAGAAGATTAAAAAGAATACTAAACAAACCACAATAAACTTTCTCCTTGGACCTATATCTTAGCGGATGATTCTGGTAACGATCTGGGTACTTGGCATATTAAGGACCTCAAACCCGATAAAACTTTAGACCCTCCAGACATTGATCCTGAACCTCCGGATCCTAATGGGCTCCCTACGGCTGATTCTATTTTGACCCCTACGTGTCGCTATTCCTAATGACTTGTAATTTTTTTTTTTGCTTATTGGTCTTGTGTTTTCTCTGATAAGCTTGTGTCCGAAAACACTGGCGCCCATTTCGTATTCCTATTCATCTTTTTGTAGCTAGCCCATCCCGTGACTTTTTCTTCTGGCTAGTTCTACCATTTGTTCACTATTTGACTATTATAGTCGCTTTCTAGATCCATTCCTTGAGGTAGGCTTCAGATCTATTTTCTTTTCCTTTAGGAATTTCGACTTGGTCGCTTTTGTAGGTCTGTTAGCCATACTCTGCTTGAGTAATCGTTTCATACGAATCTGTGTTACCTCAGTTGGAAGTATTCTAAATTGTGTACTAGCTTGCCTTTGCCCTTTTCTTTGTCTTGGTTCTTTCTTTGCTGCACACTTGAGGATGACAGTTGAGTCGTCTAGTTGGTTTGCTACGAGTTTTCTTCCTCGTTTTTCTTCTTTCCTCTTGGTTTCTTCGCGGGAAGCCAAAACTTTTCTTTGAGGTGGAGAACAGAAATGTCCCTTTGGGAGACATCCGTCTTTTGACGATTTTGACAGTAGCTAAGACCTTTAATCCTCATTGGGTGTTTACTTGATGCTTTCTTTACTTGTTCTGTCGTGGTTGGTTGCGATAGATGACTTTGTCTTCTTTTAGAAAAATGTTCCTCTTCTTATACTGGTTTTGGCCCTTCGAACCGGATAAAAATTTTTTTGTTTGGTTCCTTGTCTGTCGTTTTTTTCTTTCACCCCGAAGTCTGTATTTTGCTAGGGGGGAATTTGTAACGGGAATTTTTGGTAGTTTTAACATATTACGCTGTTTCCCAATTTGTAAATATATTTCTACAAATTGCTATTTCTATATTTAATATTTATTAACTCGTTGACGAATGTGTCGTGTTATAATGAATAGATTGCATCGTTCTTGTCTTGCCGTAAATATAAATTTTGTTCCTTATGTGGATATACAAGTCTAGATAAGAGACGATAAAAGTTGTAATAGCAACGAATTGGAGAAACAGATGAACAGTCGAGTTTTGTTCTTTGTTCCGATATACTAAGTATGTTAAAAATACTGTTTCCTCTTTGCTTTGACAATAGTGAGAATTAATGCGGTATTAATTTTCGTATTGTTCATGTACGAGCACGGCACGATTTTTAGTTGTTTTCTTGTGAAATAAAAATTGTATATTAACTGTACAAAGTGTAGTTCTGATTACTTTTGAAGGAAGTATGCTTGATAGGCGAACGTGTTTACTCGAGGCACGTGTGGTTTACGGAACAGTTGACGGACTTACTTTAGTGATACGCGTACTTTACTAATTTGTGGTTTTAGTTGTTTGTCTTGTGAAATAATAGTCGTAGAACTTGCTAAACTGACCGATTCTTTCTTTAGGATTAATGTGTGTGCGATCTAGTCTAGTGTCCCTTTGTTTTATCAGATTAGTGCATACTTTGGCTTATTTAAATACAGTGGATACTGTAGTTTCTGCATTTTTCTAACGCAAGTTCTACGACTATTATTTCACAAGACAAACAACTAAAACCACAAATTAGTAAAGTACGCGTATCACTAAAGTAAGTCCGTCAACTGTTCCGTAAACCACACGTGCCTCGAGTAAACACGTTCGCCTATCAAGCATACTTCCTTCAAAAGTAATCAGAACTACACTTTGTACAGTTAATATACAATTTTTATTTCACAAGAAAACAACTAAAAATCGTGCCGTGCTCGTACATGAACAATACGAAAATTAATACCGCATTAATTCTCACTATTGTCAAAGCAAAGAGAAAACAGTATTTTTAACGTACTTAGTATATCGGAACAAAGAACAAAACTCGACTGTTCATCTGTTTCTCCAATTCGTTGCTATTACAACTTTTATCGTCTCTTATCTAGACTTGTATATCCACATAATTAACAAAATTTATATTTACGGCAAGACAAGAACGATGCAATCTATTCATTATAACACGACACATTCGTCAACGAGTTAATAAATATTAAATATAGAAATAGCAATTTGTAGAAATGTATTTACAAATTGGGAAACGGCGTAAAATGTTAAAACTACCAAAAATGCCCGTTACAAGCTTATGATATATTCGTTAATATCTAAATGTATTCCTATTCATGGTCTGTTTCCATAATTGGAATTATTATTCCCTACATTGACATCCACTGTGTTCCTGGCTTCAGGTTGATATTTAAATATATTGTCTTAATTATTGTATGGTATGCTGTGTTTGGTAAGTATTTGTTCACATATAATTTTACCCAAGTTTAAACTATAGACTGTACTTGACATACAACAAGCTCTCGCTTATAAATTATAATTAGATTTGTAACGCTTCAAGACGATATAGTAGCTATGTCACACTTTAATGTTAATAGTTATATTTTAAATTTAATTAAGATATTTTATACGCCCATTTGATCGTTAAATAAACAGGTTTAAATTTCGCTATCTTGCAAAATATTTAACGCACAAGATCACACGAAAGTAAAACGATTAATTAACAAAGGCTAATGAATTATCACTGTATGCAAATTCGGCAATATTTAATCCCACTTCTTCAAGACCGTCTTCAAAATAGCATTCGTGAGTATCCAAATTCCACTGTTCTTCACGGAACAGATCTAAGAATAAACAGAAAAAAGTTCAGGTGAGAAAGAGAGATCCTCCTCGACGCAGCTCGCCACTTCCAGTTACTGCCAGAAAAGCTATCGTGTCTCCACCCGCGCTAAAAGAGTCAATTCTCATTGGTCTACAACGGACACGCGATTGTTGAACACCTATAACACAATTCCCGCTAGAAAGTCGCATAAATGTTTAGAAAAACGCGCTTAATTTAAACACAGAGTTATAATGAAATTACATGTGCAAATTAAAAATTAAAAGAAATTTAATATACGTTGAAATGACACGTATTAGCTAAGATTGCAGAGTCAGTGTACTCTATTTAATCATATATAACTTAGTTACGATACTTTGGCTAATCACTAAAGACAGACAGACAGGATATTTTAAACTGGTTTTACTATTTTCTGAGCAAAGATTAACAGTATATTATACATAGAGGGCAAGAAGTGCCTTATTTTTCACGAAGCGCATTTTGTAGTACAAAGCGCTGACGGAAAAATGGCATTCTCTCCCGAAGTGTATATACTATTTTCTTCAGAACCGGGGATAGAAACACCGCAAAAATTAAATAATATCTAATAACTATAAATCTGTACAGTCAGCTTTCGCTATGACTCACGCTCTGGAGTTCAGATGGCAGAGGTGGAAAAAAACGGGATTTGCCTCCAAGGTGGATGGTCGGGAAGCTCACGACCGAGAGTGGTCGGTTGGGAATAATGTCGTACATCCTGTTGACGGGTTTTCATTTCGTGGAAGCGAATATTTCAGAAGACTGCGGTTTTATGGGAATTGTAGGTGCCGAAGAAAGTACAAATCGCGCATTTTCCCGAACGAAGGAGCCGAACGCGCGTGCGATAGAGCAGGAAATGTTCGATAACGTACTAGCGAAATTCCACACGGGTCTCGGTAAAATACCTCATATGCGCAAAAACGTTGGGGATTCGACTACTAATCTGATTCCGGCGTAGGATCACCATGCGTGTGGTACTTTTTTTACGGCCTAATGATGATGATTTTTTTGGCAGAAAAATTCTTAATGGTAAAATAATATCAACACTATTTTTGTACATGTACCCTTTCGATTATTATGTCTTGGTAGTAAAACATTTCGACTACTAACCTAAGTTAAGAACTCGACACTATTTTGCACATGTGCCACTGGGTATTTCTTCTTAGTAGTAAAACATTTCTAACGGTAACCTAACCTCAATATTATCTACGAACATGAGCCCAATGTAGTATGTCGCCTTAGTAATAAAACATTTTGACCACAAACCTAAGTGGAAACCTCAAAACTCTTTTCGGTTCAAGACTATTTCCCACATCTACCCTTTAATTATTTTGTCTTAATAGTGATACATTTCGAAAACTAACCTAAGTTGCAACCTAACACTATTTTTGCCTGAACACTAGTGAAGATCCTCGCGTCATCCGAAGCGTTATCGCCAGTCAATCAAGATACTAATAAGAAGCTTTTCGATAAATTCCCTCCTGCTTCTTCTGCCCTGAATTATCCAAGTCCAACATTTTAAATTGCAGGGTAGTCTTATGGGTATCCGAAACAGAGGTCAGAAAAGTCATCCTCAGTTTCTCCAGCGGGTCTGGATCAGGAATTGACGGTATTCGGTCGCAACATTTAAAAGACCTATTAGGGATTGGTAACGGTGATGCTGAATCTCGCTTACTCACTGCACTAATCAATTTTTGTAATCTTTTTCTTGCAGGAAATACAAATGAAACAATTACCCCAATATTATATGGTGCTAATCTCTGCGCACTCCCCAAAAAATATGGAGGAATTCGTCCCATTGCAGTAGAAATGACTTTACGCAGATTCGCAGCGAAACTAGGGTTTTTAGCTATTCGTGAAGATTTTGCCACAAAATTAAGACCACGTCAGCTGGGATTTGGCACCAGGAGTGGCTGCGAAGCAATAGTTCGTTCAACTCGGACTTTCTTGGAACTTAACAAAGATATCAACAAAGTGTTACTGAAAATAGATTTTAAAAACGCGTTTAACTCGGTTCGCCGGAATAAACTTCTCTACAGTGTAAAGATTATGGCACCAACGCTTTTTCCGTTCATCTGGCAAGTCTACTCATAACCCTCTCTTCTTATTTTTGGTTCCTGGACAATTCCGTCGGAAACTGGTTGCCAACAAGGAAACCCGGGAGGTCCTGGACTTTTTTGCATGTCAATTCAGCCAGTTGTTGAGAATATGATTTCTAATTTGGTCATGTTCTACTTAGACGATGGCACATTAGGAGGTGATCCAAAAGATGTGCTCCATTACTTTTCAACGATCATTGCCGATTGTGAAAAGTTTGGTTTAGTCGTTAATCCTGCTAAATGCAAGTTATACTTTTCCGGAAAAATTGACCAATCTGTTTACCAATGCTTCGATAATTTATCACCGGGAATTAAATGTTTAACCGATGTAACTCTTCTTGGAGCTCCCATTACACAGGGATCGTGCGTAGCTGTGTATGATAATATCATTGAGATAGACCTTCTTCTTGACCGATTAAAGGAGCTCAAGAATCCTCATACCGCTTATTCCCTTCTACGTCACTGGTTTGTTGTGCCTAAGCTGACTTATTTGATAAGGCCATCATCTTGTTGGCTTTCCGATTCATTTGTTAGAGAAATGGATGTGAAAATTAAGTCAACTATGGAAACAATATACGATTGCATTTCTTCCTATACGTCTTGGGTAACTGGTGTCAGACGAATACATGATTTAATTTTACCCGCCTTCATATCTTCGGTTTATTGTGTCTGGAATCTCGTCAATTCGATGTTAAACTTACCTAATATAGATGAGCCCCAGGTTTCATTTATTAAGGAAGCAAAGGTAAATTGTTCAATACTAAATCCACAAATTCGTTCAGTCCAACTTTTGTGGGATAACATTAACTTGTCTTATCTAATGAAAGATATACAACAACAATCTAAAGCTCAGAAAGCAATTAGTCTGGTCCTAAAAAAAATCAGAATCCAACGCATGGCTGATAGCAATACCTTGGCGGACTGTAGGTACGCTTTTGGATAATAATTCATTCAGATTTTCGATTGAACTTCGGCTAAGCTGTAAATTATGTACACCACATACCTGTGTCTGTGGTGAAAAGGTAGATGATTATGGACTTCATGGCCTAAGAGGTACGAAAAGTGCTAGACGACACTACAGACATCAAGAAATCAATGATATCATTATGCGCAGTCTGAATTCTGTCAAAATCCCGAGCCGATTGGAGACACCTGGAATTTTTAGAGAAGACGGGAAACGAGATGATTGAATGACATTAATTTCTTGGGCAAATGGCCAATGCCTTTTATTTGATGCCGCTGTATCTGAAACGCGTGTCCCGTCATACATTGACATTTCTTCAAAGGAAGACGGTGTAGTAGCAAAGAACGTTGCTACTGCCTAGGAAGGGAAATATAGCTCGGTGCGAGATCATAATTCCATTTTTCTTCCATTCGATATGGAAACGCTGGGGTCCTGGTGCGATGACGCCTTTAATTTCATAAACAAACTAGGAGGATTGTTGGCTGTACATACTGGTGAATCAAGATCTCGTTCATACTTAACCCAACGGATTGGTATCACTATTCTAAGAGGAAATGCAATCTCGGCCATGGGAACTTTTCCTTACTCTGGATCCTTTTCGAATATTTTTTGTATATTATAAGTTTGTCGTTTTCAATTTGTATTTGTGGTATGTTGTTCCTAAATAAAAATTTATAAGGTTACAATTTCCACATACTTTCACGTTTGTTAATTGATTACCACTTTTACTGAAACTGCATTTAGAGCGCTTTGTACTTTTATCGGCGTTTTCATTTAATTTTTATTCTACTCGTGTGTTATAATTCATTTTGGCTGGAGTTCGGTTTAGAAAGACAAATATTTTTATGGGTCGTATATATATTTAGACTAGTTTTGGTCCTATGAGTTTAAAGACATACGACTTTTGTTTAGGAAATGACCCCTTAAAAAGTTATGGTCAATAAACTGTCCCATGTTAAGTCTATGGGAAAAAATTTAAATGACATTTCGGGTATATTTGTTAAGTCAGAATTTATTTTGCATTAAATTAAACTCTTGTTTAGATCCAGTTACACGTGTGCATACTCAAAGATGCGAAGGAAGCTGGCGCCCAGTTAAGGCTTTTTTTAAAACCCGCCATGTTCCGGAGGACCAGTTTGCTGATCACTTATGCGAATACCTCTGGCGCCGCTGGGATTATAAATATGCTAGAGATCCTTTCGAAGCTTTACTTCAGGCTATTCGCCATGAATATGGTGATTCACGTGCTTAATTAATTTTTCATTCATTCTTTTGCTTCATTCAAATTACATTCTTGAGTAAATTAAAAATTGTGATCCTCTCCTTGTTTTTGTTGTTTTTTAGGGGTTGGGTTGGGTTAGGTTAGGTTAGGTTTGGTTAGGTTAGATTAGGTTAGGTTACGTTAGGTTAGGTTAGGTTTTACGAAAAAATAAAATTTTTTGGTAGAAAAAAAAATTCCCATAGACTTAACATGGGTTAGTTTATTGACCATAATTTTTTAAAGGGTCGTTTCCTAAACAAAAGTCGTATGTCGTTAGACTCAGGGGACCAAGTCGAATCGAAATATATATATACGACCCCTAAAAATGTTTGTCTTTCTAAACCGAACTCTTACCTTCATTTTGAATTACAGGCATATTAATAAAGATCACATGTCAGAAATGCCAGCAATATCAACGATGTCACAAATGTCAGTAATTTCAGAAACGTCAAAGGTCAAAAGTCACAGATAAAAGAAAAGAATTTTCATTTTTGATTATATTTCGATTTTACTTATATGTGTTTTGGTTCATTATTTAACATTTTCCTTTAACACTGTCGTTTAAAATTTGACAATTAAAAAATGGTCATTCGAAACGGGCAACGTTTATCATGAGGCAGTTTGGTAGGGGGCTCTAAAACTGTTGAACAAGGTTTGAAAGTCAAGATTGCATCATAAGCATAAAATTCATCTAAACGTAAAGGTTTCAGCACGAAACGCCAAAATACTTAGCCGATTCATTAGTTAGAAGGTTATTTGAAGGCGAAAGGCGAAAACGCTTGGGCGATTCAATAATTAGAAAGTCGATTGCAGAGCGAAGTGCGAAAACGCTGGACAGTTGAATATATAGAAAAGGATTAGCGAAAAGAGGATATTGGCGAAAACGGGACATGCGCGAATAGGGGACATGGGCGAAAATGGAAAGGTGCTAAAAAGAAAAATGGGCGAAACGGTGACATGAGCAGGGGGGAGATACGTGTGAAAAGGGCAAACGGAAAGGGGCTTAGAGCGTAAAGGGGATCGGATGGCGAAAACGAAACAGGGGCGGAAATGAAATCGGAGCTAAAAAGGTACTGAGGCGAAAAGAGATTTGGAGCGAAAAGGGGATCGAGGTGTTCAAAGTAGTCCCGTAGGGACTGCAAAACCGCTTCTAGTTGTACTATAAAAAGCGAGCCTCTCAACTATGATTAAATAATAAATTTAATATATAAGCAGCTTATGACGGCTTCATATAGACAATACTCTGTTTAAACAAGCTTTGAAGTTCTTGAAAATTTATTTCGATTCGTACGTTGCGTTCGCGTCGTGTTTTTATTATTGAGAATGCAATGCGATAAAATGAAAGAACCTCAAGAAATTGTCGATGCAGCTTCTGCGGCGGTTATGTATCTCTAACCTGTAACGAATATATATTCTATAGCACCATGTTTGTAAGAATCGCTTCAGCATAAATTTATTCTGTAGTATTTAATTCTCGTATTTGATGTTATAATATCTAAAAGAAACAATTCTATATGAAAACAGGAAATCATGTTCACTTAAATAACTTAAATGCTTTGCACGGAGATATTTAATAATATTATAATTTTCAAGGAACGTATTTATATGGGGTCTAGTAGTTTGTGTTGTCTACCTTACAGGCGAATTCTTCCTCTTCATTCAGTGGAATTAGGATAGCGCGTGCGTGTACTGGTCACGGGAATGCGTCACGCACATAAGGTGTCGTACTAACGAGGTCGGCCATTGTTTTCCTAAATGTAGTCGAGTTGGCAGTGTTTTCTTGACAAGGATGAATCTCCAGGCCTTGCAGAAGTGGGGCCTCCGGATCGGCGTGGGATGGTTATAATAGGGGGGCGAGTCGCCTTGGGACACAGTGCGAAGCGCCAAGCTCCTGTGACACCGGCAAGGCAATGAAACGCGCCGCCTCTTGAATTGTTGTGTTAGGATTTGTTAACGCGTATGACAGAATGGAGAATTAAAATGATGGACTAGAATGTAGGAAAAGTATTTTTAAATGTTGCAATAACACTATGATATGGTAGGACGGTGTTATATTTGAATCCAAGGTTGGAAAGCTGTTCATTTATCAGGGCAACTACAGCTGTTGTTTAATGTTTCGTTACAACAATTTGATGAGCAGATTTCGAAGCATGTACGTCGACGTTTAATAATTAGATATAAAAACATCAACACCTACAGGTATCAAACCTTCTTTTTTGCTTTGTTTGTGAGAATTCGTGAATGCTTACATAAATAATTCTCAAGGTGTAACAAAATTTTTGTTACATTTTATATCTATAAAGAAAAAACAGTTCTAACTGTTATTATTTTGCGAATCCGTCATTTAGCGTGTAATCATTAATTAATTTAATGTACTATAAAGAAGAACAACTTTTTCCGTTTATGTTATTTTTACCTATAAGGAGTATTTAACAGAGACTTCTATACTTTCAATATCAAGAATACCTTGAGCGTAACTTGTGTTACATAAATTACAGGCGTTCTGGCGTCCACTAGGGCATTTGTTAAACATAACGCCTGCGCGAAAATGACGCGAAGGCTATTGGGATTGACAAATAAAGAATACGGCCATCTTGCAAGCAACCGCGGGTACGTAGACTTCACTGCCAAACATGGTGAATTCCGCTTGTAAGTGGGAGCTAAGGATAGCTCTAGAGGAATGGTAGGGCTGCTTGATTGTCGCGTGGAGGCTTCCCGAGTAAGCCGCCCAGTCAACTCAAAGCAACAACTACAACACGTGGTGAGAAATCCATTGGTGGTAAGGACGGTGTAATTAATTAGCCGTGTTTAATACTAATACTTGATTCAATCCCTTTAGCAAAATTTGAGGAACACGCTAAACAATGGAATTAGATTTTGGTCGAGTATTGTCAAATTAATTATTTTAAAGCGTCCGAGGAATTATGGTTAATGCAGGCATGTTTGGTATCTTTCGGAATTTCAAACAGATGGAAAGTAAAGTGTCCGAGCTCATCTATTACATTCGTCAACATCGCAGCTGTAAAACTAAATCTACCAGGTACTTATAAACCTTTTTGCTGAAAATCAATTTCGTGTGCTAGTTAAGGTTAAAGCTTTAATTTACTATTTACAAAATCATGGGAAATCTTCGTTAAATAACGTAAATTTCAAGTTTGTTTGCTAAATGTGTTTATGCTTATATACCACGTAAAAATTTAGTTTGGAAGTATAACCTAAAATTTAATAAGTCAAATATTTTTCATTCGGAACTAAATTGCTTTATAAGAGAAATTTTTTTTAATCTTTAGATGCTTTAAAAGTTGTTATTCAAAGTGCTTTTATGATGCACATGTCAGGTGATAAAAAATATGTATAAAGTCCACCTTTGGATGAAAGGTGTTTTCTAGTAATTTGTTGTAATTAGTAGAAGAACTAAGCTGTTTTTGACATATGTTAATCTGAGTTTATTATTTTCATGCTTAAACCATATGAACTGTTTATGTAACAAGTTCCTTAGATAAAAATCTTGTAAGCCAGAACAGATCTGTTTTATGGATGTTTAAGAGACTAAACTGTATTAACTAACTTATAAATGCTAATACCTCTCTATGTAGAGAAGTATATTCAGAAACTTCTGTAACTTATTTAATGTTGATTATTTTGATTATAGAGGAACACTCTAAGAAAGTTTTAAAGTTTATATATTGATTAATGAAATTTATTTACAAGTAATTTTGCAACAAAAGAGAATCATATTTAGATTAAATTTTGAATTGATACCGTTGTTTTTTTTTATTTCACTTATTGAACTTAACATTGGTCAAATTAGATCAGCAAAATTTTGATTGTGGAAAAAGTTGATACAGCATCAGTTAATAGTAATGGAATAAGTAATTTCCAGTAGAGTATTTTCTCATAGGTAAGGTGTTATTAAGGTTTTGAATTCAGGCTAATCGATCTATAAAGATCGAAATATTTTGTTGTTGTAAGACACAAACGGTGTCTTATATTTTATTTTTTTGTGTGACATCTTCTTACAGGTCCGACATCGCGGAAGCTAGAGCAGAGGTTTCCAGAGGTATTGTATATTGAGGTTTGTAAGTTTTTTTTTGATAATCATAATATCCTATAGGTTTCTGCGTCTTCCTGTAGGGTACTTTAGTTTTGCTTGTTGCCTATATAGATGCAGTGGCGTCCATTTATTTTTTTGTTCCCGTTTGTAGTCGAGCCCACCATATACCCACGCCCAAACTCATTGCTCACCCTTGGGGTAATTCCCAGACTAGACCGCGAATATTGTAAAGAAGGGCTTAACCCTAATTAACATCTCACTAGCGCCCAACCAACGTGAGGCGTATCAAAAAACACATTTCAAAGGATCGTTTGGTTAAGTTAAATTTTGTATGTATAGAACAGCGTGTGAGAAAATAGCCACGAATTGCTACAGTAATAGTTTTGTAAAATTTGCATAAATCCACTTGCTAACAATATGATATTTCAAAGTCCATTTCTTGCTTTTTAGAAAATTTATTTACAGATGTTAAAATTTCAATAAGCTTCTAATACCTGAATTAAATGAAAAGTTGTTTGTCTAAGTTAACTACATGTGATTCAATTTTTTTAAGAAATAATTTATGAGACACATATGTGAACCAATAATCAGATCTGAACACTTGGTGCCAAAACTTGTTTTAAAATATTATTAACTTAAGGTCCTGTTATGTCAAAGACAGATGTATTGAAAACCCAATTTTATTAGTTCATTTTGTAAACATATTTAAAGAAAAAATTCCAGAAAGAGAAACTATATTAAATTTCATTTTTAGACTCAAGTTTTTTATTCTATGCATAATTAAATTTACTAAATTTTTAAAGTAAATAAGTTTGTTGAACAATGAAATTATACGAATGCTGAAGTAATTTAAAAAGCACAGATATGCTACAACTGGTTTGTTCTAAGTATTCACTGTTGATTTAAATATCTTTGGTGTGGTAAACTTAACATTATCCACCTGTAATTATTAGTATGTTTTTTTATTGGGAGGCACAAACTGTGTCTTTCTAATAGAGAATTTGTTGTGTTTTTTTTCAGGTTCATCGAGATCGTAGAGGTCGTAAGTATGTTCCAGAGGTTTCCAGATACATTAGTTCAGTAAGTTGTAAGTTTTTTTATTGTGTTCACATCCCGTGAGTTTCTGTATCTTCTCATAGGAGTAATGAATCTTTAGTGTAACCGTTCATACAGATACAGTGGCGCTCAACCCATTTTCCTTTTGTTAGTTTATTGTAGAGTTTAGACCATCCCCACACCCTTTCTCATTGCTCACCCTTGGGGTAATTCCCAGACTTAGCCGCGAATAATTAAAGCTTCTCTTATATCCAACTAGTGCAAGTAAAAGAAAAAAAATTGTTTCACTAACGCCCAAACAACGTGAGGCGTGCATTAGTAAAAGAGAAGAAAAAAATTTTGTTTTAAACCTGCTGAATCAAGAAAGTTATACGATGCAGCTTGCAACTGCTTTAAAGAATGGTTAGTTGTAAATATGAATAGAGAATGAGTTTTCGTTTGTGACTTCCTTTTAAACTGCTAAAATTATGAAAACTCCCTTGGGAGTGTTTTCCTTATTATTTCCCTAGGGAGAATATGACGTACTTCTGTCACGATTGTGACACCAGAGAAACTGATTTTTACTCCTGGTCGTGAAAAATTTATTTTAAGTAGATCCTTTCAGCGCGGTATTGCTTTCTACCCCTGTAATATATCAAGAAAACTGACAGCAGTGTTCGTTGTATTATACTACAGACGTCATTGAACGCCGTATCATAACTTATTACCAATTCAGAGCAAGCAAATTCCCGTGGTTAATAGACAACGACATAAGCGTTCCACACAAACCATTTTATTTACACATTAAATAGACTCTAGTTGTTTTTATATACAAAATGTATTTACCTGCAAGGGGTAAAGCGCCCGCTGTTTATTAAATCTTCTTCCAGGAGTAAAATTGGCTGCACATATCATAGCCGTAATGGTGCAGATCGCTACAACCCTGAAAAATAAAACAAATTAATTTATTGCTTTTTAAGTATGTGTATAATTATCTTGGTAAATATGCGCGTTCAATCAATCATAATTAAGTCAAAAAATAGTTAGAAATAGTAGATCGTTTCAATATAGCTCTGACCGTAATTCACTTAACAAGTGTTCAATGAAAAACTATAGTTCAGATGAAGAATCTGTTTATTATGACAAACATAAAAGGGTTAAAAATCCGCATCAGCGTAAAACGGATGATAGATTAAAAAAACAAAGACTTTCGGATGCCAGCTATTTTGCAGATAAACCCCATTCACCTGTTAATAGAAGATATACAGAAAATCCAGATCCAGAAATATTGGATAATTATGACTTCTTCTATAAAACTACCAAGAGCTTATTGGTTTTGTTTCAAATTATGGGTGTGATGCCAATTGAAAGATCTGGAGTCGCCTTAACAACTTTTAGGTAAACATGCTTATAGTATGCGGAAAACCAAGTTTAGTGATGCAATAATGATCGACATGCAGAGTTGCAGGTTCAGTATTAGGGACAATTAAACGATTTATTTATTAAACTACAATTATTTAGTTTTGTTTTATTATTTAATTATAATTACACACAGACGACGACGATAATTTACATGTTGACGCCGAGGCTGCCCTGCGTCCTGAATTCCTTTTCTGCTTGCTAGCCTACATTTTAACAGCGTATAATACATTACTCTCGATTACTATTAATTCTATTTCGACATTGCACTTCTTTTATATATATATATATATATATATATATATATATATATATATTGCTATGATAATACGGTTATTTGAGGTAATATAAGATCACAAGAAAGAAATACCTCATGTAAATAACATAAAAAACACGAAAAACAAACATTTAAACCCAAAAATGTACATAATTCATTCATTACAGAAAAGCAAATACAAATCACTCTGTATAAAATCAATAAGCAGCTATAATTAATTAAAGGAAGCCCATTCCGTAATAATTTCACTACATCATTAAAATAAATAATTGCACAAGCAATTCAATCATCTTAGAACATTTGAAACCCTTCTAAAGCTCAAAATAAATACAAATTCGACATATTTGAAGAAAAAAACCTTGAAATGAAATTTCTTTCAATCTAAACATGTTTGCGTAAAGAAAGTATTAATGCGTGTAATTTGTACCAGTTTGTAATAATCAAGCACTCAAAACAAGCATATTTAAATAGTATGGATATTAGAGGCGACGGTAATACGTGCGATATAAAACGTACACAAAATAATATTTGTTAATCAAATTCCACTAGGAAGTTCAGATATACGTGCAATTCAAAACGTACAAAAATTGCCAGATTCAATAAAACCAGCATATGTAAATAAAGTATAGATATTTGAGGCGATGGAGTACGTGCGGTTTGAAACCTATATAAAATGTCATACTTACTAAAGCAAACATATGTAAATAAAATATGGCTATTGAAGCGACGGAGCACGTGCGATTTACAAAGTATACAAATACTATTTGTTAATGAAATCCCTTTAAAAAATGGCGGTATACATGCCATTCACAACGTACATATTAGATTTGCTAAAATCCAACACCTTGCAGATAAGTAGTTGAAACGCCTTTTCTACGGACGAACAACTGATAGCGTTCGGTAATCCAATGAGAACGCGTGGTACATTCTGGAATGAACTTGTTTCTCTGAAACTAACGTAACAGATAAAGTAGCATCATTTAATAATTCACGCGCCAACTGTGTTAGTTGAAAGAAAATTATTGCGTGAATAAAATCTAGAGAAAGAATTTATAATTTCAAGTGATAGGAACAGTAAAGTGTGCGTTGAAATAAATTTATATAGAATTTTTCCGTTGATACAAACTTAAGTCTAGAAATGGTTAATATAAATAAAATCTTTGCAATTTATTAATTTCGGGCTCCAAGTAATACTACAAATTACAGGTAAACGACAATAAGTAATGCCCTAAGTCACTGGTTAGTCCAAATTACGATGTTAATACACTACTTCAATGGTTAAATATTCTAATGGTTAAAATACTCTAAATACTGATGTTAATACTTCAAATCATTGGACAAACGACTTCAAGTTGCTGGTTAATATTTCAAAGTACTGGGTTAACACACTAAGTTGGGTCAGGAAGCTACAGCAAGAAGAAACAGTAGAAATATAAAGTCAGAATTATTTATACAATTTACACCATGTTGCATTTATAATCTTGCATAATTTGTGTATTCAAAAGTGAGCTTGAAAGTTGCGTGTGATTAAAATAATTTTGGTTAAATGGTCAATAAAAATTTGATTAGTTCGTAAAACTAGGTTTAAAAAAGGGGACATTTCTTTGGACGTTCAACAAAACTATTCGTGGTAAGATACAATTTTTTTTGCTGGCTTTAATTGCTATAAAAAGGTGTAAAAAGATACAATCTTCGTAAAGAGTTAATTCGATAGGAATATTTATTGTAATTTTGATTTAAAAGTTCTATAAAAGGCAAATGATATTAAAAAGGGCGTAATTTTATATAGTTCATTATATAACTTTTGGTAAATTAGTTTGTCCTATTCGGAGGTATCAAGTGTTGGAGAGGAGTGAGTAAAAATTCTTTGTTATCTTATCGTCGTTCACTCTGTGCGGGTATCATTGAGCTAGTCGAGGCATAAATTTAATTTTGTTAATTTTAAATTATTTTAAAGGCACAGAGAGGTGGCCACCAGCAGGCAATTGATCGTTGTACATCTGCTGAAGGGCGATATCGTAGCAATAAATTTATATATATATATATATATATATATATATATATTGCAATATACATAAACAAGAATTGTAATTATCGTTCTCCGACGTTGGGCTGTCTTATTAATGTTGCAATAGTTTCCCTCCAGGAACTTGACTGGATTTTATCTTGAACCAACCTTGTCGACCAATAACAAAATTTGATACGTTACCGCCTTACTTGTTATCAATTTCGTATTCAACTTATAGCTTCTCCTTGATTGTTTAAATTATCAAATTACTCCCAATAACTTTATCTTATGACCTCGACTAGCATTTATTTAGAATTATAAAATTCAGTTAATTCGATTCTATACATTGAAACAAATATTATGTACAGTTTTTGTAAATTATTTAAAATACACTTTTCAATTAATTAATGTTGTACATCTCATTTATTAAAAATCATATACTTTTTAATCAAACCCAAAGCCACAAAAAAAACCTATTATTTTTATAAAAAACGAAGTGTGGAACGTTCAAAACCTCTTATCATATCACGCACTTTATACGTATGCAAGTCCTCTTTTTGTTGACTTTTTCACATTCATTTATATTAAGCAAATTTAATATTCAAATAAAAAAATAGAAAAATAATGTCTTATAACTAAAAATCTAACCTGGTCTATTTTCTTCGCATTGACGCATCCATAATCAGCTAATATTTCCCATGCATTAAGCCATCCATTTGAATAAAAATTATTTTCCCCCAATTCAGGATTATTACATGCCCATTCGAAATATTGTCTATCCACACGCTTGAATCATTGCATTTAAATTATTGCCATCACCCTCTGGACTACCATTATTAACTTATACTTATGTACCCCAATTTAGTGTCATCTCATTCAGACTTATTCCTTCTTATCAATTTCCCCAAACTTAGAATTGGATTATCATCCTCCGGACTCGGAAATCGTAGTTTATTTTCCCCGGACTTAGAAATTGTATTTTTATTCTCCACGGACTCAGAAATTGTATTATTATTCCCCCAGGACTCGGAAGCCCTATTATTATTGTACTTTAGTTTAAATAAATTCCAAAAATCTACTTACGTTTAATTGGCAATCGTAATTTTCATCTTCGCACTTATACAATTTTTCACTTTATATTATTATTAAGTATCTCACTTTGTCTCAGAGTGGCGCTCTTCAGCTTTTGTTGAGTTGAAAACTGATTTCGTTATCACTGTGCCTATTAATATATCATTTACCTCCTACTCCGTCAGTGGGTATGGTCTACAAACTCGTCGCTCATTTTCACCAATCAAATCTTTGCATTTAAAGGAGTTTCTTATGTAATTTTCTATGCTTTCAAATAATTGTGGCCTGCTCGCAGCTGTCTTGTTATCAAACATGCGGTGTTTTGACGAATCTAATCGCTTTTCCATAAACAACTGATGCAATTCGACTTTTAATTTTCATATATGCATGTTATTTACGCAATTTTTCATCTCCTTTCTTTATCAAAGTTCTTAACTACTTGTACGCATTCACATTATGCTTCTCGAAGCTCTATTTCTTATCTCCGTATTAGCCTAATTGTTTGGAACTCTTTTGAATGCGTGTTTAATTACACTTTATTATGTTTACTTATAAAATACGCGTGCTTCCACTAAAAAATATCATTATTTGCCTTACCTAAATTAACTAAAACTCTATCTACAGGGTGTTAAATATTTACTATTTACTTAATGCATGTCTTCCTTGTTTCTACGCTAACTATGCGTCTTCCTGTGTGTATTTGCGTCGCTTAAAACTACTTATACTTTATATACAGGGTGTTGACTGCTTACTATTTACAAACTATCTCCATTTCTCAATTCTTTACTAAATAAATGCAGTTTTCTGCTGCCTATGGTAATTTCTCATTTCTAAACGACCTTTACTATCAAGTACACCCTTAAACAACCCCTTATCACAGCAATATATATATATATATATATATATATATATATATATATTGCTGTGATAAGCTACTCCCGTTTTAAAATTTTGTACCAAAACCGCTTGTTAGTAACATTTTAAATATAAATCAATGGTATAGTATATCAAATCGCTGTAATTCTGTCTCAACCATTCAAATTTAAGAGTTTTTCAAATTTGAGTAACCCTATGCAACCTTAAAGCTAATTTCAAACTTTCTAAAAATTCAACGTATGAAGCAGTTTTTCAATATTCTTGCACATATTTTTCGCAGCTTAATTATTATTTAGTCTAATTTGCTTTAAATGAAGAAATCGAATTGGCTAGGTTCAAATCAATGTTTCACTCATTGCCGACTCATTAGTTTGAATAATTTGTCTCTCATTTGCGAATACAAATCAATTATAAGCTTATCAACGTCGTCCACTGTCCTCGCTATAATTACCAATACGAGGTCAGTTTTGTAAATTCTTTGTAAGTGAACCTCCTTCGGATATTTACTTTGATCAAGAGAATAATAAATTCATGAGTGCTACCACCTTAAACCTAAGAATAAAAAACAAGATAGTTTAATACATTTATTAATAATTTTTGCTGATGTTGATTCAAATAAGACAAACTTTATCAAGAAATATTATATTTTATTAAAAATATATACATGCATTGATAACATCTATAAACCGCTGTGATAACCAGAGTCTAGTGAATCTGGGATAGCCAAATCTCTGAACATTTGCGTAGGTGATCGCCTCGCAGTCGCATCTTCTATGTACTGGATGGTGTGGCATTTAATAATTTTCAACACTGTCAAGTAATTTAAATTGCTGCAATCATTAAACCTTCCTCTAATAACGTTTAAACTCTTTTTTCGTCGTCGTATTTCCACTTACATTTTTTATATCATCTACAAATTTTTCGTAAAAATCTGGAAAGTTTCTACACCTCAACTCCTCGATTTTATAACAGATTGATTCTCTCAAATTTAATAGCTTGATGCACTCGTACTCAAATAACACAATAACATTCCGGTCTTTCGTAATATCCATACTATATAAATTTTCTTCTTGAAATTTATTCGCCAGCCATACACTTCTATTGGATGCTTCGGCAATCAGTTTCAATTTGAATTCACGATCCAATTGTAATTCTAAAACATCTCCACAAGAAAAACCATTCAATCTTACATTTGCTGTTTCTTGGGTAGTGTATGATTCTAATTTCCAATTGAAAATTGCAAAACTCTCTCCATTTAAAGTAGTCCATTTTTATAGTATAATTTTGACACATTCCACTATTACAAATAATTTGTACGACTGGTTACAGACCACCGTATAAATCAAAACCAACTTCCACGTTATGATGGTGAAAATTTGATGTAAATTCACATAGCGCATTGGTGGGCTTACCTACTAGTTTGTCGATACCTAATGGCACTCTTACATCACTTGTAACGTCGACACCAGACAAATCCATCTTTAACTTGTAATTTTGATCAACTCAACGATACTTTGACAACTAATGCTCTGGAACATGGCTCCCTCATCTTTTATGCTGACGGCCAAACGCGCACAGTTCCTTATTATGCTAATTTCGTGTTATATGCAAGTCTTGACAGGAAAAGTGACGCTTATAATTGTTTTATAGTAGGTTTTACCTGTTTGTATTTAACCATCAATAACAATTTTAGAATTTTTATAAAAATTACTCTTAGCGATATTTTAAATATAACTCCGTCGTGCAAGATATCAATTATTGTGCTTTCCTCAGCTTCTCAAATCATTTAGAATTTTTCAAATCGAACTACCCCTTACCGATTTACAGATCAACCTTTTACAAACCATACGGTACTTAATCTATTTCTAAACAGTATTGCGCTGTCTTTTGAGATAAACCCATCATGTAACCTATCAAATTAGTATAGAAGTTCCTGGGGAATCGAAATCAATTCTCACGTCTTTTAAAATTAGCTCCAACAAAAATCCGCATAATGTTCTAATATTCAAAAACATAACAGCAAAACACCTCTACACTTTTTATTTAGGTTTAACTCTATAAGAGAGTAAAACTCAAAAAATATTTATTAATATCCAGGATTGTTGAAATTTTCGATTAGTACATCAACATTCACATAATTAAACCACAAGGTTAAATATATATTAATTCTGTACGGTGGGTTAGAAAGCAGTTCAAAAATCTATTTTAAATGTAGTTTAAAATAAGACGTATTTTCTAAATAAATTCAGTGAAATGTATGCTCCTCAGCATTGCGTTGTTTTGTTAGAGACGTCTGACTATTAATTGTGAGGTGCTTTCGTACAATTCTAGTTAATATATGAGAATACGCATTCAAATAATTTAATTTAAATTAAGTAAGTGTAAGGACAAATTATCTCTCAATGTGTATAAATACGCGGAAAATGATACCAAAAGTTCATTTTGAATTTATTTTTGAAAAACGTAAAGTCGTTCAAAGTGTAATAGTGTTGCAGAATTTTCCACCTTTGAAAATTTCGGAGTAAGACGACATTTTGAAACTTGCATGTTTAAACTGTGATTTTCTATTGTTATTCAATAACTTTACCTGCAAGATACCTTTTATATTATCCGCTTAAGGTTAACGCTACAACATTATTGCTCGCATTTTCATTAAGTCAACGTTTTAATAATATATTTTAATATTCACTGTGTCAGAACAATCGACAAAAAGAAGAGTAAGTCGTAGTTTGAATTTCAACCTGTAAAAGTAAAAAAAATAAATATTTACGTGTATAATTCAAAAACTGTTAATCATTAATTATTTTGACCTTTACTAAATTATCTATGCAGCATCATTGACTAATTACACTTACGTACGGGGTAATAAAAGTTTGTAAATGCATATATTTTTCTAGAGATGTTTCATTTTATTTTCGTAAATTCCACAGCATAATTTCTGTAGACCTAACTAGGCAAGGAAAAGGAAAGTAAGGTGGTAATTTCATATTTTCTATGAATCACAGCAAAATCGGTGAAGACCTACGCAAGGCAGGCACCACGGCAATATATATATATATATATATATATATATATATATATATATAGAGAAAAGAACAAATTATTTACGCGCAAAATTTATTTAATTCATTTAGGGAGAACGAACAAGTAGTGACGTATTTTTATAATTAATGATTGAAAGGTTAAAAGTACATAAAGAAAAACAGTTTTAAGACAAATAGAATACGCATAATTAATTATAATTAATTTTAATTCAACACGTAAAAGCATAAGAAAACCCACTAGGAAAGAAAATCAATAATTCCAAGGCAAAAGTTCGTGGTAACAAACAAACGTCAGCTTTATCTGATACGACGAAATATAAAATCTAAGAATTGTTGTGGTAAACGGTCGATAATTAACGAACACCTGCGTTTTTAAAAAAGGTTACATTCGTCGAAATTATGAGCATATTAAGACAGGACTTCATAGAAAATATTTTCAACCGTCAGTTTAGTTTGAACAACAAGCTAACAAAGTCCTTAAAGAGCAAGGAAGATGCACGATCAGTAATATACTACAGATAGAGACAGAAATAAAAGCGTTGATATTGAAAACGCACGTACTAATACATGTGGAGTGGAGATGAGCTGTCAGCAATATCGATTTTCTATAACTTAAGTGGGGTTTTGAACGCGACAGCAGACATGCATCAGTCAGAGATAAAGATAGTACAGGCGGAGTTTTATGACGACAGAGTATATTATCATTGGTTAAAAACCGACAGTTTTCCAAACGTAGACAAACGCGACAGGTGGGAGCGATTTCGGATACGTACGGTACGTAGACGGAGTAAATTTCAGGACTTTTCAACACGGTTGTATCAAAATTTGTAGAATCTAAATTTGAAAATAAGCTTTTCACGTGAAGTGTGTTCGGGGGTAGCATTTTGAACTAATATAAATACTGAACGGAAATTATTAAGGGCCTCTTTGTATTCTCGTCGCTTTTATACTACTTGACTACGATAGACCAACATTCTAGTAGAGTTTTTGTTATGTGAATATTAGATATGTTAATACTACAGTAAATATAGTGCTGGCACGTGTAAAATTATTAGTAGTAGCCTTCTATTTATTAACGCGAAATACGAGTAGTGTATATTAAACTAATAGAGGTCTGGCTACTACTATACTAAGCTAGAAAATCAATAAATGGAAGTATAATATATGTGGGGTAAGCATCACAAACAACCAGAATTGTATGCTGTTATGGAATGGTATTTTGAAACGAGGCGCTTCGCTCGCAATTGGGGTTGTCTGTGAATAGCCAAGTATCACAACACATGGTCACGAAGCCAAGGGGTTCTGGTGATCGTCGTCGAAGGAATGGAAGCCTGAAGCATTCTCCAGGTAATTTATTTCAAATTTCTGTTGTCTGATAAACTTTTGTAAAATTTTGGTGCTGAGTGAGTGATTTTTGTGGTTTATTTATGGTTATATAAACTTATTGGAAAAGATACATGTACTGGACAATTGATTGGGGTTTAAATATTGAAAAAAAGGTGTATTTAAAACTTACTAAATTTTATTCTGAATATAAATTAGATTGTAAAGGGTAAACGGGTCTATAACTTTTGTATGAATTTATGCAAGGTAAAAGACATATACTAAATAAACTGGGTTATTATGAGCTCACCATACTCCAGTGTACAGTCAATGTAGGGTAATATGTGGGGCCCATCTACTCATATCTCATTAAATTTGTTTGCAAACAAGTAGAAAATCAAGGACTTTAAAAACATAACACATTTTGAGTTTGTAATTATTGTGCCAAACATGTGAATAATTTGTCTGTAAATAAAAGATTGGATGATTGTTGTATTATTTGGTGATTTTATTGAATGATGTGCGAGTGTGAAGGAAGAATGGTTGTATATTTAGGTATCCGAGAAGAGGCACAGCTGAGCTAGCCAGAAAAATGGAAATATTTGCGTTTAAAATTATTGATTTTTCTATACATGCAAGCTCCCTTTTTGCTTCCATGCGTTTGATTTAAAATTATTATAATTCCGTATGCGTATCCTTGAGTTTTTATGTACTCAAAAGCTTCTTCCCGTATGCAATTTTAACATCCCAATTTAAAAATAGAAAAATATCTTAATAACCGTCCGTTTTCATTATATAAATTGGTTAATTTGGCGCGTAAATAATTTGCTCCTATTTCCTATATACACAGTGTTTAAAATTTTATTTTATTAGAGTAATTACAAAGATATTTTTGCAGGCTTTCAGGAAAATTAAATTTGGTGAATGTGTATAATTTATTCAGGGGCTAATTTTTGAATTAACATAAAACTGTACATATTATCAATCAATATACTGTGTAATTTTGCATTGCTTCGTTTAAATTATTTCAACAGAACAAAAGAAAGAGGAAAATCACAGCAATATTAATTGCGCTCGAATCGTGGGGCAGATCACAGCAATAATAAGGGCGCACCAATCGTGGGGCTTGTAAAGGAGATTTCACAGCAATATTAAAGGTACGTCCAATCGTGGGGCATTTCACAGCAATAATAATAACGCCCAATCGTAAGGGCGATATCACAGCAATAATTAATCGACGTCCAATCGTGAGGCATTTCATAGCAAAATTAATGACGAGATCACAGCAATAGATTTTGCTATGATAATAACGCTATTTAAGGTCATATAAGGTCACAAAGGAGGAACACCTCGTGTAATTATCATAAAAACCACTAAAACCGCAAACATTTGAATCATAAAATGTACATAATTCACTCATAATGCAAAAGCATAACAAGCTACAATCAATTAAAGAAAGCTCATTCCGTAGTAACTTCACCACATTCATTAAAATTAATAATTACGGAAGCAATCCAAACATTTTTAGAACATTTAAACCATTCTTAAGATTAAAAACAAATACAAATTTCACATATTTGAAGAAAAATAACTGTGAAATGAAATTTCTTTCACTCTAAACGCAGTTGCGTAAAGAAGTCAATAACGCGTGTAATTTATACCAGTTTGTCTAGATAAACATCTAAAAACAAGTATAATAGATAAAGTATGGATATTAGAGGCGACGAAATACGTGCAATTTAGAACGTACCCGAAATACTATTTGTTAAACAAATCCCGCTTGAATTTTCAGAAATACGTGCAGTTTAGAATGTAAATAAAATACCAAACTTAATAACATAAGCATATGTAGATAAAGTATGGATATTGAAGCGAAGGAGTACGTGCGATTTACAATGTACATGAAATACCATTTGTGAATAAAGTCCATCTAGAAAATTGCGGTATACGTGCAATTCACAACGTACATATTATACCCGCTAAAATCTGTTTTGTATTCTTTCGTATGAAAGAAAATTGCTTTTGAATGTATATGTTTTTTAAAATTGCTGTGTTTGACTGCATCTTATAAATTACATAATTTCCATTGAGCTAGCCGGGTAAAGAAAAGTTAGAAAAGAAGGACAATTTACTGTACCATGTCACAGCACGCTTTTAGCAACTACTCAAAAAAAAATGGTAACACAGCAAATTTAGTGGCACACCAACGTAAGGCCTTATCACAGCAAATTTAGCGACGCTCAGCGCGAGGCGTTATCACAACAATATATATACTTAAGGTAGGAAACACCGTCATTATAGAACGCTGATAACTATTATCTATTACATGGTATTGCAATTGTAATATGCATTACAATATTTCCGTTCTACACAAGTCTCAGAATGTGGAGGGATATTTGTACGAGGTTAGAACTGAATAAATACAAATATGTTTGTATTACATCAGTGAGAAACATCGCATATTTTTAGTTTAGTTTGTTAATTATTACATTTAGTTTCAATGGTCAAAAAATGTCTTATTTTTAAACTGATTGACAAATTTTGTTTATGATATTCGAAAAGATATTGCATATTTAAAAAAAGAATAAAATTTAATGAGTAAAAAACGATGAATGTTTAAATGCGATTTTGAAGGGATTTCATTACAATATAGATATAATGTCTTTTTTTAAGTCCGATCGATCGTGAAATTAAAACCACGGTGAAAATTCGAGGACACTGCGCAGATGTGTTGCGCAGTGTTCTAACATTTATGATCGCTTTAAACGTGTTTTTGTAAAAAAATGTTTAAAATAGTAATTAATTTTTTTTTGTAATATTGGAAAAAGCCATTAAAGAAACTTACGGCATATGCATTCGTTTCAGGCAAATCTAAAATTGTTTTTTGTTTTATTTGTTAACGATAATATAGTATTTCAAATTCACTACAAAAGAACATTTTTTTCACTTGCTTTTATTAATTCTGAAACTCATTTCAGGTGGACTTCCAAAACTGCCATTTACGCATACATTATTTTTGGAGCGGAAACATTCTTTGTTACAACTATCTTCAAAGAGCGCCTGACTTTAATACTGCAGGGCGGTAAAAGGTTTGATGAGTATATTTATGGCATTATTTTCTTGAGTATCTTAATTCCACATTTTTTACTGCCAATATTAGCATGGACAAATGGAACCGAAGTAGCAAAGTTTAAAAATATGTGGACAAAGTTTCAGGTATAACATTCACATTCTCTCTAATGACTTTCGAGTCATCATATATATGTAAACATTACACAGCGCATTTTAAATTGTCTCATACAAATTAAGATGGAAAAATGATCATTTGTAGCTTGTTACACTCGGACAACGGCTATACCGCGCAAATGTTATACTCGCGATATAATTCCCGCCAATTGTAACTTATACCACACAGGTTTTAAAAGTGATGCAACCGCTTTTTAAGTCAATTTCAAGCACAGTTTAAAACAAAACAAAGTACTTACATTCTCGGGGTCCCACGATGTTTTGCAGGATGGGTTCAATTCACGCCATGTTGAATCAGATTTCCCTCCGTTCTTCCTGTGTCTTCTATGCTCGTAGGGGAACGACAGGATTAGGTACAGGTACACACAGGCAAAAAGTAGAAGAAACCTACATCCCTAAAAAGCAAAAACACACGACACAGATAGATGTTGCTTCGTCGAGGGCTCGTAACTTAATGGCGTCTTATAACACTACGCGCGCACTCCGCATCCTTTTGCGCAGACGAGGCTGTCAGGGACCACGGAAATTGACAATCATTTAAAAATACGCGGCAATTTATTTACATATTAAATCTAACGTGATGCATGCCAGTTGGCATGTAACAAGCTCATTCGTGCCTGGCCCATCTACTTTGCTTTATAATATACTGTTTATCGAGTTTACTGTGTGATATTGTTTTATCGCCTTACCACACTAGAAACGCAAGGTAAAAAAAAATTACGTGCTTGCTGGCCACGTACACTAAACCATTCAGCGAAAATGTGGCCACAACCTGTAACCTTATGATACACGTTAACGCAATAGTAAACTTTATCGATAATAGTCCAATTGCGAATGCACAAATTTTAGGCCTATACTGATGTTGTGGCGAGTCTTGGGCCACAAAAGTAATTAAAATTAAGAGCAAGAATATTGTTAATTTTTTTAACTTGTTTGCTGTTTTTAATTTGTGTGCGAGTCGCCTGAAAAGTTGTGTTCTAACAGAACTTAAACATCATTAACAGTTTTTTGACATGTATGCATAAAAGCATGACAAGTGGGAAAATTATTTAGAACTAATAGCAAAATGCACCACTAGTCATTCCCTAAGATTGGAAAAAGTAAAAAACACAAACAATAAATGTTAAAACTAAAGTTTATAACTCTAAATGTGTCGGTAGACTGGTAGTCGCCGTAACAGTCTTCCTCACGGTAGTAGAGTATGATAACTTGAACTACCCACTAGTATTTCTTTACATCAAGACCGCTACTGGACTCACACATATCCCATCAAGAGTTTCCATGGTAGCTTGTAAAAAATGTCTACTTAGTCTAACGTTAAGGTTTATTACAATGCTTTTTTTTCAAGTGTTACGAGTCAGCTTCTCATCAACTATTATAACTACATCACTTTCTTTTAGGGGTTCAATTTTATGAAACCATTTAGTTCGCCTGGTTGGGCCAGGCAAATATTCTAGAATCTAACGTTTGTAAAGTGAGTTGGTCAACGCTTGTGCTATTTACCAATTTTTTCGTAGGATTAAGTGATCATCGATAAATTCCCCATTCGGTTTCTGCCCATTCGAACTGCCAAGCAAGACGTGGCTTAATGTAAGTACCTACTTCATCATAACTTGATTGTATAGAATTATAGTTCCATAATCATTAGGTCTTCAGTTCTGGAACTGATTAGACGCGTACCTCCATAGTTTCCTATTCTGAGCTAACCTACTCGTTTCCCTGAAATTCCCATAGCCTACATCTTCCGCTATCTGCATGCAAAAGTATGATCTAGGTATACCTTTACCTCTATTTCTCCTATCTCCGCTTATAATATATCCTGCACTATTTCCCAATTGCCTTAGAACGTGCCCCTGCCCTTCTGTTTCGCCTAGTTTTTTGTTTTCCACAGATATCTTTCTTCCCCTACTATTTCTAAAATCTCTTTGTTATTAACTTTGTCAATCCATTCTATCATCATCATATATCTGAAGCATCACATTACAAAAGACTTATACCTTTCTCTGTCTGTTTCTACAACTGTCCATCCGTATTTCATAGTCACACGGTACTGTGCGCCATACACATGCTTTGAACAATTTTTTCCTTGTTTCTATGTTCGTTGTCTTCGATCATAGTAGCTGCTATTTCTTGTTAAATACAGCTTGGTTCCCCTTCTATTGTTTTCTAAATATATACCCTATTTCACCGATATTCAGTGGTATGTGTAGGGGACGCCCAAGGTCCCGACACGGTCCACTTGAAAAATATTAGGCGAGCATTTTTCACAAAAACACGCCCTCGTTCGGATGAGAGGTAAAATTGAGGTCCCGTGTGTGAGTGTTATCACGCACGTTGCTTGGAACAACAAGGGTTAGGCAAAATTCAAAATTTTTAGGTAAAAATATTCGCTTCCTGGGCAATGTAGTACCTTCGTGTGGAGCATTGAAAAATCACATGTAGGGCCCTAAATACCTTGCTCCAAATCCCACTGATCCATCTCCATTCCTTATTCCAAATCTGTAACCTTAGCAATCTTCCAATATATATGACAGAACACTATGACTAGTACCATACCCACCCCAAGACCATAATTAAATCCTACATCCGCAACCCCATACTTCACTCATGGCAAACGCTCTTGTCAATTTCCACTAGCGGCAAACATCTACGACATATTTGCAGACATTACAGACATCTCCTCCCACATCTATTTCTCAATAAGGCGTACAATCCCATTTTTGACCGGACATGGAAATTTTCGGGACGAACTATACCATTTTACCTTTTTGACCTTGTAACGTACAATCCCACTCGGAACCTCCTAATTACCTAATCTACCACTATCCACTTCAAACCCTTTTACAAAACAAGTTCAAAACTGCCATCCATCTTGATACATTTCCTCTCCTCCTAACCTAAACTTTAAGTCATTCATTATCCGCTAGAATTCAACCTCTTCCTTAACGAAATCCTTCTTACCAATCCTTTTATCCAAACCCCGCGACACTGACACTTACACATACTCTACTAATCCTTTCCTCTGCGTACTCACACACTCATGGTCACAAACGCACTCACACGTTAATTCACACTAGCATCACACAGGCATGGTTACTTTAGCTACCACTCTATTCAGCCACAAGGCAACAAGGCAAGAGCACAAAGCCCTAACCTAAGAACACGCATTTCATTCCGTTTTATTTACTTGAGAATTTATATATTTTTATATATTTTTTATGAGCCTGAACTAGGTATAGTGGTGTTTTTAAGTTTTAGCTGACGGTTCGTCTTATTCAGTAATTTTTACTTTATCGTTGGTGCCTCGGCAGCGTGGTCACTGGTAGGCTTCAGCGGCATCGCCACCGGTAGTTCCAGGGATTGTCGGTTAGGTGTTGTTTCGTTTTTGTTGTATTCATTGTGTTTATGGTCTGTACAAGTTGCAACTGGTTTTGGTTGTTCTCTGTTTTAATGAGTTCATATGTGGGAATAGGTCTTTGTTCCATATGTCCTTCAACGTCTTCCTGTTTTGTAGGGCGTTGTTGATTATGGTACGTTCTTGTTGTGTGTTGTTAGGGTTCTGCGTGTCTAGTAGGTCCCGACATTCCAACACTATTTGTTCAGGTATACCTATTGCTCCGCATGTACACCCGTTCGAATCCGTTATTTTGAATCTCTATTTGTATGTGGGGTAGGATCCGTGCCCTGTTAAGAAGAGTATTAACCCCTGACTCGGTATGAATGGTTTTGTCTTGAGCCGTATGACTAAATTTGGTATGAATGCGTAAGTTCTTTTACCTTTCACTGATTGGTCGTCCCATCTTTCTTGCCATAAGCGATAATAGCCTCTTTTACTTACTTCTTCATGTGTGCCTCTGTTTGTAATATAGCTTGTACCTTGGTAGAGTCCCCCTTCTTTCAGGCGGCTCCGTGGTGTAGTTGTTTTGCGTGTGACTACTATACCCAAGGTCCCGGATTCAAATCCCGACACGGTCCGCTTGAAAAATGTTAGGCGAGCATTTTTCACAAAAATACACCCTCGTTCGGATGAGAGGTAAAATGGAGGTCCCGTGTGTGAGTGTTGTCACGCACGTTAAAGATCCCTCCTTGCTTGCAACAGCAAGGGTTCGGGAAAATTCAAAATTTCCAGGTAAAAAAAAACTCGCTTACAGGCCAATGTAGTAACTTGGGGTACAGAACTGGAAAATCAAATGTAGGGGTGTTGTCCCCTTCCGCTGACAATATGTACCTGCCCGTTCTCTAAATTACGAGGTCGAGTGGAATTATTCCTAATACTACGGTTAATGCTTCGAGCGACGTTGTTCGGTACACACCCGTTAGTCGTATCATAGGTCTCCTTTGGGCAGAGTTAATGCACTACTTGAGTTTCACTATTTCCACCCGTTGTAATCACGCGCTTATCGCGTATGTGATTATGGACGTCATAACATTGTTGATGTGTAATTTGACGCAATTGAGTGGAATTCTGTAATCCCTCTGAACTAAACTGCGATACTTTGCATTAAGTTCTTTGCGTTTAGGCAGGATGTTTTAATGTGTTGATCGTAGTTCTGTTTTTCATCCAGAATGACGCTAAGATATTTTGTGTTGGGTGATCTTTTAACGCTTTGATTGTGCTGCTTGATGGTGGGGTCCCTCAAAAGTATGCCTTTCGTCATCATGAACATGTAGGTTGTTTTTGATGTTGTAATATGTCCGTTTTGTTGATCTTCCACCAGTCATTTTATTTAATATGGTTGTCGCTTTTCGCTCTATCTCTGCTTTCGAGTTTTTCTCCTCCATAACCATGACGTCATCCTCGTATTCTACGACTGACATCGTCTCAGACACGGTTTTAAGGCTACTCAAGAGTTCATCCACGAGTATATTCCAAAATAGGGTGCCACGGATGTCTCTAGTACGTCATTGATAGCGTCTTCGGTTGATCTTCCTTCCCGAAACTCGTACTGCGTTAAGTGGTCGTGCATTTTATTGTATAATAACCGTTCATACTCTTTCCCCACGGTATTCAGAAGGCATATAGGATGGTAAGTTCCTGGCAGGGATCTGCCTTTGTTCTGTTAATTGTGTATTATTATTAAGTTTGCATGGGAATATTATTTACTTCCACAGTTGTTATTTAATATTGACATCTGCGTCATGGAGTGGGTCCGATACGTTTTAAATTTGATATTATTTCATGGGCTTTTGTCGGGTTGAGTAATTTACAATGATTTCAGTTCCTTTCAATGTGTCAAAATGTTTTCGAAATGTTCGTAGGGTGATTAGTCATGAAAAAATATGTTGGGTGTTTTTCTAATTTGAAGTCTATTGTGAATTCTCAGTCTTTATCGCTAACCGTAAAAGAATGTGTTAAATATTTTTCCTTTCTAGTCTCATAAACTGTAAACAATCCAACTTCTATAAAATTTTAAGAGTATTTTGCTTTAAAAGCTGCGTTCACTAACCTACATTAATAAATGCTTTCCTATATACAAATGTGTGCTAAAATAACGCATTGGCGTTACAACGCTTCACGTTGATTTAAACTAATGTAACAATAATTTTAGCTGAAGTACTACGAAATCACTGGAATTCCTCTTCTATTTGAACGGCTTACATTCATCACTTACTCACTATGCGTTGTCTCCTGGCTTTTGGGTATTGGAATAATGGTTGCCCAGTACTATTTGCAACCCGATATGGAACTATGGCACACGGTAGGTTACTATCACATCTTAGCAATGTTGAACTGCCTCTGTTCACTATGGTTTATCAACTGCACCGCCAAGGGGATAGCGGCTAAAGGACTTTCAGAGAGTCTCCATGATGCTCTTGAATCGCATGATCCAGCAACTCGTTTAGCCGAATATCGTGACCTATGGGTCGATTTATCACATTTGATGCAACAACTGGGGAAAGCGTACAGTGGAATGTACGGCATGTACTGTATCCTAATACTCCTAACAACAATAGTTGCAGCTTACGGATGCATGACGGAAATTTTGGATAGAGGATTTTCGTTTAAAGAAATTGGACTTTGCATGATTGCAATTTACGGTATTGGTTTGTTATATATAATTTGTAATGAAGCATATCATGCTACTCTGCGCATGGGCCCTGAGTTTAGAGAGCGCTTGTTGAATGTCAATTTGGGCGCTGTAGATAAACGCACACGACAAGAAGTGTATATGTTTCTTACTGCTATAGATAAAAATCCGCCAATTATGAATTTGAACCAGTATACAAATGTCAATCGAAGATTAATAAGTTCGGTAAGTAAACTTTAT